>CM051009.1:10254583-10268588 GCA_027704905.1 Muraenolepis orangiensis
TGGGCCGTCTAATGAGCCAGCGGCGGGGTCGTCCGCCGCTGCGCCAGGCCCACCCGCGGCTGTTGCGCCGAAACCGCCCGTGGCTGTGCCGGGGCGGACTGCCGCGCCAGCGGCTGATGCGCCGGTTGCAATGGAGCAGCAGGTGGCTGCTGCTGAGGGAGGGGTGTCTCCCACGGTGGCGGCCGCTAACGCGGCCGCTGCGGTGGGGGGGGGCCCCCCTCCGGAGGCGGCCGCTGCTGCTGACGGCAGCGCTGCTCCTGAGCAGTCGGCGGTGGCGCGCGGTGTGACGTCTCGGACGCGGAGCGGGCGCGGACGAGGGCGAGGTATACAGCGCGTTTCTGGTGATGTGTCCGGCTTGGGGGACTGTGGTGTTGCACAGGGTGAGGGTGTAGGTGGTTACGTTCAGGAGGATGAGGTGGTGGTTTTGTGTGAAGCAGAAGAAAAGGGGGATGGGGGAAAAAAAGATAAAAAAACAAAAAAAAAGGGTGAAAAAACCCCTGAGATAAGCAATGAACCACAAGGTGATTTGGCAAAAGAAAGTATAGAGACAGGTGAAGTCAGTAAAACACAGGAGGAAGATATGGAGAGTGAAACATATATGGGAAAAACAGGAGAGGAGCAGAAAACATGGGGGGAGCAGGTGGAGGTTGCTGAGATGGAGGAAGAGGAGGTGGCAACAGAAATGCTAAATAAAAAAAAGACTGCTACTAAACGCAGGAATAATAAAAGAAATGCATCAACCGTTGCAAAGAGCAGTAAAGTGGAGAGTGAGGAAAAGGAAGGAAGAGAGCAAGAACAGGCGGAGGAGAGCTGGGATGATTGTATGTCTGACAGCAGCGATGTGTCAGGTGTTTTGAGCAGTAGCCAACAAAAAAAAATGTACACGGCTGAGATGATAAAAAATTACCTGGTGCAGACAAAAAACCAACATAACGTGATAATAGAGGAATATTTCCCAGATTTGGCCATTTTTTGTGCCTCAGCAAGGTTCCATATGAACCGAAGGGAGCAGTCTGTCTTGGATGAGTTGGAAGTATATAGACTCAAAAGAATGGTGACTAAAATAAGGAAGCAAATGGGTAGCGGTGAGTTCAAAAAACTCAATGTGTGTGTTTAATTTATTTGTTTTTATTTTTGCTTTTAATATCTCACTCGCAATGGATACTTTTAGAGTGGGAAGTTTGAATGTAAACGGAGCCAGAGAGGAAAGAAAGAGGGCTCTAATATTTCAAACTGCAAAAATAAAACATGTCGATGTCCTCTTTTTACAAGAGACTCACAGTGATGTTTTTAATGAGACGGACTGGAAGAAGGAGTGGGAGGGGGAAGTCATTTTAAGCCACAACACCTCTCTCAGTGGGGGGGTGGGCTTCCTCCTCTCCAAGTCTTTTAAGCCTGTCTCACTGGAGGTCGAGCATTGTATCAATGGGAGGTTGCTTTTAATAAAAGCACGGTTTGACCTTTTTACAGTTGTTTTTATAAATGTGTATGCTCCAACAAACGGTACAGAGAGGAAGCTGTTTTTACTCAAAGTGAATGATGTTTTAAACGGTTGTGCCACGGAGGATTTTTTATTCTTGGGCGGAGATTTTAATTGTACAGAAAATGCATCTTTAGATCGCAACCATGCAGAGCCGCATCCGGCATCCCAGCATGCTCTGAGGCAGCTGGTCCACTCCCACGGCCTGGTGGATGTATGGAGAAGGATGCACGCAGACAACAGGCAGTACACCTGGTCCCACATCAGGGAGAATAGAATATCATCAGCTAGGTTGGATCGTTTTTATTGTTTTAAGCATCATTTTAACACTTTTAAATTGTGCAGCATATCACCTGCTGGTTTTACGGATCATTCTTTGCTTTTATGTGATGTTTTTATTAGAAATGTTTTACCCAGAAGTGCATATTGGCATTTTAACTCGGTTTTAACATTTGATAAACATTTTAAAGAGGCCCTATTTTATTTCTGGAGTGTTTTTAGGCAGAGGAAGGGAGAGTTTAGCAGTCTTAGGCAGTGGTGGGACCACGGTAAGACCGAGATAAGATTACTCTGCCAACAGCACACCCTCAATGTCACACAAGACATCATTAGATCTATGAAAGACCTGGAGAGTGATATAGTGGAACTTGAAACAATAAGTGAGACCACAGGAGATCGAGGATATATTGAAATCCTCAAAGAGAAAAAGATGGCTTTAGCCAACCTGCTGGATGTAAAAGTTCAGGGTGCACTAGTGAGGTCCCGGTTTTTAAACACAAATGAGATGGATGCTCCCACTAGCTTCTTCTTCGGCCTGGAAAAAAAGAATGGGCAGAGGCGAGTGATCCACTCGCTGCTGTCAGGCACGGGGCAGGAAATAACAGAGCCAAGCCAGATCAGGAGGCGAGCTGTGAGTTTTTATTCCACCCTCTATACAAGTGAGTATGAGGAGGGGGAAACTCTGTCCGAGGGGTTCTGCAATGGGCTACCTCAGGTCTCCGAGGAGGCCAACTCACAGCTCGAGGGGCCGTTAACGATCCAGGAGTTACAGACTGCCCTGCAAGGCATGCAGGGACGGCGGGCTCCTGGTATCGATGGCCTCTCCGTGGAGTTTTACAAAGCCTACTGGGACGTCTTGTCACATGATCTTTTAGACGTTTTTAATGAGAGTCTGGCCTCTGGCTCTATGCCAGTGTCCTGCAGGAGAGCGGTGATCACACTGCTCCCAAAAAAAGGAAACCTGCAGGACATCAAGAACTGGCGTCCTGTGTCTCTGCTGTGTGTGGATTACAAAATTCTGTCCAAGGCTTTGGCCACCAGGCTGGGGAAGGCTGTGGAGCAGGTCATCCACCGGGACCAGACCTACTGTGTGCCCGGCAGGTCCATGGTGGACAATGTCCACCTAATTCGAGATGTTTTGGAGGTCTCCAGCTCATTGGGCATTAATACTGGTCTGATTTCTCTAGATCAGGAAAAGGCTTTTGACCGCGTTGAGCACAGCTTCCTCTGGAAAGTAATGGAGAAGTTTGGGTTCAGCGCTGGTTTCATAGCCAAGATCAAGGTGTTGTACAATAAGATTGAGAGTGTGTTGAAGTTCAACGGTGGGTTGTGTGCTCCTTTTAGAGTGTGTAGAGGGGTCCGGCAGGGGTGTGCTCTGTCTGGCATGCTCTATGCACTCTCCCTAGAACCCCTCCTCAGCAAAATACGCTCGAAACTGCAAGGGCTGTTTTTACCTGGTCTTAATGGAAACATGGTTTTATCAGTGTATGCAGATGATGTCGTTGTTTTCGTTAGGGACCAGAAGGATACAGACATTTTAGTTGACATCGTGAGGGATTTTAGTTCAGCATCGGCAGCGAGGGTGAATTGGAAGAAAAGTGAGGCCCTCGCTGTCGGTGAGTGGAGTGGCGGTCTCCCAGTTCTTCCCCAGAGCATGGTCTGGAAAAAAGATGGTTTTAAGTACCTGGGTGTGTTCTTGGGGAAGGAAATTGTAGTCCTGAAGAACTGGGAGGACGTCATAGAAAAGATAGAGGGAAAGCTTTCCAAGTGGAAATGGCTGCTCCCTCAGATGTCTTTTAAAGGTAGAGTGTTGGTTTTAAATAACCTTGTGGCATCCCAACTGTGGCACCGTCTTACCTGTGTGGACCCCCCCTCAGGGTTACTAGCCCAAGTACAAAAAAAATTGGTGGATTTTTTTTGGGAGGGTCTACACTGGGTGCCACAGGGGGTGCTGTTTTTATCTAGAGAGGAGGGGGGACAGGGCCTTATCCACCTGGCCAGCCGAATGGCCACTTTTAGGATGCAATTTTTACAGAGATATCTGACCGGCCCGGCTGATTTGGTGTGGAGAGAGGTGAGCAGCTGCATTCTCAGACGCGTGAGTAACCTGGGGCTGGATGCTGCTCTGTTTTTAACAGATTTAAACATCTTAAAGTTAAGTGGGCTACCTCCTTTTTATCAGGGCGTTTTTAAGTCTTGGGCCCTTTTTAACCATAAAAGGTGTCCAAAGACTGACTCTCTGTACTGGTTGTTGAGAGAGCCTCTGATCCACAAAGCCAGGTTGGACGTCAGCAGCAGCGAAACGCCCGGCCTGACGGTGGCGCTGTGCCGATCCAAAACCCTGTGCCTTCAGCAGCTGGTGGATGCAGTGGGGCCGGAGCTGAGCGATGCCCAGGCCCTGGGCTCTCTGCTGGGTCTGCACTCGGTCCGGGTGGCCCAGAGGATTCTTCAGCTCTGGAGCCAGATCCTCTGCCCTGAGGAAAAAAGACTGCTAAGGAGCTACGGACAGGGAAGAGCCAGGCCGGACCCAGCAGACCCTTTCCCGGAGATCTACCTGAGCCCAGGGCTCGGAGAACTGACCGGCCCCTGCTCCAGGTCGCAAACTCTGTAAAGATGACAATACACAGAGCTGACAAGAGAACACTCTACATGAACATTGTAAAGACGACCAATAAGAATGTGCTGAAGGACAGGGCCTCCACTGTGTGGCGCACTAGACTGGGCGCAGGAAGTGGACCAGGCCCACAGTGGAGGATTTTATACAAACCTCCCATAAAAAAACGTACTGCCGACCTTCAGTGGAGAATTTTGCACGGTGCCATTGCCTGCAATTCCTTTATCTCCAATATTAATCCTGCTGTTTTTAACAAGTGTCCATTTTGTGGTTTTAGAGAGACTGTGTTCCATGTTTTTACAGAGTGCAAGAGACTCACGGGTTTTCTTCTCTCTTTTAACATGGGTCTTTAGTCTTTTTGGTATAGTTTTTACCGAGAGTGTTTTTATCATGGGAGCTCCATGTAAAAAAAACAAATAAAGAAAAGTGGCAGCTCCTGAACTACCTCTCTGGTGAAGCAAAAATGGCCATTTATTTAAGTAGGAAAAACAGAGTAGAAAATAGGAAAGGGGAAGAGGCAAAAGCGATCTGGCTGTGCAACATCAGAGCCAGACTCTGGTTGGAGCATCGTTTTTATAAACACGTTGGGGATCTGGATGCTTTTAAACAGCGGTGGTGTCACGGAGACATTGTGTGTTCTGTTGTGGATGAGGATTTGCACTTTGCACAAGTTTTTAAAACCTAGTTTTTAATGTACTATTTTGAGTGATTTGGTTTTTTTTCTTTGTTTCTGTTTTTTTTGTTTTTTATTTTTGTTTTGTGTTTTTGCACAATGAAGCACTTTATTTGATCACAATTGATCTAGTGTAAATAAAGTGTTTTTGCAAAAGTCAAAAGTCTTCTTCTTCTTCTTCTTCTTCTTCTTCTTCTTCTTCTTCTTTCCTGGTGCATGCTGGGATTTTCGGAGGGTGAAAGAGAGAGAGGAGCGAGACGTTTTTCTCGTTATATTTACCGTTTATTTTTTGTGTAATGGGTTTAATTTAATATCGTTTATAGGTGGTAGTTTGTTTTGCGTGACTTTTCGTGCTTTTGGGTGGTGTGTGGGGTGTTGTGTGGGCTTCTCCTGCCGGCGTCTCGCCGGCCGGCGTCTGACGGCGCCATGGTAAATGGAGACTTTGCCAAGCTCACGCGGAAGCATGGCATTAAGATCTCCGCCGGCTTCGCGTGCACTGTGGAGGAGATCGGGCTGGCCGTGGGGGAGAAGGTCGGACACGGAAGTATTAAGTCCTTGGCGCGGATGAACAGCGCGGTGGTGATCTTTCTGGATCAGGTGGAGAAGGTGAACTGCGTCATCGAGACGGGCATCACGGTGAGAGAGATGTTTGTACAGGTGCAGCCGCTGATGCTGCCCGCAACTAAAGTTATACTTTCAAATGTCCCCCCCTTCATAACTGATGAGTTCCTCAGTAGAGAACTGTCCAGGCATGGGAAACTTGTTTCCCCAATGAAAAAGATGCTGTCTGGATGTAAGTCTCAGTTGCTGAAACACGTGTCTCACCGTAGACAGGTGTATATGATTCTGAACAATCGGAATGCGGAGCTTAACCTCCGTTTTTACGTTAAGGTGGATGATTATGACTACGTGATTTTTGCAACATCATCGGTTATGAAGTGTTTTGGTTGCGGGGAAGAGGGGCACACCGTGAGTGCCTGTCCGAAGCGCGGGGACCCGGCTCCGCCTGGTCCGGATGACGCGCCGCCGGCGGGGCCGTCTAACGCGCCGCCGGCTGGGCCGTCCAACGCGGCGCCGGCTGGGCCGTCTAATGAGCCAGCGGCGGGGTCGTCCGCCGCTGCGCCAGGCCCACCCGCGGCTGTTGCGCCGATACCGCCCGTGGCTGCGCCGGGGCGGACTGCCGCGCTAGCGGCTGATGCGCCGGTTGCAATGGAGCGGCAGGTGGCTGCTGCTGAGGGAGGGGTGTCTCCCACGGTGGCGGCCGCTAACGCCGGCCGCTGCGGTGGGGGGGGGCCCCCCTCCGGAGGCGGCCGCTGCTGCTGACGGCAGCGCTGCTCCTGAGCAGTCGGCGGTGGCGCGCGGTGTGACGTCTCGGACGCGGAGCGGGCGCGGACGAGGGCGAGGTATACAGCGCGTTTCTGGTGATGTGTCCGGCTTGGGGGACTGTGGTGTTGCACAGGGTGAGGGTGTAGGTGGTTACGTTCAGGAGGATGAGGTGGTGGTTTTGTGTGAAGCAGAAGAAAAGGGGGATGGGGGAAAAAAAGATAAAAAAAACAAAAAAAAAGGGTGAAAAAACCCCTGAGATAAGCAATGAACCACAAGGTGATTTGGCAAAAGAAAGTGTAGAGACAGGTGAAGTCAATAAAACACAGGAGGAAGATATGGAGAGTGAAACATATATGGGAAAAACAGGAGAGGAGCAGAAAACATGGGGGGAGCAGGTGGAGGTTGCTGAGATGGAGGAAGAGGAGGTGGCAACAGAAATGCTAAATAAAAAAAAGACTGCTACTAAACGCAGGAATAATAAAAGAAATGCATCAACCGTTGCAAAGAGCAGTAAAGTGGAGAGTGAGGGAAAGGAAGGAAGAGAGCAAGGACAGGCGGAGGAGAGCTGGGATGATTGTATGTCTGACAGCAGCGATGTGTCAGGTGTTTTGAGCAGTAGCCAACAAAAAAAAATGTACACGGCTGAGATGATAAAAAATTACCTGGTGCAGACAAAAAACCAACATAACGTGATAATAGAGGAATATTTCCCAGATTTGGCCATTTTTTGTGCCTCAGCAAGGTTCCATATGAACCGAAGGGAGCAGTCTGTCTTGGATGAGTTGGAAGTATATAGACTCAAAAGAATGGTGACTAAAATAAGGAAGCAAATGGGTAGCGGTGAGTTCAAAAAACTCAATGTGTGTGTTTAATTTATTTGTTTTTATTTTTGCTTTTAATATCTCACTCGCAATGGATACTTTTAGAGTGGGAAGTTTGAATGTAAACGGAGCCAGAGAGGAAAGAAAGAGGGCTCTAATATTTAAAACTGCAAAAATAAAACATGTCGATGTTCTCTTTTTACAAGAGACTCACAGTGATGTTTTTAATGAGACGGACTGGAAGAAGGAGTGGGAGGGGGAAGTCATTTTAAGCCACAACACCTCTCTCAGTGGGGGGGTGGGCTTCCTCCTCTCCAAGTCTTTTAAGCCTGTCTCACTGGAGGTCGAGCATTGTATCAATGGGAGGTTGCTTTTAATAAAAGCACGGTTTGACCTTTTTACAGTTGTTTTTATAAATGTGTATGCTCCAACAAACGGTACAGAGAGGAAGCTGTTTTTACTCAAAGTGAATGATGTTTTAAACGGTTGTGCCACGGAGGATTTTTTATTCTTGGGCGGGGATTTTAATTGTACAGAAAATGCATCTTTAGATCGCAACCATGCAGAGCCGCATCCAGCATCCAGCATGCTCTGAGGCAGCTGGTCCACTCCCACGGCCTGGTGGATGTATGGAGAAGGATGCACGCAGACAACAGGCAGTACACCTGGTCCCACATCAGGGAGAATAGAATATCATCAGCTAGGTTGGATCGTTTTTATTGTTTTAAGCATCATTTTAACACTTTTAAATTGTGCAGTATATCACCTGCTGGTTTTTACGGATCATTCTTTGCTTTTATGTGATGTTTTTATTAGAAATGTTTTACCCAGAAGTGCATATTGGCATTTTAACTCGGTTTTAACATTTGATAAACATTTTAAAGAGGCCCTATTTTATTTCTGGAGTGTTTTTAGACAGAGGAAGGGAGAGTTTAGCAGTCTTAGGCAGTGGTGGGACCACGGTAAGACCGAGATAAGATTACTCTGCCAACAGCACACCCTCAATGTCACACAAGACATCATTAGATCTATGAAAGACCTGGAGAGTGATATAGTGGAACTTGAAACAATAAGTGAGACCACAGGAGATCGAGGATATATTGAAATCCTCAAAGAGAAAAAGATGGCTTTAGCCAACCTGCTGGATGTAAAAGTTCAGGGTGCACTAGTGAGGTCCCGGTTTTTAAACACAAATGAGATGGATGCTCCCACTAGCTTCTTCTTCGGCCTGGAAAAAAAGAATGGGCAGAGGCGAGTGATCCACTCGCTGCTGTCAGGCACGGGGCAGGAATAACAGAGCCAAGCCAGATCAGGAGGCGAGCTGTGAGTTTTTATTCCACCCTCTATACAAGTGAGTATGAGGAGGGGGGAAACTCTGTCCGAGGGGTTCTGCAATGGGCTACCTCAGGTCTCCGAGGAGGCCAACTCACAGCTCGAGGGGCCGTTAACGATCCAGGAGTTACAGACTGCCCTGCAAGGCATGCAGGGACGGCGGGCTCCTGGTATCGATGGCCTCTCCGTGGAGTTTTACAAAGCCTACTGGGACGTCTTGTCACATGATCTTTTAGACGTTTTTAATGAGAGTCTGGCCTCTGGCTCTATGCCAGTGTCCTGCAGGAGAGCGGTGATCACACTGCTCCCAAAAAAAGGAAACCTGCAGGACATCAAGAACTGGCGTCCTGTGTCTCTGCTGTGTGTGGATTACAAAATTCTGTCCAAGGCTTTGGCCACCAGGCTGGGGAAGGCTGTGGAGCAGGTCATCCACCGGGACCAGACCTACTGTGTGCCGGCAGGTCCATGGTGGACAATGTCCACCTAATTCGAGATGTTTTGGAGGTCTCCAGCTCATTGGGCATTAATACTGGTCTGATTTCTCTAGATCAGGAAAAGGCTTTTGACCGCGTTGAGCACAGCTTCCTCTGGAAAGTAATGGAGAAGTTTGGGTTCAGCGCTGGTTTCATAGCCAAGATCAAGGTATTGTACAATAAGATTGAGAGTGTGCTGAAGTTCAACGGTGGGTTGTGTGCTCCTTTTAGAGTGTGTAGAGGGGTCCCGGCAGGGGTGTGCTCTGTCTGGCATGCTCTATGCACTCTCCCTAGAACCCCTCCTCAGCAAAATACGCTCGAAACTGCAAGGGCTGTTTTTACCTGGTCTTAATGGAAACATGGTTTTATCAGTGTATGCAGATGATGTCGTGTTTTCGTTAGGGACCAGAAGGATACAGACATTTTAGTTGACATCGTGAGGGATTTTAGTTCAGCATCGGCAGCGAGGGTGAATTGGAAGAAAAGTGAGGCCCTCGCTGTCGGTGAGTGGAGTGGCGGTCTCCCAGTTCTTCCCCAGAGCATGGTCTGGAAAAAAGATGGTTTTAAGTACCTGGGTGTGTTCTGGGGAAGGAAATTGTAGTCCTGAAGAACTGGGAGGACGTCATAGAAAGATAGAGGGAAAGCTTTTCAAGTGGAAATGGCTGCTCCCTCAGATGTCTTTTAAAGGTAGCAGTGTTGGTTTTAAATAACCTTGTGGCATCCCAACTGTGGCACCGTCTTACCTGTGTGGACCCCCCCTCAGGGTTACTAGCCCAAGTACAAAAAAAATGGTGGATTTTTTTTTGGGAGGGTCTACACTGGGTGCCACAGGGGGTGCTGTTTTTATCTAGAGAGGAGGGGGGACAGGGCCTTATCCACCTGGCCAGCCGAATGGCCACTTTTAGGATGCAATTTTTACAGAGATATCTGACCGGCCCGGCTGATTTGGTGTGGAGAGAGGTGAGCAGCTGCATTCTCAGACGCGTGAGTAACCTGGGCTGGATGCTGCTCTGTTTTTAACAGATTTAAACATCTTAAAGTTAAGTGGGCTACCTCCTTTTTATCAGGGCGTTTTTAAGTCTTGGGCCCTTTTTAACCATAAAAGGTGTCCAAAGACTGACTCTCTGTACTGGTTGTTGAGAGAGCCTCTGATCCACAAAGCCAGGTTGGACGTCAGCAGCAGCGAAACGCCCGGCTGACGGTGGCGCTGTGCCGATCCAAAACCCTGTGCCTTCAGCAGCTGGTGGATGCAGTGGGGCCGGAGCTGAGCGATGCCCAGGCCCTGGGCTCTCTGCTGGGTCTGCACTCGGTCCGGGTGGCCCAGAGGATTCTTCAGCTCTGGAGCCAGATCCTCTGCCCTGAGGAAAAAAGACTGCTAAGGAGCTACGGACAGGGAAGAGCCAGGCCGGACCCAGCAGACCCTTTCCCGGAGATCTACCTGAGCCCAGGGCTCGGAGAACTGACCGGCCCCCTGCTCCAGGTCGCAAACTCTGTAAAGATGACAATACACAGAGCTGACAAGAGAACAACTCTACATGAACATTGTAAAGACGACCATAGAATGTGCTGAAGGACAGGGCCTCCACTGTGTGGCGCACTAGACTGGGCGCAGGAAGTGGACCAGGCCCACAGTGGAGGATTTTATACAAACCTCCCATAAAAAAACGTACTGCCGACCTTCAGTGGAGAATTTTGCACGGTGCCATTGCCTGCAATTCCTTTATCTCCAATATTAATCCTGCTGTTTTAACAAGTGTCCATTTTGTGGTTTTAGAGAGACTGTGTTCCATGTTTTTACAGAGTGCAAGAGACTCACGGGTTTCTTCTCTCTTTTAACATGGGTCTTTAGTCTTTTTGGTATAGTTTTTACCGAGAGTGTTTTTATCATGGGAGCTCCATGTAAAAAAACAAATAAAGAAAAGTGGCAGCTCCTGAACTACCTCTCTGGTGAAGCAAAAATGGCCATTTATTTAAGTAGGAAAAACAGAGTAGAAAATAGGAAAGGGGGTAGAGGCAAAAGCGATCTGGCTGTGCAACATCAGAGCCAGACTCTGGTTGGAGCATCGTTTTATAAACACGTTGGGGATCTGGATGCTTTTAAACAGCGGTGGTGTCACGGAGACATTGTGTGTTCTGTTGTGGATGAGGATTTGCACTTTGCACAAGTTTTTAAAACCTAGTTTTTAATGTACTATTTTGAGTGATTGGTTTTTTTTTCTTTGTTCTGTTTTTTTGTTTTTTATTTTTGTTTTGTGTTTTGCACAATGAAGCACTTTATTTGATCACAATTGATCTAGTGTAAATAAAGTGTTTTTTGCAAAAGTCAAAGTCTTCTTCTTCTTCTTCTTCTTCTTCTTTTCCTGGTGCATGCTGGGATTTTCGGAGGGTAAAAGAGAGAGAAGAGCGAGACGTTTATCGTCATATTTACCGTTTATTTCTTGTGTAATGGGTTTGATTTAACATCGTTTATAGGTGGTAGTTGTTTTGCGTACTTTTCGTGCTTTGGGTGGTGTGTGTGGGGGTGTTTGTGTGGGCTTCTCCTGCCGGCGTCTCGCCGGCCGGCGTCTGACGGCGCCATGGTAAATGGGGACTTTGCCAAGCTCACGCGGAAGCATGGCATTAGGATCTCCGCCAGCTCGCGTGCACTGTGGAGGAGATCGGGCTGGCCGTGGGGGAGAAGGTTGGACACGGAAGCATCAAGTCCTTGGCGCGGATGAACAGCGCGGTGGTGATCTTTCTGGACCAGGTAGAGAAAGCGAACTGCGTCATCGAGACAGGCATCACGGTGAGAGAATTGTTTGTGCAGGTGCAGCCGCTGATGCTGCCCGCAACCAAAATTACACTGTCAAACGTTCCCCCCTTCATAACCGATGAGTTTCTCAGTAGAGAACTGTCAGGCATGGTAAACTTGTTTCTCCCGTGAAAAAGATACTGTCTGGATGTAAGTCTCAATTACTGAAGCACGTAGTGTCTCACCGTAGACAGGTGTTTATGATACTGAACAATCGGAATGCGGAGCTTAACCTCCGCTTCCACGTTAAAGTAGATGATTATGACTACGTGATTTTTGCAAGTTCACTCGGTCATGAAGTGTTTTGGTTGTGGGGAAGAGGGGCACACCGTGAGTGCCTGTCCGAAGCGCGGGGGACCCGACTCCGCCTGGTCCGGATGACGCGCCGGCGGCGGGGCCGTCTAACGCGCCGGCGGCGGCGGCCGTCCAACGCGCCGGCGGGGCCGTCTAACGCGCCGGCGGCCGGGCCGTTCCAACGCGCCGGTTGGGCCGTCTAACGCGCCAGCGGCGGGGTCGGTCCGCCGCTGCGCCAGGCCACCCGCGGCTGTTGCGCCGAAACCGCCCGTGGCTGCGCCGGGCGGACTGCCGCGCCAGCGGCTGATGCGCGGTTGCATTGGAGCAGCAGGTGTGCTACTGCTGAGCGGAGGGGGGGGGGGGGGCGGGGGGGGGGGGGGTGGGGGCGGGGGGGGGGGGGGGGAGGGGCAAGGGGGGGGTCGGGGTGGGGCAGACAGGAGCGGGGGGGGGGGGGGGGGGGGAGAGAGGGGGGGGGTGTTGGTGGGGGGGGTGGCGGGGGGGGGGGGGTTTTTGGCTGGGGGGGGGGGGGGGGGGGGCGGGGGGGGGCGGGGGTGGGGGGGGGGGGGGGGCTGGGGGGGGGGGGGGATGGCGGGTCGGGGGGCGGGGGGAGGGGGGGTGGGGGGGGCGGGGGGGGGGGGGCGGGGGCGTGGGGGGGGCGGGGGGGCGGGGGGGGGGCTCGGGGGCGGCAGCGGGGGGGGGGGCGTAGACAGGGGGGGTGGGGGGGGGCGGCGGCGGGGGGGGGGGGGGGGGGGGGGGGCGGGGGAGCGGGGGGGGGGGGGGGGGGAGCGGGGGGCGGGTGGGGGGGCGTGCGGGGGCGGGGGGGCGCGGGGGCGGTGGGGGGGGGCGGGGGGGCGGAGGGTGGGGGCAGGGGGGGGGGGGGGGGGGGGGGTGGGGGGGCCGGGGGGGGGGGCGGCGGGATCGAGGGGGGGTGGGGGGGGGGGGGGGGGGTGGGGGGGGGCTGGGGGGGGGGGCTGGGGGGGCGGGGGGGGCGGGGGGGGGACGCGGGGAGGGGAGGGGCGTGGGGGGCGGGGGGGGGGGGGGGGGGGCGGGGGGGGGGGGGGCGGGGGGGGGGAATGGATCGGGGTGGGGGGGAGGCGGGGGGGGGAGAGGGGGTCGGAGGAGGTCGACCTCCACTGCTGGCGGCGACTAAAGCCAGCCGCAGGCCGGAGGGGGGCGCGAACCCCCTCCGTCGAGGCGGCGCTGCTGCTGATGGCCAGCGCTAAAGCTTCCTGAGCAGTCGCGCCAGTAGATAGAAGCGTGAGGTATTTGCGACGTCTCGGGACGCCGCGAATCGCAGGCCAGGTATCTCACTCATGCAAGGAGAGGCACATTGAGGAGCGCGCAGAGTGTACAGCCACGTATTTTAAGCAGTGATGGGGTCCGCGCTTGTGATGTGACGTGCGGCTGTTGCACAGGCTGAGGGATGTAGGTGGCTACGTACAGCGAGGAGCGCGATGGTCGACGTGGCTTTGCGATGAAGCAGAAGAAAAGAGGAGGATGGGGCGAAATAAAGATAAAAAAAACAAAAAGAAAGTGTATGGGACAGGTGAAGTCATGGTTCCAAACACAAGAGGGAGAATCGCGAGAGTCTGCAACATACATAGGCGAAATCAGGAGAGGAGCCAGCAAACATCGGGGGGAGCAGGGTCGGAGACGTACTTGCCCTGAGATGCGAGAAGAGGATTGAGCGGCTGTTGATGCAGCGCAACAGAAATATAGATAAGCAAAAAGACCTACTAACGCCTAGGAGCTACATAAAATGAACACATAACATGTTGCAAAGAGCAGCTAGAGTGGAGAGGAGGAAAAAAAAGGAAGAGAGGAGAGCAAGGACAGGCGGAGCCGAGAGCTGGGAAGATTGTGCGTCTAGACTTAGAGCGAACATGTGCCAGGAGCTTTGCCGATGTGAGCGGTAGCCAACA
>CM051009.1:10269588-10302088 GCA_027704905.1 Muraenolepis orangiensis
AAATAAAACATGTTGATGTCCTCTTTTTACAAGAGACTCACAGCGATGGTTTTAATGAGACGGACTGGAAGAAGGAGTGGGAGGGGGAAGTCATTTTAAGCCACAACACCTCTCGCAGTGGGGGGGTGGGCTTCCCCCTCTCCAAGTCTTTTAAGCCTGTCTCACTGGAGGTCGAGCAGTTTATCAATGGGAGGTTGCTTTTAATGTTGTTGAGAGAGCCCCTGATCCACAATGCCAGGTTGGACATCAGCAACAGTGGAACACCCGGCCTGACGGTGGCGCTGTGCCGTACCAAGACCCTGTGCCTTCAGCAGCTGGTGGATGCAGTGGGGCCGGAGCTGAGCGATGCCCAGGCCCTGGGCTCTCTGCTGGGTCTGCACTCTGTCCGGGTGGCCCAGAGGATCCTTCAGCTCTGGAGCCAGATCCTCTGCCCTGAGGAGAAGGGACTGCTGAGGAGCTACGGACAGGGAGGAGCCAGGCCGGACCCTGCAGACCCGTTCCCAGAGATCTACCTGAGCCCAGGGCTCGGAGAACTGACCGCCCCCCTGCTCCAGGTCGCCCCCTGCTCCAGGTCGCGAACAATTTGCATGAACATTGTGAAAGCGACCAACAGAAATGTGCTGAAGGACAGGGCCTCCACTGTGTGGAGCACCAGGCTGGGCGCAGGAAGCGGACCAGGCCCACAGTGGAGGATTTTATACAAACCTCCCATAAAAAAACGTACTGCCGACCTCCAGTGGAGAATTTTACATGGTGCCATTGCCTGTAACTCTTTCATCTCCACCTTTTTATCCTGCTGTTTTTTAACAAGTGTCCATTTTGTGGTTTTAGAGAGACTGTTTTCCATGTTTTTACAGAGTGCAAGAGACTTCACGGGTTTCTTCACTCTTTTAACGTGGGTTTTTAATCTTTTTGGTATAGTTTTCACAGAGTGTGGAGGAGAACTTGCACTTTGCACACTTTCTTAGGCCCTAGTTGTTAATGTACCATTCTGAGTGTTTTGTTTTTTTGTTTTTGTCTTTGTTGTTTCTGTTGTCCTTTTTTGTTCAGTTATTTGATCAAAATTTAGCTAGTGTAAATAAAGTGTTTTTTCAAAAGTCGAAAAGTCTTCTTCTTCTTCTTCTTCTTCTTCTTCTTCTTCTTCTTCTTCTTCTTCTTCTTCTTCTTCTTCTTCTTCTTCTTCTTCTTCTTCTTCTTCTTCTTCTTCTTCTTCTTCTTCTTCTTCTTCTTCTTCTTCTTCTTCTTCTTCTCCTTCGTGGCCCCTCTTATCCTCTCCTCTCCTCTCCTCTCCTCTGCCTCCTCCTCATCTCCTGCTGGCTTCTGTAATAGGAACACACAGAATGTGTATGTGTGTGTGTGGGGGGGTGTGTGTGTGTGTGTGTGCTTGTGTGTTTGAGCATGTTATATAACAACCCCGGCATCTTCCCCTGAGACCACATGACCTGGTTTAGAGCTGCGTTCAAAACAAGAATGTGGTGGCACAAGAGAGAGGGGGAGAGAGAGAGGGAGATGGGGGAGAGAGTGGGATATAGGGAGACATAGAGAGAGATGTGGGGGGAGAGAGATGGGGAGACAGAGAGATGGAGGAAGAAAGAGAGACAGAGAGGGGAGAGGGGAAGAGAGAGATGGGGGAGAGAGAGACAGAGTGGGAGAGAGAGAGGTGTGGGGGGGAGAGAGATGGGGAGGGAGGAGGGAGAGAGAGAGAGAGAGAGAGGAAGGTGGGGAGAAAGATAGATGGGGGAAAGAGAGATGGGTGAGAGATACAGAGAGAGAAGAGGGGACGAGAGCGATGGGGTAGGGAGAGAGAGAGATAGGGAGAGAAAGAGCGAGAGATGGGGTAGAGAGAGAGAGGGGGAGAGACAGAACAGGGAAGACAGAGATAGAGATAGGGAGGAGAGAGTGTAGGGGAGAGAAAGAGAGAGAGAGAGAGAAATGGAGAAAGAGAGAGATGGGTGGACAGAGAGAGAGAGAGAGATACAGGGAGAGAAAGAGAGAGAGAGATGGGGGAAAGAGAGAGAGGTAGGTGGGAGAGAGAGAAAGAGAGAAAAAAGAGAGAGAAAGAGAGGGGGGGAAGAGACAGCGAGGGGTAGAGTGAGTGTTATGTCCCTCGTCCTGGAGTCATGTGGGTTTTCCTGTCGGGCTGTGTTGTGTTGCTGTCTATGTCGCCTCCTCCTAAACCACAGTTGTCCGCCCACGATTAGTTGGCCTGCAGTCCCATCCGTCATCATTTGCGCACCCGTTCCGGACCAATCAACTGGCTGGCCCCTCCCTTCCTCTGTCCGGGAGCCGCCACCGGTTGTGTTGTTATGTTACGCTGTTGTTGGTTAACTGGTAAACTATACACGGTATAGTGATTTTGTTTTGTTTTCACGCGCGCAGGGACAAAGGGGTAGGTAAGTTTCCCATGGATCTACTCAGATCTACTGCATCACATAGCCGCACCTCTGTTATAATTATTAGGCAAGGAACAGGTTCCCCCCCAGTGTTTTGTTTAGTAAATTGAGTGTGATTAGGTAGCTAGGACTTTATTACGTTAATTTCTTTGGCACCATTCACAATGTCACGGTTACGGTGGTCGGCAGGGGGCGTGGCCAAGCCACATGCGCTGGTGGCGCACACACGCACCTGTCAGCCATCACCTTGTCTAATTGCTAATCACCTCACCTGGGATATACTTTGTCTATCCTTTACCCCAGGGTGAGGTCGTTACGTTGTACTGCACGTTGTTCACGTCACGTCGGACATTCTGGACGGACATCGCCGCTGATGTCCCGGAGATCCAGTTCCGGTACCTATCCCGCGTCACCCGCCGGTGTCGCGTTACCCTGGTTCATACGAGCGCCCCGGTAATTCTGATTACGTGTCTGATACCTGTCGCCTGCCTACTACCCGTTCGGTATTACGCACCTCGACCGTACGGTATCGAGACTTCTGGCTCGTCCCTGTTCTTCCGTCTGTCTGGTACCCGTCGCCTGCCTACTACCCGTTCGGTACAACGCACCTCGACCTCCCGGTACGCAGACTCCTCCCCCGTCCCGGACTACTCGTCGGTCTACTACCTACCGGTACTCCGCGGATCGACCTCCCGGTACCCTGACCCCTGGACTGTCCCCGTTTACCCTTGTGTTTTGTGTGTGCTTTGAATAAAGCTTTTCGTATCGCTCCACTGTGTCGTTGTCTGCGTTCGGGGTCCAACCCACACTATCCCATCGTGACAGAACGACCTCACCACTATGGCCCCCGGCGACCTCGCGTGGGCTCCAAATTTTGCTGGAGCTCCAGAAGGACCAAGTTTACCGGGACCCCGGCGCTCTCGAACGTGCGAAGCACGCGATCGATGCCCGGAGGGACCGGATTGGATCAGAGCTTCGAGCGTGGCGGGAGCAGTATGAAAATTGGGTGGCCCTGTTGGCCAACATGGGCCCCGGTCACTGCGACCTGTTTAAGTCTGATTTTGCGTCCCACATTGCGCTCCTCCTGCCTGCCGACACATCTGACGTCACGCTGCTCCCGTCTGACAGCGCCGCTTCTCCCCCGTCTGACAGCGCCGCGCTGCCCGACGCTGCGTTGCCCGACGCTGCGCTGCCCGACGTTGCGCTTCCCCTGTCTGTCGACGCTACCGACGTCGCGCCATACCTGCCTGAAGACGTCGCGCTGCATCCGTTATCCTCCCGTCTGACAGCGCCGTACCTCCCCCGTCTGACAGCGCCGCGCTGCTCGACGCTGCGCTGCCCGACGTTGCGCTTCCCCTGTCTGCCGACGCTAGCGACGTCGCTATTCCCCCGTCTGACAGCGCCGCGCTGCCCGACGCTGCGCTGCCCGACGCTGCGCTGCCCGACTTGCGTGCGATTGTGTGTCCTCATCGTGACACACAATCCCCTTTGTTCCCTAATGGTGCTCAAGTTGTAAGTACAATAAACATTCTTGCACTTTAGTTCTGATTCATACCCTTTTGTCGTAACAAAACTACCTTCAGCAGTCTCTCTGTCTTATGTTAGGCCCTTGGCTTATTCTAGAGTGAAGGGTCGTAACAGAGAGAGAGAGAGAGAGAGAGAGAGAGAGAGAGAGAGAGAGAGAGAGAGAGAGACGGCTGTATATATACTGTATACATATGCCAAACCATACTCTGTAGAAAGAAGTTACTAATGTTTCAATGTTAATTCATGTTTCAGTGTTAATTTATGTTTTAACCCATGAACTAACTAATGTTTCAGTGTGAATTCATGTTTTAACCCATGCATTAACTAATGTTTCAGTGTTATTTCATGTTTTAACTAGGGCTGTCAAAGTTAAAGAGTTAACGCATGTGATTATTCTCGAGATTTGAACACACACAATTTTTTTTAACTCAAAATAAAAATAGTATCTGGCTCCTCCATCAGTATTTCTAGCGTGCATGCGCACGTTGGAATGAACTGAGAGGCAGGTGCGTTAAACTACCAGGATGACTGAGGAGATGCACCGCAGAGCGCTGGGTGGAACATAGCACTTTAACACATCGCGCTCGCAATATGATTGCGGCAGCAAAGAAACTTCCTTTTGAGCATATGCCCTGTATAGCGCACATTATACAGAGGGCCGTTGCTGTCTCCCTCCCTTTTAGCAAAGTGCTGTAAAAAAGTTGGACATTTCAAACACAGTCCTGCAAACAAAGTGGAGCTGAAAGTCCGGCAGCAAGCCTCACACGGGCAAAAGGAGGAGCCCCTTATGGGTTCCACTTTAGGGCTTGTCGGGTGATGTTGTTGGCTGATTTCCTGAGAGTGTGTCCTATCCAGCTCCACTTTCTTTTTAGGATCTGTAGGTCAATGGGATCATGTCCAGTTCTCTCCCACAGGTCCACATTCCTGACTTTGTCCCTCCACCAGATGTTCAGAATCCTCCTAAGGCAGTTGTTGATGAATGTTTACAGTCTGGTTGTTGTTTGTTTTGTTGTTCACCATCTTTCTGAACCATACAGCATCACCTGTTTCACATTGGAGTTGAAGATGCGTAGTTTGGTGTTAGTTGAGGAGGATGTTAGATGGAGGATGTTAAAAATAACCCTGGTTTGTTGATCCTGCTCTTTATGTCCGCGTCTGTCCCTCCTGTGGTCACCATCACACTTCCTAGGTATGTGAATGCCTCCACGTCCTCTAGAGGGGCGCTGTGTATGAGGATGGGGTTGCTGCTCCTTGAATGGATCTTCATCGCCTGTGTCTTTGTTGTGTTTGGTGTAAGTCCCAATGTTTCTGCTGCTTGTGTGAGTCTGTCTGTCTTCTCCTGCATTTGCATATGTGTGTGAGAGAGAAGGGCAATGTCATCCGCAAAGACGAGGTTGTCTAATTGCTCCCACATTGTCCACTGGATCCCATTTCTCTCCTTTGGTTGTTTCCTTCATGATCCAGTCGACTTCAAAGAGGAAAGGGAATGGTGAAAGTAGACAACCCTGCTTGACTCTCGTATTGACATCGAAGCTCTTTGATAACTGGCCTGCATGCATGATCTTGCATGTGGTTCCGTCATATGAGTTTTTTATTGATGTTTATTAGTTTGATGGGGATTCCATAGTGTTCCATTAGGCTCCATAGGTTTGTTCTGTCTAAGCAGTGAAATGCTTTTTCGAAGTCGATGAAGTTGATGTAGAGGGATGTGTTCCATTCTATTGACTGTTAAATGATGATGCGAAGTGTTGCTATGTGATCCGTACACGAGCGGTCTCTCCTGAACCCGGCCTGCTGGCCCCTGAGCCTCTTGTCTACAGATTCCTGGAGGCGGTTGAGGATGATCCGGTTGAGAACTTTTCCGGGTACGGAAAGTAGGGTGATCTAGTTAGTTAGTTTCTATGTAGTTCTTACACTGTCGTAAGTCACCTTTCTTTGGGAGATTCACAATGTGTCCCTCTGCCCATTCTCTAGGTGTCTTTTCCTCTTCCCAAATCCTGCCAAACAAGTCGTAGAGCATGTCTGATGATGTATTTGCATCTGCTTTAAGGGCTTCTAAAGGAATATTATCAGGGCCAGCATCCTTGCCACTCTTCTGTTGCTTGATTGCAGTCTTTATTTCAACTTTTGTTGGTCTCGCACACCTGATATTTAGTGGAAACCCAGCTTTGGGTATATGTGGTGGTTCTGCTGGTGGTGGCCTATTTAGAACATCTTGAAAGTGTTCTACCCATCTTTCTAGCTGTTCTTCCACAGTTGAGAGCATTATGCCATTCTTGTCTATAATTGGTTTGTGGTTTTGTGTGTATTTTCCCATCAGTTTCTTTGTGATGGCATACAACTCCTTCATGTTATTCTGTGCAGCTGCCTTTTCTGCCTCCAGGGCTAGCCTCTCTACCTGTTGTCTCTTGTCCATACTTATTCTCTTTTGTACCTCTTTATGGCAATTGTTCATTTAGTGCCAATGCCTTCACTACTCTTGTTCTTGAGTTGTTTACTTTTTCCTTGAGCCCTCTCCTCTGTTAAATTTGGTTCAGGGTTTCTGGTGTTATACACTCCTTGTGCTTGCTGGTCCTTCTACATTACATTACATTACATTACATTACATTACATTACATTACAGTCATTTAGCAGACGCTTTCATCCAAAGCGAATTACAGTAGTGTGCCTCAACAAAGGAAGGTAAGAGCACTCATCACCAGAAGTCAAAAGTGCATTTAATTTCTCCAATAACTGAAGCAGTGCTCAGGCAGAAGTACAATCATTCAGGCAAAAGTGTAAGGGAAAAACTACAATAAGTTGGCAAACAATATGCAACAATATCTAGAACAATATATACCTATCTATAATATGTAATCTACTTTTGACTGACTTAATTGACGCTACGAGGAAGGATCCGGGAAGTGTGTCCTGAAGAGATGGGTTTTCAGCCTGCGGCGGAAGATGGGGAGTGACTCTGCAGTCGTGCCCTCCGTGGGGAGTTTGTTTGTTGACGGGTTGGGATGTAGGCCTTGACCATTGCCTGGAAGTAGTATGGAGCAGTACCTTTTACTGCCTTGTAGGCTAGCACCAAGGTCTTGAACTGGATACGAGCAGCTACAGGTAGCCAGTGTAGAGTCCGAAGGAGGGTAGATGTGTGGGAGTACACCAGGCGAGCTGCAGCTTTCTGAATGAGCTCCAGGGGCCTGATGGCAAATGCCGGGGCGCCAGCAAGGAGGGAGTTGCAGTAGTCCAGCCGGGAGATGACAAGAGCCTGGATGAGCACCTGCGCAGCCTTTTCAGTGATAAAAGGCCGAATCCTCCTGATGTTGTAGAGGGGGAATCTGCAGGAGTGTGTCACCAATGCAATGTTTGCCGAGAACGACAGTTGGTCGTCCAAGGTCACACCCAGATTCCTTGCGATCCGAGTAGGTGTCACCACAGCATCATCAATGGTGACAGCCAGGTCTCGGTGCGGATAGCCCTTTGTCGGGAAGAACACTAGCTCAGTCTTGTCCAGGTTGAGCTTTAGGTGGTGCATCAACATCCAATTTGAGATGTCTGCTAAGCACGCGACAATGCGTGTTTCCACTTGCGTGTCCGAGGGGGGAAACTACAAGACCAGTTCGGTGTCGTCAGCATAGCAGTGGTAGGATAAGTCATGGGAGTGGATAACAGCACCAAGGGACGTTGTGTAGAGGGAGAAGAGAAGAGGACCCAGGACCGATCCTTGTGGAACCCCAGTAGTCAGTCGGCGTGGTAAAAAAAAAGTATCAAACAGTTTTTTAGGGTTAGATGCTGCGCTTTGAATTTTGGAACAGTAAAATGCAGCTTTGGCGGATGAAAGGAGAAGTTTGACAGGAGCCCTTGAAGATGGAGAAGGTCCTCTGGGGTTTTTCCTTTCTTCCAACTGCGCTCCGCCTCTGCGTACGCACCGAGGCTGACAAGCAGGGGGCATGTGGAGTTGGACGTGCAGACCTGGAGGTGAGGGGACAGAGAGTGTCCAGAGAGGAGGACAGGGTAGAGAGAAGAAGGTCAGTGGCAATATCAGGGGGTAAAACAGAGAACAAATCAGGAGGAGGGAGGGCAGAGAGAACAGAAGAGGAGAGATCGGCAGGGGTGAGTGTGCGGAGATTGCGACGGGACGTCACCATCTTGGTAGGGGGAGAGTGGGAGGGGGGAAGGGAGGAAGAGGGAGAAGGACATGAAGAAGTGATCGGATAGATGGAGAGGAGTAACTGAAAGGTTTCCTGTATTGCAGTGTCTGGTGAAGATGAGGTCCAGCTTGTTGCCGGCCTTGTGGGTCGGAGGAGAGGGGCGGCGGGAAAAGTCGAAAGAGGCGAGGAAGGAGAGAACTTCTCAGTCAAGATGTTAAAGTCGCCAAGAAGGATGAGGCTAGAACCATCATCAGGGAAGTGGGAGATCAGCATGTCAAGCTCCTCCAAGAAGTCACCAGCTGGGCCGGGTGGACGTTAAACAACTGCAATAATGAGCTTAAATGGAAAACAAACAGTTACTGCATGAAATTCAAATGAAGAGGGGGGGAACTGTGGAATGGAAATCGGGGAGTATTTCCAGTCACGCGAAATCAACAGACCAGTACCACCGCCTCGTCTTGAGACTCTGGGTGTGTGAGAAAAAGAATACACATCTGACAAAGCAGCAGGCGAGGCAGTGTTTTCAGGGCTGATCCAAGTCTCAGTAAGAGCAAGGAAGTTCAGGGCAAGCAAGGATGCATAGCCTGAGATTAACTCAGTTTTCTGCACTGCCGACTGGAAATTCCAAAGCCCCCCAGTTACCACTAGCTCGACATGGGTTGACAGAGTAGGGTAAATGAGGTCTGTTGGATCACGGCGGCGCCTGGATGTGACCCAGCGTCTGTGTGACCTCCGCAAAGAAGTGTGTACCGCAATGCCACACATGGTAGATTACAGTACAATAAGATGCCGACCTGAGAAGAAGTCAAACTTGAAAAAGTCGACTGTAGCCTTATTCTGCCTTGCTATTGTCTGCCTACCGCTTTCAGGAAGTGGCTAAATAACACTGGTTGCTAATTGACTGAGAGTCTGCTAGGAGTGCAGGCCCCTCCCAGATGATTAACAAGGCAGTTGGGTGAAACCACCTTCAATGGGCCACAACACTAAAGCACTACCTGATCACTTGACTAACTATAGACCAATGAGTGAAGCACAACTTACTTGCAACACTCAGGTGATTTCTGTTCAGCCTTAGTTTAAATTTCCCTACCAGCAGATGGTGGTCAGATGCTGCATCTGCTCCTCTTCTGGTTCCATAGACCTTCTGAACTTCCTACAGATACAGATGTGATCGATTTGGTTTGCTGTAACATGGTCTGGTGACACCCACGTTGTTTTATGTATGGTTTTGTGAGGGAATACACTTCGTCCAATGACCAGGTTGTTGTTGACACAGGTCTCAACAAACATCTCTCCATTCTCATTCATTTTTCCCACTCCATGTTTCCTCATCACTTCCTTGTAGCCCTCATTCCGTCCTCCAATCTTGGCGTTGAAGTCACCCATCAGGATAATGGCTCCTACCCAACCAAGTAGGTGGTTCAAGCTGTCATAGAACCTGGCCTTCACATCAACTGCATCATTGGTAGTTGCATATCACTGTATTATGTGAGCATTCACTCTCCTGTTGTTGGTTCTGAAGGATGCAGTAATGAGGCGAGAGCTGATGGTTCCCATGCAATCAGGGCCTTTCTGGTCTCCTTAGTCATCATGATGGCTACTCCCTCAGTGTAATTTGCTCCATCTTCTTCATGGCCAGAGTAGATAACAGACTGCCCACTGGGCATCTTTACCTCCCCCGACTGTGTCCATCTTGTTTCTCCCAGGCCCAGGACAGAGAGATTGTAGCGCACCATTTCTTTGGCAATGGTAGCAGCCTCACCAGCCTGGAACATGGTCCGGACATTCCAATCCAAGGGTGGATTTATTTGGTGTCAGAAGATGTATCAACTTCCCAGCTTCCTTCCGGGTTTGACTGGGAAGTGTCATGATCCCCATTTCTAGGGCACCTTCCTAAACCAAGTCGTTGATGCTATCATTCGTCAGTGTTTCTGTAACTACTACTGCTACTGCTTTCGGGATGAGGAAGTTAACCCCACGCCCAACCCCCAACCTGGAGAACCAGGGACTGCAATTGGTCTGCCTCCTACCCCTTGACCATTCTGGTTTGGTTGAACCTGCCAGGGGTGTAAACCCCCTCCAGCTTAGCTCTCAGGGTCATCGGAGTACGCAAGCCTCTCCATCAAGACAAGGTCCAGGAGAGTCCAGGAGAGGATCTAACAGTACATGAAGGTATTGATTACTGCAATTTTGGTCAATATATTTTTATATTTTTAGGTTGTGACTTAATGACTAATGACACATCTTGGGCCCTAAGGACCAGTTGAGAGCCACTGTCCTACACCACACTGCCTTCTTATTAACTTCACTTTTAGTAGCATCCCGTTTTGTTCCAAAATTAAATTGAAATTATGGGTGATAATGAAAGCCATCGGTCCATTACTCAATCACTTGATCTCCTCTCTCTCTCTCTCTCTCTCTCTCTCTCTCTCTCTCTCTCTCTCTCTCTCTCTCTCTCTCTCTCTCTCTCTCTCTCTCTCTCTCTCTCTCTCTCTCTCTCTCTCTCTCTCTCTCTCTCTCTCTCTCTCTCTCTCTCTCTCTCTCTTCAAATGTATTGTCATTGCACAGCATAAGTACAGTACAGCTAAAATAAGTTGGCATCTAACCAGAGTGAAAATGTTGCAGTAAAGTGCATGGTAATATATAATGTATAGTTGTTAAATAAAATGTAAAAACTGTCTATTAACAGTTTACAAGGTATACTATGGTAGCCATACTGCCATAGGTTAACCCATTCTACTATTAGGAGCAGTGGGCAGCTATTCTTTAAACAGCATCATTTAGTGTCAACTAGCCCTGGGGGTAAAAATCTAATATGCTTATTATAATATATAATTATATTATCTTCTCTGCAACAAAATATGTACCTTACTATCTCAGAAACATGTAAATACATATTTGTATTTCACCTTCAGCTTCAATTAACATATTTGTGTATTTATTCAAGATTCAAGATGTTTTTATTTGCCATGTGCAACAAGTACAATGGAATGCTTTACTCCCCCATTCCCTGTGTACTTTATTTACAGTATCTTGCGGATATCCCAATTTGTATTCTTAATGGTATTGATAATGTTGCCGACCTGCTGTCTGTCTGGTTTGTTGGTTGGTTTGTTTTGTGGTACTGCTGTGTAAACGTGTGGGTTTACCTTCGGGGGAAATTAATTAAGTGGTATAGGAAGAGAGAGAGAGCAAAAGAAAGAGGGAGATGGGGAAGGGCGAGAGATGGGGGAAGAGAGAGAAGGGGAGAGACAGAGAAATAGATGGGGGAGAGAGAGAGGGGGAGAGACAGAGGGGGAGAGACAGAGTTATAGATGGGGGAGAGAGAGAGAGAGGGGGAGAGACAGAACAGGGGAGACAGAGAGAGAGAGATAGCGGGGAGAGAGTATGGGGGTGAGAAAGAGACAGAGAGATGGGGAGAAAGAGAAATAGGGGGCGAGAAAGAGAGATAGTACCTAAAGCGATATTTTACTTATTGTATCCGTCGTCAGTGTCATCGTCGTCAACAACAACAAGAGCATCCCCTGTGCGCACTCACGTAAGCGACTGCTAATGGAGTCTTTCTCCTCCTGTGTTTGTCTTGATACCTGCAGTCCGTCCGCCCCACCCCCTCCCCCCTAACCACTTTTGTTTGAGTCCTGCGAAAGGGAAACAGAGGGAAACAGAGAGCGAGAGCGAGAGCGAGAGAGAGAGAGAGAGAGAGCGAGAGAGAGAGAGAGAGAGAGAGAGAGAGAGAGATTGGCCGTAAGGAAGTGAGGCACACCGCCATGTCTGGCCTATCCCCGTTCGTCAACTTGTTCATCAAATTCTCTACTTGTTATTCAATGCTGTGCTAAAATGTCACAGCTAAGACATTACATTTACAAGACATCGCCATCTTCTTCTTTTGGCTGGATTTAATTTCCATTTGACCTCTATTTAAAGCATTAACTCTCGCTGATATTAGAAAGAGTTATTATATAATATAGGACAGCCCTGGCCTGTATACATTTACAAATAAGCAACAACAAAAATACAAGATACTGTACATACACACAAAATATAAAAATGCACAAGTACAATGGAATTCATACTCCCCATTCCCTCCCGCAGTATGACTTTCCTACAATTAACACTGCATACTATACTATGTACTATACTTTACTATTCAACACTATACTATAACAATACTGTACACAATAAAAATAACAATATGTATTCAATGTGTTGAATTGTGCAAAAAGTATTAAATAAAGTGCCAGTAGTACAGCAGCATCATGAATATTTTGTAGTACAGTGCAGTAACTGTACTAAGTCCAGAAAGTCCAGCAAAGTGTAATGATAGTGGAATATAATATGGATGGCAATGTTATGATAATACGCCATACAGACACACTAAGAAAAATTAAGGTTCAACTTAAAAATGTAAGTTAATTTGCTGCCTTAAAACATTTAGAGTTAACTCAAGGTCAAGATAAGCTTTGTTTCAACTCACCAAGTTAAGTTTTAAAAGTTCTTCAATTAATGATAATTTATTGTTAAAACTTTATACTTTAGTTAAAGAAACAAGATGTTATATTATCTTGTCAAAGCAACTTTAAATACTACACCCTCTTAACTCACAATTTTGCATAAAGATAACTTAAAACTATATTCAAACCAATTGCCAATACAAGTTATGTTAACTCATGTTTAAGTCAGAAATTTAACTTTTTTTAATTGAATTAACTAGTGTTTATTTTATTTGTATCTCTTGAATAATAATGGAAAGTTAACCCGTTTTCTTAAACTTCATACTGAAACAATTTCGAACATTAACCATCAAACAAAACTGTATTATTAGGAGATCAAGGCTTAAAGTTGATGCTGTTGCGCAAGTATCTTTATTCTTCAATAAATGAAAATACTTACAAAGTATGTACAATACGTATCCATAAATATACATAAATTCACATTACAAATTTGAACATAGCCAGTACTTTGACTGTTTGACTGAATTTGTTTTTATTTTACTGCATGATTTACAGAGTTGTTACATCCAAAATAATACACACTTATGCAAGTCACTGGGACCCACAGTAGCCACTACCAGACTTCCAGTAAACCACAGATTAAACACTTCAGTGAACCTAAAACAAGTTGAACACCTGACACCTGACATCCTGTTGACATCTGACGGTTCTTCGCCAGATACGTAGTGTGGCAGACCAAGCAGAGCAGCAGTCCTCCTCTCATGTGTGTCCTACAAGACAATGAAAGATGCAGAGAGATTCAAATGTTGTAGTAATCAGTAATCAGAATCTCCACTCCATCTTTCTCAAGGCAGTCCAAAATGTCTTCAAGATTCAAGATTCAAGAGACTTTATTTATCCCGAGGGAAATTAAGGTGCAACAGTTGAAACAGGGGGAATAAATGCACACAAAAATATACAATACCTAAAACTAAATAACAACAAACTAAACTAGTATAAACAAAATATAACTAAATGAAATCTGAATGAAATCTAAATGTTTAGACAGATGAATTGCACAATTTACAGTATTATTACAGTAATACGTGGGTATATACAATATACAACAATACGTATAGTGCAAATTTGCAGTAATAAAATACTAATAAATAATTCAGATGAGTACTGAAAAAGTGACAAGTGAAAAGTGAGTGCCTCTTTGAGTGCCTGCTTCTTTCCAGACCTTGTTGCTGATTTGTACACCTCCAGCAATCTTGGGACCAGTCCATCAAGTACATCCAGAAAGTATTGAAGAAGGTCTGTAGTTACAATTATCTTGAACTCTGCCTGAATATGAGGAGACAGAAAATAGTCAACCAACAGTCTCCAAAATTGATGCAAGCATGTGCAGCAGCATGCAATGTACATTTTTTTGATTTCTACAACTGTGATTTGAAGTTTTGTCAGTCATACAATTGTAAGACTGATTACCTGTCTCTCATTGAACAGAGCTGGCCAACTTGAATTTACCTTTGTGATGAGTGGCTGATCTCCAACAATCTCTTTGCTTTGCTGGGAAAATGTACCAGTCATCAAGTCTTCAATAAACATAAATGTTCTGCATTTCCATCTCCATTATTTTATGCTTCTCCTCCATGTTATCAGGACTCTGTCCATCAGGTGGATCTGGACCATAGTTGACCTCACCCTTCTTTGACTTCTTTACACGTTTCCGCGTCGCATTTACTCCTTTTCTTTTGTTGAGTACCACCTCAGGGTCCTGCTGCACTTAACTTTTGCCGATAGTTTCCGAGCTTAAATTTCAGGCTGTGAAACCACGAGTACCATCCCTTTTCAGACCATGGGTCCTTCAGGCTGGGATGCTTCTTCACGAGCACTTTGGCTAAAGTCTCATAGTGATATCTCTCAGGATAAGCACTAATCTTTGACATAATGTCTGCAAGTGTGTCAAGGATTTCAGTCTTTAAACCTTTAGGAATCACCATCACACCTTATCATACCTACAAGTTGCTTCTTTCAGCAGAAGCCCCACATCATTTGAGCATTGTGGAACTGGGAAGGGGTCAGGCCATTCACATAATGTCACAAACTTCAAAACACAAGGTAGTAGAACTCAAATGCATGACCCCAGGAGACAGAGGTAAAGTATGAGAAAAATACTTTCTTCCAAAAATCTCCTCAGTATGAGGATCAAAAACTAACTAAAATTCAGAAAGTTTCAATGGAAAATCACTCACAGAATGAGGAACAAAATATACTAGAACAAAAAACTCTGGAGCATGAATCAGGCTTGAAACCAGAGGGGAAACCACTGGTACGCGGGCTACTGACATCACAGGTCAAGACGAACTGGCACAAGATAAGGGGAAACTGGAGAATTTAAACATGAGGTAACAAGGAACAGGTGGAAACAATCAGGGGCGAGGCTGACGAGGGCAGGCACACACACAAGGATAGGGAGTCAAGGGATCTGGAATGAGACACAAAAGGTGAGTACCAAAATACAACAGGAAGTGGGAGACAAGACATAAATTACTTCACAAAACATGAAACATGACTAGACTAACATTTTTGACGAGACACAACACATAATCCCCACTACTGTCAGATGGAAGGCTACATTAGATTAGATTCACATTTAGCGTCATTGCACAGCACAAGTACAGAACATTTGGCATCTAACCAGAGTGCAAATGTTGCAGTTAAGTTCATGGTAATATATCATTTACAGTTGCTAAAAGACAGTCTAATACGTATAAAAACAGTTATAGGTTACTGATAGAGTATGTGCATAATAATAAGTATATATATATATATAGCAGCAGGGTGGGGCATCGGGGGGGGGGGGGGGGGGCTGTCATCGTGGTACAGAGTTCAGTGAGATGACACCTGATGGGAAGAAGCTGTTCCTAAGCCTGCTTAACTTGGAACAAAGGTTTCTATAGCACCTCCTAGAGGGAAGGAAGGCAAACAGTCGGGTGTTGGGGTAAGAGGTGTCTTTCACTATTTTTTGTGCCTTCCTCAGACACCGTTTGTGGTGAGTAGTGTTTATTGCAGGGAGGGGTCCAACGATAATCCAACGATGCGTTGGGCGGTTTTCACAACCCTCTGCAGCACTTTCCGGTCAGAAACAGTGCAGTTGCCATACCACACTGTGATGCAGTTGGTGAGTATGCTTTCAATGGCACACCGGTAAAAGTTCACCAGAAACTGAGGGGACAGGTGGGCTTTTCTCAGTCTCCTCAGGAAGAAGAGACGCTGGTGAGCCTTCTTTACCAGTGAGGCAGTATTGAGGGACCAGGAGAGGTCCTCAGAGATCCCCCAGGAATTTGAAGCTGGAGAAACGGTCGAGCTCCACTCCGTTGATCCGTCTTCTTGGTGTTGAGGGCCAGGTTGTTGTCAGCGCACCAAGCCACCAGGTGCCGGACCTCGTCTCTATATGCTGCCTCATCGTTGTTTTTGATGAGGCCAACAACCGTTGTGTCGTCGGCAAACTTGATGATGGTGAGACTTAGCGCTACAGGTACAATGCCTTCTAGCACATCATGTAGAAAATCAGGTGGTAAGCCTTTGCTTGCATGAACACCTTTCAATCTGTTAAGGACATTCTCGTTTTATACCATCAACAGAAACAAGTTCCGTCTGCTTCAAAACATTAACTGCTTCATCATACAATTCTGTGGAACTTAAAACAAAGTTCCCACGCCTAACCTCACAAGTCTGTATGTCTTCACGGCCAACCAGACAAAACCTATAAAACTTCAACATTAAAGGACGCTTGGAATCCACCTAAGGAGTGTGCGGCCAAGTTGTCAGCAGCCATATACAAGATGGTCCCTTTTACATTACAAGCAAGTTTCTCTATGAACACACAAACTGTTTTTTGATATTGAATATCCTTAAACATCCTTAAACGATGACTTGTATCTTGTTGGCAAATTGGCATGAATCTAATACATTTTTCTGGATGTGCCTAAAGGGTTACACACTTTGAAATCATCAACAAGGTTATGGATGAACTAATATCTTGACTTGAGAGAATAACATTTTCTCTCAAATAGTCATCCAGAAAGGACCTGTAGTTGCCGGACTGTTCAAAGGGTTTGTTTATCCCCAAAACTTGCAGTATCTCCTCTCTTTTTAATAGCTCAGAGAGTAGTTTGTGTTCAAAATATAATGATGAAATTAAGTGGGTTTGCACTCTGTGATGCTTCAGTTAATGATGATGTCAGTTCCTCAGATGTGCAATTATGCCCCTTCAAAATATTTTCAATTTTCAATATAAAATAAATCATCAACAATTTCTGAATTGCTGACTGATACGTGAAGGACTGCTTGCAGCCAAAGTAAAAGTGATGCAATTTGCCGCTGAATGGACTTCTGATCAGGCTAAAATTCAGGCTCAGGCAACAATAAATCTGGCAAAACAAAATCATTAAATTCATCGGGATCATTTACAGAGGCCTGATTGTGACAATTTATAATAAGATCAGGTCTGAAATTGTCAAATGTAGGAGCTTGATGATACCGAGTTTTATGAGCGGTAAAGTAGTATTAGGGCAAGGCATAACAAAACAAAAAAATTAGAGGACGATTTTAATTTTATTTAGCATGTCGAGAATAAAGACTAAATGTCGAGAATAAAGTCTAAATGTTGAGAATAAAGTCTTTTGACTTTATTCTCGACATTTCGACTTTATTCTTGACATTTCGACATTATTCTCGACAGGCAAAATAAAAATAAAATCTTCCTCTCTTTTTTTTATTTTATGCCTGGCCCTAATACTCCGTCTTTAAATGTCTCTTTAAATTAAGAACATTTTGTTTGTTGTTGGTTGGTGCTGAAAAAGTACAAAGTTCACAGTGACTCTTAGCAACCGGGTGGGATCCTTTCTTCTGCTCCTTTAAATGTTTTACAAATTTCACGTGGGATTGGGGGACTGTTCGACAGTTTGGGTAAATGCAGCAAAAAACCTGTGTTTAGCTTGTTTATGCTTGTCTTTGTAATGATTTATAATTGTCTTGTCATTGTAACTGGAAAAACTGCAAAACTTACACTTCCACTTCATCCACAGTTGCAGAAAAACTTGATGAATGAACAATCTGCACCTGAAACGTACATGATATTGCAGACCTTTATAAAGTAATTTGAACTTAAAACATGACAAAGAATAAGCTGCACACATTTGCAACAGTTATCATAAAACATGTAACTACTACTTAATGACCTGAGCAACAAAGCTAATTTACAAAACCCTAGCTTTCATTGTAATGAAATTAATTAAACCATAAATAACTAAGAGGATATGTTGCAGAAAGATTACAAAACCACCATTGTCCAGTTACTGATACCCACACAGGACAACAACACATACCACCACAAACACTCATCACACATTAACAACTTCAACAAAAACTTAAATTTCCCTAAATAAATGCAGATAGCAAATATTTGTTGTGTTCTACTAGGATCTGAATTGTATGAATTAGAATATATGTACCTTTAAAACGGTATATATTTCATGCCAATAAGGCATAGTCTTTACGTGTCTAAAGCGCATGTATAAAGCATGTGTCTAAAGTGCCCAACGGCATGGAAAACGCCAGTAAATAGTCCATACCATAAACCGGGATGGACTAACTTGGTTGCGCTTGCTTTAACACTACTTGAATACGATCACATAGGCGGACCACGGCTTATTACTGTCACAAACACACACAACCTTTCAAAATGCGCCAATTTAACTTAAATTTATTAGTACTAGTTACCACTTGCGCTGTGAATATGCTTCTACGTTGGTGAATGTTAGATAAAAGTCTGACTGCTTTTAACTTATTTATTTTTTATAAAAGTAAAGTTATTCACAATCCTGTAATGTCAGCTAGGTTAGCCTCCGCCCGACATTTACATTAACAATCTGCCTTAAAATAAGATATCCTGCGTTTATGAACATTAAAACAGTTATTTGTTTCTGTAACAAAATTTAACTAATTTACAAATCGTTTTGACTGAAACTGTTTAGAAATGCAACCACTCACCTCACTTGGCCTGTACCTTGCTTTTCTCCAACCGAAAATAACTGTGGTATAGTCGTTGCACGGTAAGGTCACGTTCATCATCATGTCATTTTCAAAAACGTGTTCATCCGCCTCTTGGTTGACTTTCTTCTGTTAATGACAAATTAAAACTGGGTGGTTCACTGGCTATAGTGTTACAAAAATCTAATGTTAATAGTCTTTTATCAGATGAAGACAACTTCCAAACTGAATCGCCATTTAATGCGTAAGAGGCCATGGTTAGTTTGTAGACCAGGTTACAACTCACACTGTAAGTCAAATTGGCATCATGGAATTTACAGGTCATTGAACTGGCTTATAAAGCCAAGTTTGAAGACTAATAACTTGTGGAAGTCAATTAAAGAAGAAAGTTACTATAAGTTATTGATCGTATCCTTTTTTACAGTGCATGTACAACACAGCATATAAAAAAACCACCATAATAACCATAATTTGTAAGCAAAATAACAATCACATTCAAGAACTACATAAAAGTTAACAGTCGTCATTTTTAAAGCGGCTGCAGATAGCTCTGTAAGTTGCAAATGACGAGGCGCGTTAAAAAAAACCTTTAAAAAGCCGATTAGCCCAACTATGTGGAGACCAAAGGTATCTTTAGAGCTATCCAATCTGAGAACGCTAATTGAAGAACTTATATCATAAATATATATATATATATATATATATAGAGAGAGAGAGAGAGAGAGAGAGAGAGGGGCAGAGAGAGAGAGAGAGAGAGAGAGAGAGAGAGAGAGAGAGAGAGAGAGAGAGAGAGAGAGAGAGAGGGGCAGAGAGAGAGAGAGAGAGAGAGGAGGGGGGGGGGGAGAGGGAGTGTCTGTAGGACTCCTTTGTAAATGAATATAAGTTCTCAGTTCTATTCTTACAAAGAGAGAGACGGGTTTCAATCCATTTTCTTAGACAGTAGACAGTGGTGCGTCCTAAAACAATTTCCCTAGCCATGAGTGGTATTACCCAGTGGAGATCGACGAGGTTGACGACGGGAGGACCGTTTGAACATCCGACGTCCTTCTCCTTCAAAGGCTTTAACACAAGATGTATTGGTCTGTATGTAAATGGGCTGAATTCCGTTTGTCACACACACACACACACACACACACACACACACAGGTCCTCAAGGTCAGCATCACCTGAGACCGACATCAATGACCTTCTACTTAAGTTTCAGCTTATTAAGTGACTCCTGGATATGATTATCTTTGTCACCTGCTCTCTCTCCCCTTTCTCTCTCTCTCTCTCTCTCTCGCTATCTCTCTCTCTCTCTTTCACCCTGTGAGAGAGTGTCTCTCTCTCTGAGTAAGAGAGAAGCGTAAGAGAGAAAAGAAAGACAGAGAGAGAGAGAGAGAGAGAGAGAGAGAGAGAGAGAGAGAGAGAGAGAGAGAGAGAGAGAGAGAGAGAGAGAGAGAGAGAGAGAGAGAGCGAGAGAGAGAGAGAGGATTTCCCGGTCTGTGTAGTTAGGACCGTGGTTAATCTCCCCTGACCTTGATTGCCGTCCCGTCCCCCCGAGCTGACAGGGTTTCTGCTTTGCCTCCATTTTAATGACCGCCCTCGTCTTCCCCCCCCCTTTTTGTACCCGGCTGCTCGCTGTACAATGAAGCTCTTCGGGTAATCGTGTAGCTCTTCCGCTATGATTATCCACGGACATATATATTCATATTGCAGTGATCCTATGTGCAAGTGGTGCAAATTAGAACATGTACTGTATATACTGTAGATACACACACACATACACATACACACACACCGAACGATATGTGATACTAAGTGATAGTCATACAACCACACACACACACACACACACACACACAGCACACACACACACATGCACACACACACACACACACACACACACACACACACACACACACACAAGATACAAGATAGAAGATTTGTATTGGCCATTTGTAACAAGTACACTCCCCATACTCCTCATTCCCTCCCGCAGTATAAATCTACAAAACAACACCTTAAAAATCATTTGTACAATAAAAAGGGACAAAAAAAGGACAGCAAAGTTACTTATAGATGGTATGAACATCTGTTGAATTGTGCAAAAGACACACACAAACACACACACACACACACACACACACACACGCACCTACATCAGGACTGCAACCCAAACAATCTTCTACCAGAATAGATAATCACTTCACTTCCTCAGGCCCTGGAACCAAAACAATAAACCCTCCAAAAAAAATCCATGTTCTGAAATTCAAACCCGGGACTCAACTTTTTACCAACCAAATTGGCAGTAACTTCTCATACAAATATTTTTTTTGGTTCTGTCAAAGAAGTGTGAGAGAACACACGAAGCCGCAGTCACATATAATTGAGCTTTTTAGCAAGGGGGAAATTAGCGTTCTATTTTTCTCAATTTAACAAATTAGCAATTTGCTTCTACTGCTTTATTCATTTTAAAGAAAAACAACTGTGGATCATGAAACAACGTTTGTTTTGTAGGGTTAATATATATATATTTTTTAGTAAATGTAATTTTAAGTATCATTTTTGCTTAAGGGGAAGGGGAAGTGGGCGATCTTAAAGTGTTTGATCAAAAGTAGACCAGAAATGACAAGTAATGTGCATTTGAATGTGTTAACTTTTCCCTGGATCCCTGTGGGAGGCCTTTAAGCAATTAGCCGTGTTCTGATCCAATATATGTCTCTCGGAAGTACAATGAAGAAAAAGGGAAAAAAAATAATTCATTCCCCCCCCACCCCCCCAATATGGCTCCCAGCAGGGGAATTAGATATCCTGTCACTACCGTCTTACCTTAACCACTCTGTCTTAGCATGTCAAGGATTCTTCAGCTGTCATCAAACTCAAAAGACAAATTAAGGAACATCAATGTGGCTTTTAACAAATAATCATCACTTTGTTATTTCATGAAACAATACACGGAATAACAAACAAAAAGATTTGCACATTTTGCTAGTTTACTAGCTAGACCCCAGCAAAGCGTTGCAAAGCTAGGGCCAGTTTCGACCACTCTCTTGTTAGCACTTTGTCGAATAACACGACTAAGTGTTATTCGACTTGTTAACATGAATACTTGTGAACTGCTCTATTTTTATGTTCACGTACCTCAGCGTTATGCTATTGTCTGCTTCAACAAATGTACACCTTGTAGGTCGCTTTGGATAAAAGCGTCTGCCAAATGCCCTAAATGTAAATGTAAATGTAGTCAATAACTTAAACTACTTCAGCCTTCCGGGCCAGTTTAAAAGGCAGAGATTGTGTTCTAGTGTGGTGTTTCCTTTTACCTCCAAGAAGTGTTATCTGGTCACGTCAACACAGGGCCACATGACATGTGCACTCAATTAGTTTTGTAGCACCGTTTTCGATGTTAATTAATGTAAAATATATGTGTTTTTAATTTAATTTGCCCTTAATTTGCTCATTATGTATAATTTATTTAGTACATTTGTAGATCTTTTTGGGATTTATTCATTAATCTTTTCTTCTGAATTTCCCTCCCGGCATTTAATAACATTTATTTTTAATTTTTTTAAAGCCCTGTAGCTAGTCTACGCTTGTCAAAACTTTCTGGTAGCCTAACCTTTTCACATAAGGACGAGTCATTGTCAGTTTTTTCAGCTCAGGGAAAACAAAACTAAAAGAAAAAAGTCTTATTATAGCCCCACAGCTATTGAAGTAGTGCAGGCGAGCGAGAGACAGTGAGTCAAACAACAACACCCCCACAATCACCACCACCGCCAATGGAAAACACTAGAATATATTCTACCCAAGTTACAGTATAAACTGCGGAACAGCATAACTATAAATATAAAAGTGTAAAGTGAGGTGTAGTATAGTATTGTATTGTAAAGTATAGTATTGCAAAGTGTAGTATAGTATAGAACTGTTGTAGGAAAGTCCTACTGCGGGAGGGAATGGGGAGTAAAGCATTCAATTGTACTGTTCAGTTGCACATGGCAAATACACAAAACAACTTGAAACATCTCTTAAATCTTAAAGTGTGTCGTTTAAGGGCAGATAGTCCAGTTGCTGTGGAAGGCATGTGTGGTGGTGTGTGTGTGTGTGTGTGTGTGTGTGGTGTGTGTGTGTGTGTGTGTGTGTGTGTGTGTGTGTGTGTGTGTGTGTGTGTGTGTGTGTGTCTACTTATTGACGTAACGTGTTCGCTGAAGGATGGTAGGAGGGAGAAGAGATGGTGCCCAGGGTGGTTGCAGGCCTTTATGAGGGACATGGCCTTCTTCCGACATCTGGTCCTACAAACCTCCTCAATTCATGGAAGTGCACACCTGACGATCTTCTCTGATGTCCTCACAACCCTCTGGATGGCTTTCTTGTCCTGTGCAGTGGTGTTGCCGTACCACACATGCCTTGTTTCCACCAACGCAAACCTAGTTCTAGCTCTTGGCTGGTGCTAGAGCCGGTTTGCAGTTGGTTCAAATGACGACGAACCGTCTAAGAACCGGTTTCCATTTCCACAGACTTTTTTACCGAGAGAGCCACGTCATTACGTCAGTGTTAACATCTGGATACGTCTCTGCTTTCCCAGCAACGCTAGCGCCAACTTCCACAACAGTGGCGGACTACATGATGTATGTGAAAGTGTTGCTCCTGGCTTTCAGGCTATTGAAATACAAACACGGCTGGTACAACGTGTTGAGCTGCTCGTCTTTAGTGCTATGGACGCAATTACGTTGGATCTGCATTAATAAGAGTAAAAATACTTTATAATAAGAATAAAGTATAAGAGAACTTCAACAGAAGAGACCATTGGCCTTTTCTTCTTCAAAACTGTCATCTTGTATTATGTTGATAAAGCGTAATGAAGCAGACATTTATACTTACAAATTTGTTTTATTTAAAAAAAACATTAAATACTCAATATACAATAATTAAAAAATGTAAAATTGTAGAGTGCAGTGCAATAAGTCAATGTCAACAAAGCAGGCTCCGAGGAGACTCCTGGGCAAGCTGCAGCCCAGTGTTGGCGCTAGCTCCGCATCGACATCGTTGAGGGCAGATCAGTCTATAAACAACTAAAACAAAACAAAAGTGCAATTACAACATGTCTCCACTACACTTCAATGTTTTAGCAGTAGCATCCTGACGTTAGCTATTGTTACAAAGGCTAGCGGCTAACAGAAGCCTAGCAATCATAACTACTAATTTCTGATGATACGAACATAACATGGATGTGAGAAATTAGTAGCTCGCTAAACAGCTTAGAAATGCAAAGCTGGTTGGCAACACGGGAAAGATTTATGAAGTAAAACTTACCAGGACCAGTGTGACAGCAGCGTATTATCCAGTTTGTTATTGATTAGCTCCTTGGTTCTGTTGTCCCGCTGAAGACATCTCGTGCTGTAGTTTTTCTGATAGCGGTTTGTTCTAGAAGCTCCTCGAGTTTATTGTGACCTTCTGTGGAGGACCACCATGCAAGGAGGCCGTTTGTTTCCTCCACGGACCACTGCAGCTTCGCCTTCACTTCCATAGCGATATTTTAGTGATAAAAAACACACATTCACACATTTTTAGTTGGTCTGTTGGTCACGATAAGCCCCACCCCTAGCCCCTGACGTAGCGGTTCATGCTGGGCTAGCCCAGCTTAGATTTGGGGCCGCTCTAGAACCAGTTTTCCGGGCCAACAACCGGTTCTTTCGCGGTGGAAATGCAAAGAACTAGTTTGAGATTAGGCACTAGATCCGAACCAGCCCTCAAAATGCATTGGTGGAAACACAGCAACAGTGACGCCACTTACGCTCTATACAGAAGTTCACTGGCCACCTCTGGCCTATTCCGCTTTTCCTGAAGCACTGCAGTGCATAGATGCGCTGGTGTGCCTTCATCAGCATGACCTCCGTGTTGCAGGTCCAGGCCAGGTCGTCGGAAATCTGTAGCCCAAGGAAATGGAAGCAGCCGACGACTTCTACCGGTGTCCCGTCCAGGCTGATGGTGGAGTAGTTGCCCCGGTGGCTCCTGAAGTCCACGATGAGCTCCTTCGTCTTGCTGATATTCAGTGCGAGGCTGATGTCCTTGAACCATCGTCAGCCGGACTACCTCATCTCTGTTCTCCGTTTTATTGCCCTCGCTTATCAGGCCGATGACTGTGGTGTCGTCTGCAAACTTGATAATCCGACTATTGCTGTGCGTGGCAGTACAGTCACGTGAGTACAGCGAGTACAGCCGGGGACTGAAGCAGCAGCCTTGGGGTGCTCCAGTGTTGAAGGACCAGATTGGATGAGATGTTGTTCCCAATCTTCACCACTTGAAGCCTGCCCGTCAGGAAGTCCACAATCCAGTTACAGATGGGGGCACCCAGACCTAGGTCCCTCAGTTTCAGGACCAGCTTGGAGGGAACAATGGTGTTGAATGAAAAGCTCTAGTTAATGAACAGCAGTCTGACGTAGGTGTCCCTCCTGTCTAGGTTCTCCAGGGCCGTATGTATTGCCAGTGAAATGGTGTCGTATAAAGATCAGTTTGGTCTGTATGCGAACTGGAGTGGTCTAGGGACTGGAGTGGTCTAGGGAGTTCCTAGACCATTCCAGTCCCTAGACCACTCCAGTTCGCATACAGACCAAACTGATCTTTATACGACAGCTGGTCTAGGGAGTTTCTCCAGGCACTTCATGGCTATGGGTGTTAAAGCCACTGGACGATAATCATTGAGGCATGTTACCTTGGTATTTTTGGATAATGCCACAATGGTTGTCGTTTTGAAGCACGCTGGGTGTGGTATTTTATTCTCTCTCTCTCTCTCTCTCTCTCTCTCTCTCTCTCTCTCTCTCTCTCTCTCTCTCTCTCTCTCTCTCTCTCTCTCTCTCTCTCTCTCTCTCTCTCTCTCTCTCTCTCTCTCTCTCTCTCTTTATCTGTCTCTCTCTGTCTGTCTGTCTGTCTGTCGTCTAATAGCGGACACCGGGTTCACATTCGCTGTATTCCAACTTTGAACATGTGTGTGTCTGATTTGCCGAAAGCCGGCCGTGCAACAGCATGATAAGCGTGCTTATTGGTGGTATAGCAGTTATGAAGAGTCTGGTTATGTCTTGTCGGACATGAGATGTGTTGATCGTATTTTGGTTATACCTAAATAAAGTCCCCCGCTACAATGGGGACTGCCTCGGGGTAGCGATTCTGAAGTTTGCTCACTTCGATAGAACGTTTGTCCAATGCAATGTTCGCATCAGTCCGTGGTTGGATGTAAACTGCCGCAATTGCGGAGATTTCCCTCCGCAATTGCGGAGATTTCCCTCCTCAAGAAAAAAAGGGCATCACTTAATTATCAGTAATTCCAGATTAGATGAGCAGTGTTGAGAAAGCACCTGAACGTCCGTACACCAGCTGTTGTTCACCAAGCAGCATACGCCCCCACCTTTGTTCTTCCCCGTGTACTCAGCTGTTCTGTTGGTCCAAAACAAAGAGAATCCCGGTGGTTGCACTGCTTTGTCAGTAATCACAGAGGACAGCCATGTTTCTCTAAAAATCATGGTGCAACACTCCCTGATGTCTAGCTGCGAGGTCATATGACAGTTCAGTTCGTCAGACTTGTTTGCGAGAGACTGGACATTGGCGAGGAGAATGCTCGGTTGGGCTGGTTTCCATCGCCTCCGGCGTGTCCTAACCAGTAGTCCGCCACGGGACCCTCTCCTGTGGGCGCGTTTGTTGTTGTCCCCCGGGGCTTGGTGGCTCCCCTCCCCCCGCTCTCCTTTGTCCCGCCGGATCTCCACAGGTAAGTCCCAGTCTTTTGTTGCGTTTGCTGTGGTTGTATTGTTACGTAATTCTGAAGGGTGTTTGGCGATCATATGTGATAACACCAGTGGCGAAGCGTGTCTATCACAACTGGACCTTCTGTTGACCAGGGGTTCCCCAACTTTTCAGCCCGCGACCCCCAACATAACAGACCCCCCCCCCCCCCCCCACTATCACCGGAGGGGGGGTCCAAGGGGAGGGGGGGTAATCGTGATCGCGAAAATTGTGTGTGTGTTTTTTCCAGCTGCAAATGATAGTCGTGAATCTGTCGGAATCAGAATTCCTTTATTCGTCACCCTTATATATTAAACAGACTTACATAATACCCCCACTTTGGGAACCCCTGCTGTAGACAACCCCCCCCCCCCCCCCCCCCCCCCCATTCGAAAACTCAGTTCTAGTCAGACGGACGTCACGGAGGAGTCACTTAGGAAGATCAGATTGTCGCAGCCAATTCCCAAGTGTACCATAGTTGCAAAGCAGTGTCCATGTAGTGACGTAACAGACCACCACACAGGCTATCGGTTAAAGGGACGGTCTAACACAGGCTATCGGTTAAAGGGACGGTCTAACACACAGGCTATCGGTTAAAGGGCCGGTCTAACACGCTTCACGTGAAAAGGCTTGACGTAAATTAAAGTTCCAAAATAGCGATCAATAATCACCAAATGTCTCTGGCATATGTCTTGTCATTAGCACTTTCACCTGTCAAAATGAAAGTGAAAAGGTGAAAGTGCTAATGACAAGACATGCAAATTAGGTGATTATTGATCGCGGGTTTGTAACTCTTAGTTACGTTAAGTCTTTTCACGTTAAGCGATGCAAAGAGATCAAGTCAAAACTCTCAATTCAAATGCACAACAATGCTTAACAAACTCATGACAGCCATTAACTAATCAGTCAACAAGTGTGTGGAAACAAAATGCAACAACCAGCTCAACGAGACGCACCACTGAGACAAAACCAGCAAAGACAAATGAGTGTCACTCACCAATGATGTTCACTTAAGACCAAATCCATTCTCCTGTCCTTCTGGATGGTTCGACCACCCGGTCATAAAGATGATCGCTTTTCAGATCCAAAATAAGTTGCCTTTCCAATTCCCTGCCCTCTGGTCGGTCCCAGCAGTAGAGCCTCTCGTGGCTAGTAGAGCCCGTTAGCCACGGGTATCTTTCCCAGTTGCTAGCCTGAAAATGGCGAACATAGCCTGCTTTAACAACTTGATTCAGCTCAAGATTGTCAGGCGTTGGACGGCCTTTTTTAATAATGTCCATCTTTACATTGAATGGTCGTCTTGAAAATGGTTCCGACAATAAATCCGCAACGACATCATCTTCGCCTGTTGCCATTTTGACGTAAAATCCTACGTAGAAACAACGTAGCACTACGCTAGATCCACTCTCGCTCCAGCCAGTATACCTTCTAGCTCCCTATTGAGCTGTGGGGAAATCTGAAAGAATACACCCATTGGCTACAAATCACGATATGATTGGTTGATCAAATTGTCAATCCAAACGTACGCTCTCATTCAGTCTGAGGGCCAAAGTCATCGGGAATACTTTGGTTGAAGGATATTCTTCCCAGCAACCCAGAAAAATATCTGATTGGTTGAATTGTTTTTCCAACACAAAACCGCTCAAATGCGTAGTGCATGGACCGAGAAAGACAAACAAATCAACGTAACTGTAATATTACAGATAACAACACAGATACCATTCTCATTTAGTCATTTTATTAAATTGTATTACATTTTATTAAATTGTATTACTTTATTAATACAATTAATTACATTGTTTTGGTTTCATCTGAGAGTTCCAGGGTCTTCTCTGAATACCTTGAAGGCCCTGACGCTTCACCACTGGATAACACACATGGTGACTTGCTATAATCCTATAAAGAAAAAAACCCACGAAAAAACATGTGTCCTAGAGACGCATCTGCTCTCCTCTCACATTAGTATTAGTCAAATACTGTGGTTTGCAGATGCCATGCAAAGAGAAAGGGGTTTGTGTAAACACACAGACACACAGACACACAGACACACGTAAACACACACGCACACGCACAGATACACACACACATACTTTTGTATAGTACAGAGTTTTAGAAAATTCATACTAGGGGAGTATATGGGGAGTAAGCATTCCATTGTACTTGTTGCATATGGTAAATAAAAATCTTGAACACACACAGACACACACACACATAAACACACACACTGTACACCGACTTCATGATGTGTTTCCTTTACTCTTTTCGCTCTTCTTTACTCTTTTCTCCATTCAATTGGTTCTTCCACAGTTTCATTGCGGCTGAAACATTATCCTTCATATTTCTCTCTTAACTTGCCGTGACTCTGTGAGGCGGCAGACCCGCATCAAATTAATTATGCGCATGCTAATGAGCCCGGATATCCATTTAAAATATTTTTGCACTCTTTTTTTTCCCCTCCAAGCCAATGTCTCTTTTGGTGAGCCTGGTGTCAATTTTGTTGGTCATAATTATCAGGGACTTTTTTTTAATTCTCCAGCTTGATTTATTTATGAATGCACAAAAGCCAATCACCAACCGATGAATAATTGAGATTTACGTAAGGCCGTTTTGCATATGTGTGTGTCATTTGCATTTGTGTGTGTGCATGTGCGTGTTGGTGAATTTACATTAAAAACCTCTTAATAAAAATATTTTATTGAATTTAATTAGAATTCAATCAAAAAGTTGGGCGCCCTTTCTGCTACTTTTGTGTTCCTATTAGTTCACTTTAATGACCTTGGTCGCGACTCCGCTGGTCTCATATTTATAGCAAAAGTTTAAATGTTGTTTGAAACAAGCACTATGAATCGTAATGTAATTCAGGTTGTTCCTTTTGTCTTCAAAACATCTGTCGCTCAGGCTATATTTGCGACACAAATATAGCTACCTCACGAGTGCAGCTCATTGGTGAACAATTGTATTTAGTTTGAGGCTACGATAGATCCAATTAGCCAGAATTTTTAACTTGGTATAATGTATTGTGTTATATTAAACCAAATCAATGTTATATTTTGCATGTTAAAATATATAATATTAAAATATAATGTTTGTTTCATTTGACCGTTAGTATGACTGAATTCTGTATTTTTTCCTAATATTATATTTATATATATATATATATTTTCAAAATAAAATTCATTTTGGCTGACCCAACTAAAACATATCAGCTACATACTGTTAGAATAAAACACCACCACCAAAGGATGAGGGAAACGCACAGCAGTCAGTAAATCAGGGGATATATATCTTAACCGCTCCTCGCTCCTGCTTTGCGCTGAGGTCAGCTGTGACCCGACGAGAAAAATTCATCGATCATCTTTTCTTTATTTGTCTGAGAAAGAGAGAGAGAGAGAGAGAGAGAAAGAGAGAGAATATAAAATCTAAAAAAAATATTCCTTTTGATAATAGTTTCAAAATTAAAGTAATTTTGGGAGACCGAACAAAAAATAAAAAATGCAAAGGAAAATCCACACTGCTCATTCATTCATTCATTCATTCATTCATTCATTCATTCATTCATTCATTCATTTATTGTGTTGTGGATGGGAATAGATGTGCAGAAGAGACTCCAGGTTTTTCTCAGGCATTGTGATTTCGCATCAACATAAACATCAACATGGTGATGCATACACTTCCCTTAGCTGTGCTTCTGGGAAGAGCAAATGTAATAACAGTTATGCCGAAGAGGAAATGGGGCAGCAACATTTTCTTTAAAATTTATAAGCCATTTGAGAGCTATTTTCTGGAAACTGTGAAAAAAGACACACAGAGTCTAAATAATGCAGCTTTTGTTCTGAAACAGAATTGCTGTAGCTTACATCGTCCCATTGTATTATCCAAACTCTCGGACTCTCCCAGTCTTTCTAACAAAATGCTTTAGGAAAATCCACGTAAGAACAAATATTTTTTCTTTCCCACACCCCCCGCGAGGTGGGAAAGAAGTTTGCTAGCCACTAGCTGTCTAGAAGTCAGATGTAGCTGCTAAATCATCGGACTGCCACATACACAACAAAACGTTGCGGCTGTGTGTCAAAGTAAACTCGGCACGGACAACAAGCCATTGTTTTTCATTGGTTAGCATGTAGCCAAAGCACCGCAGGGTTTGAGTCAAACCTGTGTCGCTACTAAGGTACATGCTTAGCATGACAGCATTAGCTTAGCCACCTAATTGTTCTCACCTAAAGAACGTATTTTGAACGTATGCTTCGAGAGGTTTGTCAAGGACTTGATTTGCTTCGTGTTACCTACCACGCTGGACCCATGGCAATTTGCATATCGTCAAAACAGATCCACGGGCGACGCAATTACCATGGCCCTCCACACTGCCCTTTCCCACCTGGAGGGAAAGAACTGTTATGTGCGAATGCTGTTTGTGGACTGCAGCTCAGCGTTCAACACGATAGTTCCTGCCAAGCTCGATACCAAGCTTACAGGTTTAGGCGTGCCCCCTTCCACGTGCAGCTGGATACTGGACCTCCTGTCGGACCGGCACCAGGTGGTGAGGATGGGCAGCACCACCTCAGAGCCACTGACCCTCAACACGAGAGCCCCCCAGGGATGTGTGCTGAGCCCTCTCCTCTACTCCCTCTACACCCACGACTGCATGGCTATGCACAGCTCCAACGTCATCATCAAGTTTGCTTGGTTGGATCGCTGGAGCAGTGGTGCCAGGAGAACAGCCTTGCCCTCAACGTCAAGAAGACCAAGGAGCTGAACGTGGACTACAGGAAGCAGAGAGGAGAGCACGGCCCTATCTCCATCGACGGTGTTGCAGTAGAGAGGGTCAGCAGCTTCAAGATCCTCTGCGTGCACATCTCCGAGGACCTCACATGGTCCACCTAAACCACACATGTGGTGAAAAGGGCCCAACAACGCCTGTATTTCCTCAGGCGTCTGAGGAAATTCAGCATGGGCCCCCGCATCCTGAGAACATTCTACACCGGCACCATCGAGAGGGTTCTTACAGGGTGTATCACCGCCTGGTACGGGAACTGCACCTCACTCGAGTGCAGAGCGCTTCAAAGGGTGGTGTGGACGGCCCAGTATATCGTTGGAGGTGAACTCCCCTCCCTCCTGGATATATACAACCAGCGGTGCGTGGCCAAGGCCAAATGCATAATAACAGACAATGCCCACCCCAGCCACAAACTGTATTCACTTTTATCGTTAGGCAGGCAATACCGCAGTATCAAGTGCCCTACAAACAGACTCAGAGATAGCTTCCACAGTCAGGCCATCAGAATGCTGAAAAAGGTTGTATAGCATATAACAATATATATTTTAATACATTGATTTATATATACATATTGCTATTTTTTTGTGCTGATATATTGCATTTTATGAATTCCATATTTATTTTATATATTTATCTTCATACCGTTTTTTTTAACTTCTTTTATTCTATTCTGTTTTTATTTCATCTTATTTTATAACTGCTATCTGTCATCGGGTATTGCACATACGATTTTCACTCACTGCTTTATACTTGTACTTATACTAAACTGTGAAGTGACAATAAACTTGACTTGACTATTTGTTTAGCCTCCTTGTCCTTTCAAAGCAACACAGGGGATTTGACAGCATGACGGAATTTGATATCAGTGTCGAAGAAAAAGAGATTCAGGATGAGCGGCCAAGGTTGAGGAAAATTATCAAATCTAAGTGTTTTTTAGGTTTTTTTGGAACTACGTGTGGGACTTTGACATTTACTAATCAATTTGAAATTGCCAATATATGAAAATGTTGAAAATGTACGTAAAAATACGGCCTCTCCTGAACTCTTAGTCCCGTGGGCCGATTTCTATTACATTTAATACGTGAAAAAACAAAATAATAGAAAGGAAAGGAATTTATTTATACATTTGACGACATCAATGACACCTCTCCCCCCAACCATGGACTGTTTACCCTCCTCCCCTCCGGGAGGCGCTATAGAAACCTTTGTTCCAAGTCAAGCAGGTTTAGGAACAGCTTCTTCCCCTCAGCTGTCATCTCTCTGAACTCTGTACCACAATGACAGCCGCCCCTTGAATCGAATCTCATCTAATCTAATGTATGCACTGTATGTCAGTAGGTACGATTGTTTGTCTCTCCACCCCCGGGTGTCTCTTCAAGTGTGGGATGCCACACTTTATGCTCTGGCACCCACGCATTCATTTGACTTTAG
>CM051009.1:10307088-10337088 GCA_027704905.1 Muraenolepis orangiensis
GCAAAGATTGGCCCGTCGTGATGGCATCCGTTGTGTCGCTACCACCAGTGAGCCACATGTTCTCTCCCCGGGGGGGAAGGGGGGTGCATCTTTAAATTTTACCAAAAAACCTCTATTGATACCCGACACTGTCTTACCTACCCTAATGCTTAGGGTAGTATCTAGGGCAGTGTCCGGTGAGACCCAAGTGAGCGAAAGCTACTTGCTTTGAGAGTGTGCTTAGAGCGGCACCTAAATACGCTAGCGGCGCCTTAGCCTAAGTGAGCTAGCGGTACCAAGGTGAGTAGGCGGGTACGTACAGTTCTTCAGAGCGCTAACCTTAGTGAGCTAACGGGACCCTCGTGGGCCGACGCCAATTCACAGCGCTAATAACAGTGAGCCCGGATGAGCTAATGCTACTTCAGTGCGCTACCGGTACCTTAGTTAGCGCGCTACAGGTACATTATCAGTGCTCGCAATTAACTTTATTTTATGAAATATATGGCCTCCATGGCAACAGTTCCCTGCCATTGTTATTCATAAATGGCATCCAGAATCGGAATCGGAATCAGAACAACTATATTGCCATTGTAAAAGTACAACAAAATTGTCTAATTATGCTCGAGACACTCAAACAATACATAATATAAATTATGTAAAAAAGAAAACAAACCTAAACTAAATAAACAGGTTAGAACATTTAAAAAAAAAAGGCTGTATAATTGGGTATAATTCAACATATATAAATTGATTCCATTGAATTCCTCCTGCTGATGGCCGCTCTAGTGTCTTACTTCACTACCGCTGCCAGCTGCTAAGTTTGCCAATTAGCAACCACTAAGTGAACTGGACATAAAATGTAGGAGTTTGAACCCTTAAATGAGCCAAGCTGCCCAGGCAGCCCCGCCCCCCCCCCCAGGTGGAGGAGGAGAGGGTGGAGGAGGAGAGGAGAGGATGGAGGATGAGGAGGAGAGGGTGAAGGAGCAGGTGTATGAAGAGTATGAAAGGGTGGAGGAGAAGAAGGAAGAGGAGGAAAGGGTGGAGGAGAGGAGGAGAAGGAATAGAGGATGGAGAAGGAGGAGGAGAAGAGGGTGGAGCAGAAGGAGGAGGAGCAGAGGGTAAAGAAGAAGGAGAAGGAGAGGGTGGGTGAGGAGGAGGAGGAAGAGGAGGAGGAGTAGAAGAGGGCGGTCATTGCCACAGATCTGCATCCACAAGCAGATGTGTCAAGAGAAAGTTCCAGCCTATTTTCCGACACACACAAGTGCTCTGCCGGCTATTCTAATACCTGTGACATTAGAATAAAGCCCCGCTGCCAGAATTTGAAATCTTTCCATTTTTTCTCGCACCCTCGGATCAGATAGTGGGGGGGCAAGACAAAACGCCCTGGGAAATTGCTGCCTGTCGGCAATCGTCATAGGAAATATCCACTAAATTCCCCTATATGTGCACTTTCACAAGGTTGGGGGATAAAAACCCGTTATTATTATATATTATGTCGAGAGAGAGAGAGAGAGGGCGCACGGTGCGTACACAGATCCCCCGGACTGCTAATGTGATTACGGAGAGTTTTCGTATATATTTGTATCTGAGACAAATCAAAACACAGATTTGACTTTTTTTACCAATGTCAGTCACTCTTTTTCGGGGATATCGCGGAGGGGTGGGGAGGGAAGGTAAGGGTCTGTGGCACCTGTCTTGCAATGGTGACTGACACATGGAGATCTCTCTGTGGACATGCTACTCCAGCTCTCACACTAGCGCTAGGGGGAACTTTCATATCAACACGCAACAAGTTAATAAAAAAGGATACGATCAAATTCAGTTCAATGATATTTTTAATTTATCTCCATTGCTTTTTTTCTTTTGCCCACCAGCACTGGCGGTTGGTCAATATTTGATTCAAAGTTAATGTTTAATTGAACGCTTGGGCGAGCACTACTTATGATAACAACTGAAAAACAATCTGAGGTACGATCTCCACATATGAGAATGAAGAAATAATATTTACTGCTGCACTTTTTATCCCAAGGGCTGCCATGCTTTAATCTTATCTAAATATTTATTTGTCAAATACATGTAAATACAGTGAAATTGGTTTCTCTGCATTAAACCCATCCTAGTATTAGGAGAAGTGGGCAGCTATTGTATATACAGCGCCTCGGGGGGGCAGTGTAGGGGGTCTTGTGCCTTGCTTAAGGGCACCTCGGCAGAGCCCAGAAGGGGAACTGAGACCCTTTTCCAACTACCAGTTCCACATTTACCCAAGGCTAGGACACTTTCCATCATCAACCAACAGGAATAGTTGTAGATGGCAAGCAAGCAATGTAGGCCTACAGGCATCTCGGTCAAGAGAATCGAGAGAATCGAATGCAGAACCTCTCGGGTTCTGCGTTCTGCTGGGCACACACTGCCTCAATCATTGTCTGAAAGGTAAGTTGTGTCACTTCGAAAAAAGCCTGTACAATTACCATAATTCTTATGATAACTAACTTGCTTAAGTCCTGACATTAATAGCTCTTAGCATGTTTTATATTCTAGCAAGTGTATATCCTTAATGTTGTTAACACGCTCTTATCACAGCTACTTAAGCAGGTGACCTGGCAGTATGAAATTGTGTTATTCATCTTGTTAATGTGAATGCTTGTGAACTGCTCTATTTTTATGTTTGCGTACCTCAGCGTTATGCTATTGTCTACTTCAACAAATGTACACCTTGTAAGTCGCTTTGGATAAAAGCGTCTGCCAAATGCCCTAAATGTAAATGTAAATGTAACAACCCACACAGCTAAATCTAAAAGGTCAACCCGGGATGACACATACGGCAGCGTACTGCTACCGCGGTTAAGCGTACAATAACGCAGTGTGAACAAAGTCACACCGTGTTTTACGCGATCTATTATACCGCCTCCCCCCCCTCCAAAGAGACCCCCTGTGGTGTGGGAGGATCGCATGGGAGAGAAATAATCGCGCTGCCCCCCTGAAAAGCGGCTCTTTAAGTGATTCATGGAGTTCCGCGAGGCACGCCGTTGGATGCTCCATCACGGCAAGATAGCCCGCTATTCATTCTAGAAATCCCCCTCCCTCCCGCCCCCCCCCCTCCCCGCAATCCAACCTCTGGAAGTTGGGGGGAGTCTCTCTCCCCATCCGTCTTCTGTGTTTGCTGTTGTGGTGGTGCTTTATATCCACAGCAATTCACAGTGATTTGTTATTTTTGGTTTTATGAATGTTTTTGTATTTTTATTTTTATTTTTTTTAGAGGCATGGCATTCGCAAGCAAGGTAAAAGGGGGTTGCGATTAGGTAGGTAGGGGTTGGTATCGTTGGGATTGACACCCAAAACGTTTTTTGGGCTAACTGCTGCACTGTTCAAGACAATCACTAAGAATGACCTTTGGCTTTCAGCTCTCCCAGCGTCCTGTCCCACCTCAGCCTCGTACCACATGACATAACATTCCATTCCATTACACTACAGTCATTTAGCAGACACTTTTGTCCAAAGCGACGTACAATAGTGCATTCCACAATAGGTAGTTCATTTCATTCCTAAGTCTAAGTCTCCCAAGAACTGAACCAGTGCTCAGGTTAAAAGTACAGTAGCACACGCCGGTAGACTTGGGACATATCATTATAACATATCATAACATAAAAAAAGGATACTGTTCTGGCAGAATAATTGATTATAGCAACCCAAGGCAGGGAAGGCAGCTGGCCCAGACGGAGTTCCATCCCGCATCTTCAAGACCTGCGCTGACCAGCTGGCTCCTGTGTTCACTGACATCTACAATGCATCACTGCAACTGTCGTTCCAGCGTGCTTCAAAGCGACAACCATTGTGCCGTTAGCCAAAACGACCAAGGTAACATGCCTCAATGATTATCATCCAGTGGCTTTAACACCCATAGACATGAAGTGCTTGGAGAAACTTGTAATGTTGCATATAAACTTGTCCATCCCTGAGTCCCTAGACCCACTCTAGTTTGTATACAGAACAAACAGGTCTGTAGACAACGCCATTTCCCTGGCACTATACACGGCCCTGCAGAACCTAGACAGGTGAGCACGTAGGTCAGACTGCTGTTCATTGACTACAGCTCGGCATTGAACACCATTGTTCCCTCCAAGTTGGTCCTGAAACCAACTTGGCTGGGACCTAGGTCTGGGCGCCCCTATCTATAACTGGATTATGGACTTCCTAACGGGCAGGCCTCAAGTGGTGATGATTGGGAACAACATCTCACCCGCTCTGGTCCTCAACAGTCCAGCTGACGCAATGGTGTGAGACACACCAGCGCCTCTATGCTCTGCGATGCCTCAGAAAAAGCGGAATAGGCCAACGGTGGCTAGTGAACTTCTACCGTGGCACCGTGGAGAGCGTCCTGACGAGTGGCGTCACCGTGTGGTACGGCAACACCACCGCACGGGACAAGAAAGCCATCCAGAGGGTCGTGAGGATGGCAGAGAAGATCATCGGGTGTACACTTCCATGCATTCATCCTCAACATGAATCAATCAGCATCTGTACATGTACTACCAGGTTTTAGGATAGTTTTTATCCACAGGCAGTTCGCCTACTGAACTGCTAGGAGTGCTGCCACTTTCACTTTCATAACATTGTCATTAACATTACACTTACATACTTTGCTGGACTTTCTGGATTCATTACAGCTACTGCACTGTACTGCACTGTATTCAAGATGCTGCTGCACTTTAAATGCTTTTTTTTGCATATTCAACAGATGTTCATACCATCTATCAGTCACTTTGATGTCCTTTTTTTATTCATTTTTATTTTTCTTGTGTATATTATTTTTCTTGTATTGTTTTTTGAGATGTTTACTGCGAATGGGGGGGGAATGGGGAGCAAGCATTCCAATGTACTTGTTACAAATGGCAAATAAATATCTTGTATCTTCTATCTTCTATCTAGTATCAAACCGTTTAGGCCTGTCCCCTCGGCTGCCTTGCCAATGTGAGTGGCAGCTAGGACCGTCGTGATAAAAAAAATATTGCAATTCCGCACTCAACCGAACAACAGGTGATGGAGAACAAGGCATATTATTATGCCATGATAGCATAACATAACCCTGCTGTATCCACATTCCAGTTTCCAAGGCAAAGTTTCTAAATCAAATCTGGAGGATTGAATCCTCTTTATTGTTCACACACAGTGAAATTTGTTTCTCTGCATTTAACTCATCCTAGTATTAGGGGCAGTAGGCAGCTATTTTATATTCAGCACACGGGGAACAGTTTAGGGGTCTGGTGCCTTGCTAAAGGGCACATCGGCAGTGCCCAGGTCTTTCGGGGACTTAAACCGGCGACCTACCGGTTCCCAAGCCAAGTCCAAACAGACTGACCTTTCCTGCCGCACCAAAAAAAGTTGTATACTAGAATAACTAAGTCTAATTTCAGACATTACGACGGCGAGCCCCTTTGACCGCTTCAACCACCATCGGAGGAAGCACGGATCCCACTAACTATGGCGATATTGGAGAGGTTTCAGGGTGCTGATGGTGGTTGTGGTACAAATGGAGGGAGTCTGTGGGAGTATATCAGCCCGATTACCAGTCCCCACCTTGGGGCCGAAATAAAGATGTCACAGCAAGGAGTAGCGGGGCCCTCACGTTGCTAACCAACCTTTTCCCCCCCCCGAACAGCCCAGAGTGGAAATTCTACCTGCTGCCACTTTTCATTGGTGTGAAAAAGGAGGGGAGATGGGGTTTGGGAGGGTGGTGGTTGTGGGGGTGGTGATGGGGGTGGTAGTGGTGGTGGTGGTGGTGGTTGTGGTGGTGGTGGTTTGGTAAGGAGAGAGAGCACGAGGGATCGTCCAATAGGCTTCCGCTGTGTGTGTGTGTGTGTGTGTGTGTGTGTGTGTGTGTGTGTGTGTGTATATTGAGGACAATGCATTGGCCGTTTAGTGTGTTACGTGTGAAAATCTTTACAGTTTGGAGGCTGGTTAAGGCAGTGCTTTGTGCTTTTGAGGTGGTTATTCTCCATCCGTCAATACATCTCTCTCTCTCTCTCTCTCTCTCTCTCTCTCTCTCTCTCTCTCTCTCTCTCTCTCTCTCTCTCTCTCTCTCTCTCTCTCTCTCTCTCTCTTCCTCTCTCTCTCTCTCTCTCTCTCTTTCTCTTTCTCCCTAGGGAGAAAGCGATGAGAGAGAGAGAGAGAGAGAGAGAGAGAGAGAGGAAGAGAGAGAGAGAGAGAGAGGAAGAGTCTGCTAAAAAGCAATTATTGCCGGGAGCTCCAGTGAGTCTCACATTAATGAGATGGAGGATTGATGGAGAGAGAATAAAGCAACAACCCTGGAGGATAATATGTTTAAACCAACTGTACAATATATATAAATTACGTTTTCTCTCTCCACACTTCCTCTCAAACCCTGTTGTTGTTGTATTGCTGCTTTCTTGGTAAACTACAGAATAATGAATATAATAATGAAGTCGTGAGAGTCGTAATAGAAATATTGATGTTTTTTAATTGACTCAGTAATCTTACAGTTGGACCCTATAATATACCCTACATGCATATATATATCTATATATATATACATTTGAAACATTTTTCTCCACAGAATGCTAAATGTTTGAAGTCCCCCTACCCCTTCCGAAGGGACTCTCTCTCTCTCTCTCTCAGGTATGTGTATTGTGTGTGTGTTGTAACATCATGAGAGGCCGTCTCAGTGGGCTAGTGTTGGGCAGTGCAGAGTTCCAGGCAAAACAGGTCAAAATAGTAAAGAAAAAACAAATAGGCTTTATTTCCTCACAAAGGGCCTTTCCCCCAAGCACAGTTCATCAAACAACAATTTGACTTTCCTTCTCTTTTGAGGCTTTTCTACAAGTGTTTCCAGCTCCTTCCATCCATGTGCTCCCCGGTTCTCTCTCTGCTCCTGAGAGTCTGGACTTCTGTCTGTTTCCCCAGTGCAGCTTCAATTAGGTGGCTTAAGCACCTTCACCTGTCAGAGTTGTGGAGCATGCTGGGAGATGTAGTTTGTGGACCGGCTGCCATTTTGGGATGTTGCAGCTGGACCACCAGGGGAATATAGTACCCCTCTATAACTGTCCCCTCGTGATGCCACAGTGTGTGTGTGTGTGTGTGTGTGTGTGTGTGTGTGTGGGTGGGAGGAAATATCTAAACATGTGTCAGGTTCCACTGTCTGAATCAATGTGTGGGATGGCACAAAGTACTTATAAAGCCATTGAAATATATATATATATATATATATATATATATATATATATATATATACACGCAACGTGTAATATATGTTAGCGAAACGAAAAAGGAGGTGTTCATCTCAAACCTCAACCTAATCTGTAAGGCTGATGTAGCCCATCCATCTACATTGAGACAAACCCGGCGCGTTAAAAAACTCTCTCCGGACGGGGGGGGGCCGGCGTCCTGACTCTCACACGGTATGCGCTATCTACGGACTGTTATCGGGGAACGCTAAGCTAATCTGGACCCCGCCAGCCATGCAATGCCGTCCCCCCCACCCGCCCGCCATATCACGTACCCGCCGCTCGATGAGTAGCACGCATTACTCCGGACGCTGGACCGGGCGTCCCTGATAAAAATGTTGAAATATTGCACTCCTAAAAAATAAATACAAAGGAGGCCTTAGAACCACCGGGCGAGAGAGAGCCAGCTGAGCGCCCTGCGTAAAATCAGACCTGAGGCCCTGGAGGATGTTGCTGCTGATCGTAACACCTGGCGCCAGCTGTGCCGGGATGGGACCCAAATGCTGGAGGAGGAAAGGACAGCCAGGAGACAGGAGAGGAGACTCAGGAGGAACACACCTACAGTTACCGTTGCTACTACCACCACATACACTTGTCCTACCTGCAACAGGATTTGTGGGTCCAGGATAGGGCTATTCAGCCACCAAAGAACTCACCGATAGAAGTGGACGTCATCATCGGATTCGATGGACAACCATAAGCAAGTAAGCAAAGTGTGTGTGTGTGTGTGTGTGTGTGTGTGTGTGTGTGCATATGTGTGTGTGTGTGTGTGTGTGTGTGTGTGTGTGTGTGTGTGTGTGTGTGTGTGTGTGCATAAGTGTGTGTCTGTGTGTGTGTGTGTGTGTGTGTGTGCCTGTGTGTGTGTGGGTGAGTGGTTCAATAACATTTAAGACCAACTTTACAAAAACTCAAATAAAAGACCAAAAAATGTGGCTCAGTGTGTTACAATTTGACCTAGTTTTTTGTTACATAAAACCGTTAGACAATCTACTTGCATTTAGGTCCTGATCTGTGTAATGTTAATCAATTATAATTTCCAAAATATATATGTATTACTTATTATTTAGAGATTTTAAATTGCAACGTCAGGAAAAAAAAAAATTCCAATGCCTTATGATTTTTAAGACTTTTGAAAGAATGATTCAAGGCATTTTAATACCAATTAAGTCTTATTTTTATTTATTTTTTCAATTAATTAAATGCCTGGAGGATCCACTGGAGGAACCCTGGTACTGTGACACGTGATGCTATAAAACTGTTTAGACACAAGTCTAATATCCTGTGACACTAAAACAACACCATTAAACATCCCTGGGAATGACTGCAGGATGCACCCAGGTACAATGAAATGACTGCTTTGTCGTTAACTAGCCTGAGCCACCGGTAGCGTAGTGGCAATTGATTGTCGATGCTGAAGTTAAGTGACACACTTAAAACAATCTAAAAACATAATCAATACACGCCCCACATTTACCCGTGTATTAATGGCCCATTACTTAAGTCGCATGGCTAATGACTAATTAATACACAGCAGCACGTGCGTGAGTCATGAGGATCTTCTGAGCCAATCAGCAATTGCCTTGGGTTTTACCAGACTCCCAGCGACAACTCCACTCAGCAGTCTTCTTTGACTCTGTATAATGGACGCCAGCAGTTGGTGCTGTGCAGTGATTAAACCTCAACCCCGACCCCTAAATAGACGTTCTAGCAATGGAGCTAGGGGTCTATTGGTTTTAGCTCTCACGTTAGACCGTTGTCTCTCATGCCAGAGGTCGTCAGTTCGAGCACAGTGCGGGACACTGACGGTTACATCTGCAGTACAGCTTTTTAGCCTAGTGAGGTCAAATCCATGTCATTAATGGGTAGGTTTGGATTAGGCATGTGGAAATTGGGGGAATCGAACCCGGTGCCGTTTGCCTGGGAGTAGAAGGCCCCTATCCACCACGCAATCATGCTGCCTCCTCTTTGTTTTGGTAGACCCACCAACAGACGAGAATGAAAGCCACAATTGCTATTGACCATAGCACCATAGACTCTGCTAATGTCTTGTTAACATCTCGTCCTCGTTTCCGCACGGCTGTTACCGAGCAAAGGTCAGTGCAAGGGAACCTTGCAAACATGGTTTTATCTGTCTCGCTTAGTCCTTTCCCACTAGTTCCCGACGACGAGCGTGTCTTTGCGTGTCTTTCGTGCCGAAGGCCTACGACTACCGATCATCCGCGTTGTTTACCTTGAACTAGACAGCAACTTCAACTAAACACCACCACACACATATACACACACGCCCTCTCCCTGCCCACCGTTTACGATGGATCAGCGATGCAGTTCATACGCGTTTTGACGCAGTTTGACTCAAAATGGCTTGGCTGCATATTTTGTTTCCAGGTTTGACTATTTTCAGGGTAAATGCATGCAACAGCAAAACAAAAACACATATTTGGTTTGTTTGCAAAGTAGTAAACAGAAAAAAGTAGCAGTAACAGTTGCCAGATGCCACCAGACTAGACTTGTTGTTTTTAGACTTGGATGGACGGATAAACGTATGTTTCCATATTTCATACCCAACTCCCCTTCAACATTTGGCTGACATATTCCGACACCCGAGACGTCACCATTTTAGTCTGAGAAACAGCTGTTTCATCAGCTCAAGAAGCGTTGCAAGTTATCACTGAAGTTTGAAACCATCCGTTGTAGTAAACTTGCAGAAAACATCAAGTTTTCCTCAAACTGGCTCCACAAAAAAAATGTAACTAGGTCACTTTGAAGCTCTGCATTTTGGCTCAAAAATTCCACTTTGACCTTTAATTCCCGAAAAAACACACACACACTCAAGTGGGGCCTATTTTTTTGTCGGTCTTTCCTGTTGCCTGAAGAGAGAGAGACCCAGAATCGGCGCATTCCATAAAACATCTTCCAATCTTCCAGAGAGGGGAGCAAAGAAGATGACATTGTGGAAACCCATAGATAGCCCCTACAGGAAGGGGTCCCCACGCGGGAAAGTAGACAAAAGTGTCTCAAGATTTGGGGATTTAGCCCCTCCCCCGCCATGCCATATAAGGTCAGTGAACGAGTGACGGTCGCGTGTAATCTGTTGGTTTGGAGAAATGGATTTAAAACACAACCAAACAGAAGGCGGATAAGTCGTCAATATTTCACAGCTTGCACATCTGTTGTGTGCATCAGGGTTAAATGAAATTCATTCACCTGGTTGTGTGTGTGTGTGTTTCAGCTCTATGTGTGTGTTGGTGTGTGTGTGTGTGTGTGTGTGTGTGTGTGTGTGTGTGTGTGTGTGTGTGTGTGTGTGTGTGTGTGTGTGTGTGTGTGTGTGTGTGTGTCAGCAGAGCTATAGGCTGTATATTATTTGATTAACCTCCGAGACGTCACCCAAGGAAAACAGCGGGACTCGCACACACACACACACACACACACACACACACACACACACACACACACACACACACACACACACACACACACGTTCGCAGAGATGGCGGTAAGAGATGTGGGGGGGAAAAAATAAGCGACAGTCAAGTCGCTGGGTCGTACATCCACTGCTCAGCCGTTTACCTGCGGCGTTGGGTAATTCACTAATGTCTGTATGTATGTCCTTGTACATCAGATGGAAACATATTCTTTCAGGGTTTATCCCTCAAGCCTTTTGTGTTTGTTTGTTGTTGCTGTACTTTTTAATTTATCTTTATCTTCCGTTTTGCGGCCACATAACTCTTCTTTTGGGACCAACAAGAGGACATATTGTTATGATGGGAGTCTAATGTTTTTCTGATACCATCTGGCCGGTATCAAAACACTCCCACAATTGTTTGTTTTTATATTTTTGGTTTCATATTTATTTCTAACACCAAGAGTTGTTTCTTTGTTCCTTGATTCCTCTAAAATATTAAGCCTGAATCTTCCTACCGGGTCCAAACTGACTTCTGGTCACAGCCTGGAAGCCCTTTTTTGCTTTTTTCTAAATAATTCTAACTAATTATGTATCGCCATTACAACGCTCTGCCGTGACAGGAAAAAAAGATGCTGGACTGATTTTCCCCGGTGTCCCAATTTCCTACAGATAAGATCATGGACATCAGGGGTCTTATTTCAGGTGTCCCTGGGCAAGACAAGCTAACCGTCACCACTCCCGAACCACAGGGTGAACGTGAGGCACTGATTGTAAAGCGCTATGAGTGGCCATGGGTGATGCAGTCCATTTCACACTTTTTGAGTTGCCTAGCCCCTACACAGCGGTGGAGGTGCAGCAGCTGAACGCAGGGCTGCTGGATTGGAGAAAGGGAGGGACACTGTTACTGTACAGGCTGAGTTGGCACACACCCAAGACAAGAGGCAGGAGGTAGAGAGAGAGAGAGAGAGAGAGAGAGAGAGAGAGAGAGAGAGAGAGAGAGAGAGAGAGAGAGAGAGAGAGAGAGAGAGGGGGAGAAGGGGGGAGAGGTTGAGAGACAGAGGGGGATGGGTAGTAGGTGAGAGAAAAAGAGAGAGGGAGAGAGAGGTGGGGAGGGGAATTGCCCTCTACAACATCCGCAGGATCCGGCCCTTCCTCACACGTGAAGCGGCGCAGATCCTGGTCCAAGCGCTCGTCATCACCCGCCTCGACTACTGCAACTCTCTCCTGGCGGGACTCCCCGCCTCTGCAACCAAGCCCCTCCAACGCATCCAGAACGCAGCAGCACGCCTGGTATTCAACCTACCGAAATTCTCCCACGTGACCCCTCTCTTCCGCGAACTCCACTGGCTTCCGGTAAATGCTCGCATCAAATTCAAGATTCTGGTGCTGACCTTTAGGGCAGTCAATGGAACTGCCCCGGCCTACCTCCAGGCGTTGGTCAAACCCTACATCCCAGCCAGAGCGCTCCGCTCAACTTCTGCCAGGCGACTTGTTCGACCTTCACTAAGGTCAACCAAACATCGCTCGTCCAAAACCCAGCTCTTCACGGCTCTGGCCCCAGAGTGGTGGAATGAACTCCCGTCTCATGTCAGGACGGCAGAGTCCCTCGCCAGCTTCCGCAAGAGACTCAAGACCCACCTGTTCAGAGTCCACCTGGACTCTCCTTTGTGAAACCCCTAAACTTGCTTAAGTCCTGACATTAATATCTCTTAGCATGTTGTATATGTTAGCAAGTGTATGTCCTTAATGTTGTTAACACGCTCTTATCACAGCTACTTAAGCAGGTGACCTAGCAGTACGAAATTGTGTTATTCATCTTGTCAATATGAATACTTGTGAACTGCTGTATTTATATGTTTGCGTACCCCAGTGTTATGCTATTGTCTGCTTCAACTAATGTACACCTTGTAAGTCGCTTTGGATAAAAGCGTCTGCCAAATGCCCTAAATGTAAATGTAAATGTAATGAGGGAGAGAGAAAGAGACAGCGAGAAATGGCAACAGAGAGAGTCAAGTCAAGTCAAGTCAAGTTTATTGTCACTTCACAGTTTACACAAGTATAAAGCAGTGATGTGAAAATCTTATGTGCAATACCCGACGACAGACAGCAGTTATAAAATAAGATAAAAAAAATAGATAAGAATAGAATAAAAATAGAATAAAGTTAAAAATAAAAATAAAAAATAAAAATGCAATTTATAAATGCAAGTATCGCACAGAAAAGAGCAATATGTATATATAAATCAATGTAATAAAATATACATTGTTATATGCTATACGCCCTTGTTCAGCAGCCTGATGGCCTGACTGTGGAAGCTATCTCTAAGCCTATTTGTACGGCACTTGATACTGCGGTATCGCCTGCCTGACGGTAACAGTGAGTACAGTTCGTGGCTGGGGTGGGCAATGTCTTTTATGATTCGTTTGGCCTTGGCCACTCAACGCTGATTGTATATATCCAGGAGGGAGGGGAGCTCACCTCCAACGATATACTGGGCCGTCCGCACCACCCTTTGAAGCGATCTGCGCTCGAGTGCGGTGCAGTTCCCGTACCAGGCGGTGATACACCCTGTAAGAACACTCTCGATGGTGCCGTTATAGAATGTTCTCAGGATGCGGGGGCCCATGCTGAATTTCTTCAGACGCCTGAGGAAATACAGGCGTTGTTGGGCCCTTTTCACCACGTGTGTGGTGTGCGTGGACCATGTGAGGTCCTCGGAGATGTGCACGGCGAGGAACTTGAAGCTGCTGACACTCTCTACTGCAACGCCGTCGATGGAGATAGGGCTGTGCTCTCCCCTCTGCTTCCTGAAGTCCACGATCAGCTCCTTGGTCTTCTTCACGTTGAGGGCGAGGCTGTTCTCCTGGCACCACTGCTCCAGCGATCCGACCTCCTCCCTGTAGGCTGTCTCGTCGTCGCCGGCGATCAGGCCCATCACTGTCGTGTCGTCAGCAAACTTGGCGATGACGTTGGAGCTGTGCATAGCCATGCAGTCGTGGGTGTAGAGGGAGTAGAGGAGAGGGCTCAGCACGCATCCCTGGGGGGCTCCCGTGTTGAGGGTCAGTGGCTCTGATGTGGTGCTGCCCATCCTCACCACCTGGCGGCGGTCCGACAGGAGGTCCAGTATCCAGCTGCACGTGGATGGGGTACGCCTAGACCTCTAAGCTTGGTGTCGAGCTTGGCAGGGACTATTGTGTTGAATGCTGAGCTGTAGTCCACAAACAGCATTCGCACATAACAGTTCTTTCCCTCCAGGTGGGAAAGGGCAGTGTGGAGGGCCATGGCAATTGCGTCGTCCGTGGGTCCAGCGTGGCAGGTAACACGGAGCAAATAAAGTCCTTGACCAACCTCTCGAAGCATTTCCTAATGATCGAGGTGAGGGCTACAGGTCTATAGTCATTCAGGCATGTTACTTTGGGTTGTTTAGGGACAGGCACGATGGTGGACATCTTGAAGACCGCGGGGACAACAGCCTGGGACAGGGAGAGGTTGAAGATGTCTGCAAAGACTCCTGCCAACTGGTCTGCACATGCTCTGAGGACGCGGCCCGGGATGTCGTCGGGGCTTGCCACCTTACGGATGTTCAGCCGACATTATTATGTCACACCGCAACATAATCCCCTCTCCCCCCAATTGTTTTAGAAAAGTCATCGCAAACGTTAAAAAAAAAATTCACCTTTGCTAGCTGATTTAGACAGATTCAGATTCATATTTAGGTTAATTTGCAACGTGTATAAGGTGCAGTGTACAATGTACAGTGAGTGTTATCGACCAGCTCCGAAGAAGTGCTAAAAATGACAAAGCTTACAAAATGTACAAAATAACAAGAATTAAATCACAAAAATACCAACAACAATTACACAAATGTACATATTTACATAATTGCAGTCTATATGAATTGAACAGTATAAACAGCACACAGTATAAAGGCAGCATATTATGATACAATATGATTAATATTCCAAAAATGTGTTACTTCGCATTTAGGTGTTAAAATTTATAGAATCAACCCCTGCGTTATATTTAGATGTAATAATAAGTAGGCACATCTCCAGATATATAATATAATGGAAGGCAAAGAGAGTGACAGAGGACAAACCTGACGTTACAGAACGATATACGCAAAGCAATGAAAAACTAAAACATATAATAAAATAATAAAAATAATAATAATAATACCGTATTGACCCGAATATAAGACGTCCCCGATTATAAGACGACCCCTCTTTTTCAAGACTCATTTTTGGAAAAATACCTTTTTGAAGATGTTTCTTTTAATAAAGAAACATCACAAGACACATCACACATTGTGTTCAAATTTGCCTAACTTGGCAAACAAAAACAAAACAGGCTAGATAGAATGCAATGAAACAGTAGTGCAATAAAACGGTAGTGCAATAAAATAGTAGTGCAATACAACGGTTGTGCAATAAAACAGTAGAGCAATGAAACAGTGCAAAATTTCAGAACATCAGTCTATTGGTCACATCACAAACGTCTTCTCATTCAGCTGCGTCTTCTATATCGCTGGGTTGTTCGCTCTCACTCCCGCTATCGTCACTCACGTTGTCTGCTTCCCCCGTCTCCTCCCACATCACGTCATCCTCGCTGCCATCCATGACATTTGATATGCAGCATCCATTCACAGAGCAAACGTACGTTTGCTCTGTGAATGGATGCTGCAGGCTTTTGGATTTTTCCAGATGGTGTCAGTGCGTGATTACCAGCCAGGAGCCACTCTGTGGATCTCTTGCGCAGATTAACCTTGAATGGTTTGTTAACGACCACATCCAACACCTGCAGCTGGCTTGTCATTCCGCCCGGTATGATCACTAGGTCACCATTCAACTCTTTCACTTTTTGACTGGCTCAGTCAAGTGTCCACGGAAAGCATCCAGAATCAACATATTCCTCTTCTTTCTGAGTCCCCCACGCCGTCTGCCCCACACAACCTTGAGCCACCACAAGCTCCGTCTCCATCCAGCCCTTTGCCTGGGCACGTACGATAATGCCAGCTGGCACTGCCTCTTTAGGTACAGTCTTGTGTTTTAAAACCACGTACGGGGGAAGTTTTGTCCCATCTGCGAGGCACGTTAACATGACAGTTACTCGGCTCTTCTCGTTTCCAGTAGACTTCACAATCACTGATTTGTCGCCTTTCTTATGCACAATGACAGATGTTGGCATGTCAAAATACACAGGCGTTTGATCAGCATTGCCCATCTGATCAAGGGGGTATGAGCTTCTTATGATGGTTATGATGCTTCTTCCTTAACTTTATCACATATCGCTGATAAGACAGTAGCTTCTCTCTGAAGTCTGAGGGCAGGCACTGGGAAAGGCTTGTCCTGCGTCGCAATGACAGCCCGTTACGCGACATCAGTCTTCTACACCAGCCCATATTAACTTTGAACTCGGTGGGTGGTATGTTGAGCTCTTTGGCGATTTCCAAGGCTTTCAGCTGTATGACAGCTCTGGTAATTGGCATACCTTCATTACGTTTTTCACTCACATATTCAAACACCCTCCTGTCAACCTCCGGGAAGCGGCCCCTTTGCGGACCGCGGAAGGCTTTCCTCTGACTGTTAACATTTCTAAGACGGTCTTGTTGGGCTCGCAATCTTCTAACGTTACACTCAGTTACACCATACTTCTTTGCTGCTCGACAGTTGTTTGATGTCTCTGCTTCGTTTATCACCATTTTCTTAAAATTGGCATCGTAACTTTGTCTCTCCTGTTTATTAACTTGCCCTACTTTTGAGCCACTTTTTTCAAGTTGGTCGCTGTGTCTCTCCATTTCTATCTCTCCAGGCAACTGTTGCTATGTACTGTTACTTTAAGACTTTAAGTTACTTTAAGTGTCGCGCGGTGTCTCGGAACACTCGTTTGGCGCGATCTGTTGTTGTGACAATTACCGGTACATGTGCAATTACATCGAAAAGTCTAAACCCCGATTATAAGACGACCCCTCTTTTTCAGATTTTTTTCTAGGAAAAAAACCCTGTCTTATATTCGGCGTCAATACGGTAACACAAATACAAAACTGAGGTTGTATGAAGCGCAAGAGACAAAAATGTTCTGATTGTTACTTTTTTTGTTAATTTCAGGAACAGACCAAAGGTTTTATAAATTTGACATTTTCATACTGGCTGCTTCAACGGAGTTTCAAGCTCGATAAATTGCAAAATGTGTAAAACTAGTATTTGTTACCTCCGCCATTAAAGATGAGGCAGAGGTGATGATTTTGCCGTTTTTTGTCTGTTTGTTTGTTTGTTTGGTTGGCTGTAAGCAAGATAACTCAAAAAGTTATGGACGGAATTGAGCAAAAATTGGTGGTAAGATTACTTATGGGCCAAGGAACAGTTGCTGAGTTATTGATTTTGGTGCAGATCTGGATCCGAATCCGGATCCAGGGAACTTTTTGGTGTGGCGGAGGAATGCGCTCTATTGAATGTGTTTTTTCTCTGCATTTTCATTTCTTTATGGAAAGGGAAGTGGGGAGGTCAGCAGTAGCTCAGTTGAAGAAAAACGGACCAAAATAGATAACAATTTTAGAGACACAGTGGGTCTAAAAGGGGTGAAAGTAGGTTGAACGAGTGGGTTGAACGAGAGAGGGAACGACCGGCATTAAACCTGTGATCCCTCGGGTTGCGCCACCGAGTCGCAAAGCTTCCAATCCTATTGTTATCCGGCTATTTATTAAATGGCACGTTTCATTCTTAAGAGTGCCACCGCCAACGACTACATCAAAAAAAACATTACACGGAAGTCACCAACTTAATGGAGAGCGGTGTGTGGACATGTATGTCCATTGCCTCGGCTAATGAGAGAGAGACAATAAGGGTCCATTCAATTGTTACGTTGAGAAATAAATTGATTCGGGAACGTGCTCATTCAACAAATGGATCATTTATTTGATTGACGTAACAACGTGCCTAACCGCTAATTGAATTGCTGCTTAACGGCTTTTTGTGGCTTTTTGCCTTTATCATTTATTATTAGATATGTACTGTATATCATCATTGCTCCTCCGTTAAAACATTTTTTTTATTATGAAGAGATTAATACATAGGTGAGGTTATGAAATGGCATATGCAGTGCATGACCGTGCATTTCTTCAACTGCCTTGAACTGTTATCATAACTCCCTACCTCTACCTATAGTTTACATATTTATTCATCACATACCTGTATGATAGCCATGTACTATTTTACTGTACTTACCATATATATATATTAATCTTCAACTGTTATATATAACTTCACACCCCTGCTCACTACCTGCTTTATATACATTTATATATATTTATCTTGTTGATATAACTGCATACCCCTGCTCACTACCTGTAAATACATGTGTATCAGGGTTTCCGTTAGCCGGTAATTACCGGTTTTTAGCTGGTAAAATTGATTAAAAAAAACGTAAATTCAAAACCTGCCGGTCAAAATGTTCGGAAATAATGCTCATGCTCACTTAATAACTTGATAACGCCATGAAGTGACTGAATTAGCTGCCACACCTCTCATTGACGTCAAGCGCGCCGACAATATGCAGTGGCAGTGACAGCGCTCAACGGCTATAGGGTTTAACTTTTGCGACAGCTTGCAAAGTGCTCATTTATGCTTTCAGTGAGTTGTACCCTGACTGGGCTATACTGGCTAAAAGTGCCTGTGTTCTGCCTGTGTTAAGCGTGAGAGGGGCTTCTCCCTGCAGAATCGTGTGAAGAAATCACTGCGGAGTCATCTGGAGGAGGAGAGAGTGACTTGGCTTATGCTATTGCAAGCTGCAAAGACACCTTCGACACGTTTATTTTTAGCTCGGCAGCAGAGGACTTTGCCGCAATGAAAATAAGGAGAAAGTAAAAAGTTACCTGGTAGCCTACAGCGTAAATTTGATGCCATGTAGACTTTTGTTAAAACGGGCTACAGATACAGTTACAGGTGTTTTGTAATAGCCTACATATTAGCGGAGCGTTTGCTCAATTGTTCCCGTTTGTTTTGCTCAATCAATGTTTCTGTTGTTCATTAAATAGTCAAACTGATTTGAGGTCGTTGTCATTCGTTCGTGAACCTAGGTGTACATTTTAGTTGCGTTTGTAACATAGTCTGTTATTGAAACTTGACCGGTGTGTTAAGAATTTGTCCGGTAAAATACATTCTTTCCGGACACTTGACCGGCAAGAAAAAAATCCTAGCGGAAACCCTGATGTGTATATATCGTTGCTGATTTGTTTGAGTTTGGATTTTTCAAATTTGGCAGCCGCGGGATTCAGATCCTGTATCTGGATGTTCAAAGAGGTGAGGGTTTCAGCAATGGCATTGAGACTGTGTGCACCACCCCATTGTCCTGTTGGTGAGATCCGAGCATAACGCCCTGTTGCTCTATTGCAGCTTGCAATCTGTTCCGATCCGCTGGGTCCATTTTGGCTGGATTATTCTGTCAGGGTTTGGTGTAGGTGGGACCCACAGCAGAGCGGTAGAAACAGGGTAACAAAATTATATTTGAATCGCCCACAAACCCTGAAGGGTGCAAAGCATGGCAGAGTCAAAAACGTTGTCAAGGCAAGCAGAGGTCGGTAACAGGTTGTCGAGGGTTGAGGCAAAGGTACAAAAATGCTGAGGCAAAAACAAAGTCGTTATCCAGGTCAAACACGGTGAATCAAAAAACAGAATACAATACGTGATACTTTGACTTGAAACAGATGAGGCTTTCCGAGATTCACTGTGAGAATCCAGCGATGAATGACAGACAAGACATGGTTTAAATACAGCTTGTAAATGAGGTGTGATTGACAACAGTCCAACGTGTCCAGTTTGACAAGGCCAACAGGGAAAACACGGAGTGGCATTCGGAACGTAGTCCAGTGACATCGCGGATCCAGGAAGCCAGCGGAAATCCAGGACTTGGAGCGGAAAATAACTGGTTAGGCGTCATTCCGCACCTCTCAATGCTATTAATCGTCAAAAACACAGCGTGAGCTCCGTGCCTTTTTGCACCGATGGTACGCTGCAGTGTACTTCCAGGATATCATCCTGATAAGACAGCGCAGATTTACAGAGCGAATGATACAGATGTGTAGAAGGGAACCAATTGAGGTAGATGGTTGGGGCATCTAGTAAGGATGCTTCCTGGTCGCATCCCCAGGGAGGTTTTCCAGGCACGTCCAGCTGGGAGGTTGGGGGGGTGACTACATCTCCACACACACCTGGGAATGCTTGTGGGATCCCCCAGTCAGAGCTGGTTGATGTGGCCAGGGAGATGAAAGTTAGCAGGTCCCATGCTGGAGCTGTTACTTTTGAGACCTGATCCAGATAACCAGTAGACGATTGATGGAGGGATGGTGCAAATGGATGGGCAGTACGGTGAAATATGGGAAAAATGAGTGTGCTTGTGCGTTAATGATCCGGGTTTCATTTCCACCAGCGGTCCCCATCTCTCTTTCTACCGGCTCTCTTGGGTCTTGTCATCGCCGTCCTTTCCATGAAAGCCCATCAAAATATAATGAAAAAACATACACCGCTATTAAAAGGGAAATTCAATTAAGCGTCTGCTCATTGACTCAGCGGTCTATCGGGCTAACCTTTCCGACTGACATTTCATATTTTGATCATTCTCTGCGATTATCGGATATAAAGCGGGTTGATATCCTCCTCTGGTCACCGCGCAATACCACTTCAAGAGGAATAAACTGTTTGAACGGAATTTCCAAAGGGCCCTGCTGTTTGATCGCCGAGCATCACTACAAGGCATTTCAAAAAATCCATCACACATGACATCACAAATGATTTGTCCATCCAGACGTAGAGCGGGGCAGATGGATCAACTGAAATGGTCATCTCCCTGTTGGACTGTACCAACCATCTACCTATCCATCATAAATCATACCTCCATGGATCCTCCCACTTGTGATGTCACAAGTGTACGTGACAAACCAGCCTCCCGACTGTAAAATACAGGCACTTAAAGCATCTCCTATGTCCCCCACACACACACCTATATTCGGCACAATCCCGAAGAAAGGCATTACAAAAATGATGAAAAATGACAGATAAGAATAAGTTGTTTGTATATATCCCTTCGGAAGAAACAACGAGTAACAAGCTCGGGAACGTCGGGAGCCTAACCGACTCGCCCGGGTTCACAAGTTAGTATTTTGTTAAGAAAAATTTGTGTGATAATGATTTTATTTTTTTTCTTCCAGTGACACATCCGAAGTCCTGGGAGCACGGTCGCCGCCCACGGACTGAGACAACAGTGGTCATAACACACACACACACACACACACACACACACACACACACACACACCACACACACACACACACACACACACACACACACCACACACACACACAAACACACACACACACACACACTCATATATGACCGAAGGAGGACATTGCGGGAGATTTCAAATTGCTCCCCTGAGCAGACTAATTGGGATCATGGGTGGGAAGTTTATAAACAAACGAATCTGCTCCACAATGGAAGAATGTACCCTATGTCTGTGTTTGTGTGTGTTTATTTGTTTGTGTGTATGTGTGCATTTGTTATTGTGTATATGCATGTGTATGTGTGTTTATTTGTGTGTGTGTGTATGTGTATTTGTTAGTGTGTATATGTATGTCTGTGTATGTGTGAGTATTTGTTTGTGTGTGTGTGTGTGTGTATATGCATGTGTGTGTGTGTGTGTGTGTGTGTGTGTGTGTGTGTGTGTGTGTGTGTGTGTGTGTGTGAGTGTGTGTGTGTGTGTGTGTGCATTTGTTTGTGTGTGCGTCTCTCCAACCTGCTACTTTCCTCCTGGAGAGACATCAAAGGTCTAGGACACACACACACACACACAACACACACACACACATACAAGGTCATGCTCCAGGCAAAGGTAAGAGGTTGTCATCTCTCTGTCCAAACAAAAATGAATAAAGGATGCGTAAAGGAAGCGCCACTGATTCTACACGCTTCTGTGTGTGTGTATGCGTGTGACCACGTGCGACAACATACATCAGAGTGTAGTATATCTCGAGCAGCATCTCGAGTGCTAGTGCAGAGGCAGCTAGGCTCGCTAATTATAGAACACTCTTCAGAGAGACCTGGGGGGGAGGGGGGGGGGGCAGAGAGAGAGAGAGAGAGAGAGAGAGAGAGAGAGAGAGAGAGAGAGAGAGAGAGAGAGAGAGAGGAGAGAGAGAGAGAGAGAGAGAGAGAGAGAGAGAGAGAGAGAGAGAGAGAGAGAGAGAGAGAGAACGAGAGAGAGAACGAGAGAGAGACGAGAGAGAGAGAGGTGGGGGGAGATATAAAGAGAGTGAGAGAGAGAGGGGGAGGGAGATAAAGGAGTTGGAGAGGGAGGATGAGTGAGAGAAAGCGAGCGAGAGTACAATAATCTCTCTTGCACTCTAGGTGGTTTGGGGGAGAAAGGGGGAGAGGAAGAGAGAGTGGAAGATCTGACAGATGGGATGAAGCAAGAGAGATCAGTAGGTATAGGGGGAGGAAAGGGGGAGGGTTAAAGACAGAGATCAAGAGGAATGTGGAGAGAAAGATAGTGAGAGAGAGAGAGAGAGAGAGAGAGAGAGAGAGAGAGAGAGAGAGAGAGAGAGAGAGAGAGAGAGAGAGAGAGAGAGAGAGAGAGAGAGAGAGAGAGAGAGAGAGAGAGAGAGAGAGAGAGAGAAGAGAGAGAGAAAGAGAGAGAGAGAGTTAAATGGTGGTAGTTCAGAGAATTTGCCTTGTGATCACTGCTGCAGTATACTGTACTACACACACACACACACACACACACACACACACACACACACACACACCACACCTTACAAACAGGCAGTCTTGAGCTGGGTGATATAAGCCAGAATAAACACCATGATGACCCATGAGAGGGAACCTTTAAAGAGAAGGAAACAGGATTCAGTTTGCTTTAGAGAGGAGACAAGTTACACAAGTTGGGTCATTATGGACAAGTGTGCTGGGAACCAATATGACTTCATGTGTTATGTGTTTCCATGTCACAACTGGACACCTCATGTCACAACTTGACATCTCATGTCACAATTGGACATCTAATGTCAAAACTGGCATATCTCATATCTCATATCACAACTATACTGTCCCAACTCTCATGTCACAACTTGACATCTCATGTCATACACTCATATTCATGTATCACTTCACATCTCATGCCACAACATGACATCTCATGTCACAACTGGCATCTCATGTCATAACTGTGTATCTATGTCCCAACTATATGTCCCAACTCTAATGTCACAACTTGACATCTCATATTTCATGTTATCAACTTCACATCTCATGCCACAACATGACATCTCATGCCACAACATGACATATCATGTCACAACTTGACATCTCATATCATGAACTTGACATCTCATGTCATCAACTTCATATCTCATGTCACAACTCGACACCTCATGGGTGTCACAACATGACATCTCGCGCTTCCCCTCAAAGCCAAGCGAATACAAAATAAACAAACCACAAATCACTGGAATGAAAGAATAAAATGAGATCTAATTTCCACCCTCATGCAAAACACATCGATGAGAGAATTGGGCCCACAGGATTACCACCACCACCACGACGGCCACCACCACCACCACCACCACCACTGACTCCACCACCATCACCACCACTACCTCCAGCCCACCACCTCACCACAACCACCTCCACCACCACCACCACTACAACAGCACCACCATCGACTCCGCAGCCACGACCACCACCACCACCACCGACTTTACTACCACCACCACCACCACTGTCTCCAGCACCACCACCAGTACCAATCCCCCACCACCACCACCACCACCACCACGATTACTTCCACCACCACCACCACTACCACTACCTCCTCCACCACCACCACCTCCACCTCCACTGCAACTCCTACCAACACCACCACCTCCACCACCACCACTACCTCCAACACCACCACCCCCTCCACCACCATCGACTCCACTCCCACCACCACCACCACTAGCAGCAGGAGGTCCGTAATAAGTCATGATTGATGCATCGGTGCCGGCGGCCATATGAACCACGATTAGTACTGCTCTGCTGTAATATTCCGTGGAGAGAGATCGTCATACATCACCCACACTGTACATCTAATGCAACACTCTCTCTCTCGCCTCACACTCTCTCTCTCGCCTCACACACTCTCTCTCTCTCTCTCTCTCTCTCTCTCTCTCTCTCTCTCTCTCTCTCTCTCTCTCTCTCTCTCTCTCTCTCTCTCTCTCTCTCTCTCTCTCTCTCTCTCTCTCTCTCTCTCTCTCTCTCTCTCTCTCTCTCTCTCTCTCTCTCTTTCTGTCTGTCTCGCTCTTTCTCTCTCCCACTTACTTAGAAGCTCTCCATTCTTCATTATCCAAAATTGTCTCCCCAATCAGCTTAGTTCCATTACCTCGCTCCTCTCTCTCTCTCTCTCTCTCTCTCTCTCTCTCTCTCTCTCTCTCTCTCTCTCTCTCTCTCTCTCTCTCTCTCTCTCTCTCTCTCTCTCTCTCTCTCTCTCTCTCTCTCTCTCTCTCTCTCTCTCCCACTCTAAGTGGGAGATGCACACATAAGACACGCAGCACAATGCACACAAAGCACACAGAATAATGTCTAAACACATTTAGATTTACTACACAACAATTCATCAACATTTCCCTTTTACCCAAACAAACGTTTTTCCTTTAATAAACATGTGTTTTACCTTGTTGCAAGTCCGTCCCTCTTGCTCTATCGCCTTAAGCACAAAGCACAATACTTGTGAGTACTGTGGAAGCGACAGGATACTGGACTAGATATAAAAAATGGAAAAAACGGGGCATCAAGCTATAAAAGATAAATAATTAGAACGTTATCCTGCTTACCGATTACGTCTTTCACCGCCGGCAACCACAAACCTAGGCAATCAGTTCAACCTGCGTTTGCCGGGTGAGTAATTTAAATACACAGAACACGGAAGTACAGGGCGGCGCCAACAACCTGTCTTTGTCAGGTAACCCACTTCCACACGTCACATATGTAACATGACTTCCGTGTCCTAATATAGGTCCTAATAACTATATTGATACCATTAGTAGGGACACTGAATAGGAAATTGAGGACCTACCTACCATAATGAGGGACAAAGATTACTGGCATTGTGAATGCAATCTCGGTTGCGGCCGCTCTATGATAATAATGTGTGTGTTGGGGGTAGCAGGGGTGGGGGGGGGGGATATTGCCTAGCTTAGAGAAATTATGCAAGATTGATCTCAACCTCTGAACCTTTGGCATCGATGCGGTGCTTTGCCGAGGCGCTGACATTTAAATGGATGGATGCTGGGGACAATGTGTGTGTGTGTGTGTGTGTGTGTGTGTGTGTGTGTGTGTGTGTGTGTGTGTGTGTGTGTGTGCGTGTCTACATACGAAGGTTGGGTGACGATGATAGAAAACCGGGGCAGAGAAGGCGCCAATGTCGTCAACGTTTTAGACTTACTATTCCCACCATTTCTCCACCATAATAGCTTGAGGGACCAGGATGACCTCGCGTCATCACAGACGCCGTCCACAGGCTGCACAGGTTGGGGGGAATCAAACCCAGGTACCTCCTAAAACCTGGACGCCGGACAGTGTATACACACCACTATGACCTCGGAAACTAACGAGACGTATGACAAGGAGTGAACGCCGTTACTGCCTCTGTCTCCGTCTCCCCAAGTTCTACAGAACATTACACCCATCCAAGTAGCGGTCAGTTAGGTATACGCGCACATAAACGGCAAATGCACTGTATTTATTTATAGCGCTTTTATAGGCTTTACAATTATTGCCTCACGTTCACCCATTCATACACCGACGGGCGGTGTGAGCCAATGCAAGGAGAGAGCCAAGCTGGTTAGCAGCAGTTTCGTGTTATTTTTGGGTTCTTTTGCTCAGGGACACCTCGACACTTTGGCCTGGAAGAGGAAGAGGAGCCGGGGGATCGAACCGGCAACCTTTCGGCTGCCAGACAAAACCCCACAGCTCCACCTTTCCTGAGCTACATGTCACGTGCACGCCGTCCAGTGACCAGCCGTCATCCCTACCCCCTTCCTGGGCCCCGGGAATTTAACTTGAACATGATCTATATTATCAACACTCTGCTCGGCCCTTCGTTCTTCCCCTGGGTCGATGGCAGTCGGTCGTTATTAATTATGGCTTCCCTGCCAGGATGAATGTAAGAAGAAAAACATCCAACCATGCACCCGTGGTGCGTTCTCCGTTGAGGGAAATCCATACGTTTGACCAATGATTCCTGGGAACTCGAGACACGACGAGAAAAAAACAAAATCAATGTGTGTGTGTGTGTGTATCGGCGAGAGCGACGCGTGGACAGGTGAGTGTTGCTGTGTGTACGTTTTGAAAAACAGTGTACGTGTTCTTTCCGCAAGAGAAATTAAATAACAAGCCGTGAGATATAGACGACGACCACAGACGGACGCCAACGGCAATTTACAACAACAACAAAAAAGGACAAACCCTCAGCAGGTTTTGTTTTGGATAAACATCAGTACAGAGACAAAAACAGCCTTTTAAGCACTTATCTCTAATTTAAAATGAATTTGGGGGACTAGCGGTGGCTTGAGCGTGACAGCTTCCCCCCCTGAATCATAAGCTCTCATCAGACACACCGCCGCAAAACGTTACTCAATAAATCCAACAACACCGCCATTTTGTTTGTTTGCCACTGTTGTTCATCAGGTGAGCCACAGTACGGTAGATGAGTTGTTTAATCCAAAGCCGAGAATGACGGTGAATTCAGCTATACTTGTCATATGTCATGAAGTGAGCAGGTTTTCTCCAGGGAATCTTTCTCAAGGCTGCAAGACACAGCCAAAGGGGATCAAACCCTGGTACCGAATCAATTTCTCGCTTTTGAATAATCACGCCTGGGTTTTGTTCCACTTTGCCGTGTGGTTCTCAGTTCCTTCTCCAAATGTTCTCCCACCCCAAAATAATTGACTCAGGGGACGACGGTGTGGTGGCGGTGGCGGTGGCGGTGGCGGTGGCGGTGGCGGCGGCGGCGGTGGCGGCGGCGCGGCGGTGGCGTAAGGGGCCCTCATGGTAGCGAGCGCGACAAAGGCAGAGGCGTAAGCAGGGACAGGCAGCTGATCGGGAACCAAGCAGGGCAGACGAACCAGGCAGGAACAGGCAGAAGCATAATTGGGGACAGGCAGAGGAGCGCTCGGTTACAATGAAAGTCAATTAAGAAAAGGCTCGGGCTAATGGCGGAACAGCAGCGGCCAGTTGCGACCGACTGCAAAACACGCCTGCAACGGCGAAATTATACACACCAAAACACACGCAAACAAAACACACAAACACACACACACATTGGGCAGGTTGCCACCCAATGGGGACAGGCGTGCCAGATCAGGGTCCACAAACATACCCTATCAAACATCCAACAACAGCTGTTTCTGTACTGTCCGTTTCAGCACTGAAGTTTCAAAACAATCACATTATCTCTCTCTCTCTCTCTGCCTGTCTCTCTCTCTCTATCTGACTTTGTCTCTGTCTGTCTCTCTTTCTGTCTCTCTCCCTTTCTCTCTCTCTCCCTCCCTCCCCTTTTTCTCTCTCTTTCTCCCTCTTTCTCTCCCCCTGTCTCCCTCTCTGTCTCCACCTCTCTTTCCCTCGCTCCCTCTCTTTCTCTGTCTCCCCCTCTCTCTCCTTCCCTCTCTAACTTTCCCTATGTCTGTCTCTCTCTCTCTCTGTATCACTCTCTCTCTCTCTCTCTCTCTCTCTCTCTCTCTCTCTCTCTCTCTCTCTCTCTCTCTCTCTCTCTCTCTCTCTCTCTCTCTCCCTCCACCCTCTCTCTCTCTCTCTCTCTCTCTCTCTCTCTCTCTCTCTCTCTCTCTCTCTCTCTCTCTCTCTCTCTCTCTCTCTCTCTCTCTCTCTCTCTCTCTCTCTCTCTCTCTCTCTCTCTCTCTCCCACTTCCAAGCCCATCTGTGGAGACTAATTAACTGTCAAGCCGAAGCCATTTACTTTTTCACCAGGGCCACAGTACATAAACTGCCTTAGTCAGGGTGACCAATGACCTGCTGATGACAGCTGACACCGGATATCCATCCCTCCTGATCCTCCTGGATCTAACTGCAGCATTTGACACCGTCGACCATGGCATTCTACTCCATCGTCTTTGCTCGACAATTGGACACTGACTCTGCCCTAAACTGGTTCACCTCATATCTCAACGGAAGGACTGAGTACGTCACCTTGGGAATGGCAAAATCACAAACACACTCTGTGAACTGTGGTGTCCCTCAAGGATCAGTCCTCGGCCCCACCCTTTTCACCATATACATGTCCCCCCCTTGGTCGTGTCATCAGCCGGCATGGAATATCGTTCCATTGCTATGCTGATGACACACAGCTCTACATCAGAACAAACCCAACCCCCTCTGCACCTCTGCCATCATCCAACATAACCACATGCCTGGAGGAGATAAAGGTGTGGATGAAGCACAACTTCCTTCAATTAAACAGCTCCAAGACTGAAGCCATTCTAGTTGGCACTCCACATCAGGTCCTTTCATCCTCCACCACCAGCATCACCTTCTCCGTTCAGAACATTTCACTCTCATCAACTGTCACCAATCTGGGAGTTAAAATGGATCTTCACCTGACCTTTGAGGCCCACATCAAACAAACATGCAAGACCTCCTTCTACCACCTCAGAAATATCGCTAAACTGCGCAGTCTGTCATATGCTAAAAAGCTTGTCCACGCCTTCGTCTCCTCCAGGCTAGACTACTCTAATGCACTTCTCATTGGGATTCCTAGCAAGAACACCCAGAAGCTGCAATACATCCAGAACAGCGCTGCTAGGATCCTGATGAGAGTGCGGAAGTATGAACACATCACACCCATACTCAAATCATTGCACTGGCTCCCGGTCTCACTCAGGATTGACTACAAAATCACCCTATTCACCTATCAGTGCATTCATGGAAATGCTCCCTCATACATCAAAGAACTGCTCACCCCACAAACCTCCAGGAGGAGCCTACGCTCTGAAAAGGCAAACCTCCTCCTTCCCCCCAGGACCAAACTGAAAACCATGGGAGACCGAGCCTTCTGCTCCGCTGCTCTGAGAGTGTGGAACTCCCTCCCAAACCAGCTGAGGACACCACAGACTGTGGATGCTTCTAAAAAAGGCCTAAAAACGTATCTTTTTAGAATAGCCTTTCACCTAGATTTTCAAAACCCATGCCATGCCGGCGTAAACGTCGCTGCTTTTATTTTGTTGTTTTATTTAAACCCTTTTTTACTCTGTAGCACTTGCACTGAGTATTGTCTACGCAAATTAAAAGTGCGCTTATAAATCTAATTTAATATTATTATTATTAATGCAGGATGGAAACACAAACATTAATACATGAAAGAGTGGAGGCTATCAAAAGAAATGTGGAAAAATCGAGCCTCATCAGGAATGACTGATATGTTCAAACAGTTGCATGCTTTCTTTCAGGAGAAAAATATGGATTTCAGAATCATAAAGCAACAGGTAAGAGCACACTTGGCTGTTAATTCATTCATTTATTAATAATAATAAATATTTTTTAATGAATTCATTTATTCAGATAACAGCACACTTGGCAGGGATGTTGGACAAGTTCAACAGCTATTTCCCTGAACTCAGTGAAGAGGAAACAGCTTCCTACCTTTGGATAAAGAACACCTTTACAGAGAACATTGAGACCAAGCTCCAGGACACATATCCATCCAAACTCTTAGAAGAACTCATTGACATCTCATCTGATACCACCTGGAGAGCTCGTGTCCCTGGAAACATTCTGGTGTGAATGTGGTGCTGAGTACCATGCATCTCATGAGGCAGCAGTTAAAGTGTTGATACCATTCAGCACTACATATCTGTGTGAAGCTGGCTTTTCAGCCATGACGGCTCTAAAAACAAAATGTAGGGCTAGGTTGAGCCTTGAGGATGACATTGTTGCACTGTCACAGATCTCCCCACGCATTGACCGTATCATTAGCAGGCAACAGCAGCAGGCCTCACATTGAGCTTGACTGAGGTCTGTTGGGTGGGAGGGGTTGGGTGTGGGATTTTAGGGGTGGGTAAGATGACAATGTGGGGTTTGTAGAAAGGGAGGATGGGAGCAGTGGTTGTGGGGTTAAGGGAGGGTGGAAAGTGGGTAGTTGGATTAATTGTACAACCTGTCTGTGTGTACTTAATTTATCATTGTACAAAAAATGAGTACAATTCTGTAAAAAATAAATAAATAAAAGTTATTTTGAAATCAATAAATTTTCTCATCATTTTAGCAAAAAAGAACAGGAGGGTAAAGTCTTTATCATATGCAGGGGGGCCCTGGGATATTTTATTTGTCACAGGAGGGCATTGTCAGC
>CM051009.1:10339588-10349588 GCA_027704905.1 Muraenolepis orangiensis
TCTGTATCTCTCTGCCAGTGTATGTCTGCATGTTTATATCTGTCTGAGGAGGGTTCGGCCGATAGTCGAACCTCAGATTGAAGAGGAACAATGCAGATTCGGCCCTGGTCATGGAACAACAGTCCAGCTTTTCACTTTTGCGAGGAACCTGGAGGGGGCTTGGGAGTATGCCCATCCAGTGTACATGTGTTTTGTGGATTTGGAGAAGGCATATGATCCATCCAATCTCTGTACTCCCAAAGCAAGTGTCCGGATTCTCTGTCTGGCCTGTTCTCAGTGGGTGTTGGCCTCCGCCAGGGCTGCGCTTTGTCACCCATCCTATTTGTGATTTTCATGGACAGGATTTGGAGGAGGGGTTTCAGTATGGTGGGCTCAGAATTGAATCGCTGCTGTTTGCAGATGATGTGGTCCTGTTTGCATCATCAGTATGTGACCTTCAGCACTCACTGGATCGGTTTGCAGCGGATTGCGAAGCGGCGAGTAGTCCGGGACGGGAGAGGAGTCTGGATACGGGGAGGTCGGAGTAGCGACAGTTACTGGACAGGTAATTATAATTACCGGGGAGCTCGTATAGACCGGAGTAACGCGAGACAGGCGGGTGACACGGGATAGGCAATGAATCTGGATTTCCAGGACATCGGCGTGGCGATTCCGTCCAGAATGTACTAACATACAAAGTAGCACGCATGCAGTACGACGTAACATGAACAAAGTATGACGTACGACCTCACGCCGGGGTAACGGGAAGCCAGGGTATATATACTCCAGGTGAGGTGATTAGAAATCAGCCACGGCAATTGCTGACAGAGGTGTGTGTGCGCCGCCAGCGCACGGGGCTTGGCCACGCCCCCTGCCAACCACCGTAACAATATACTGCCGCCCACTTGTGAGAGACTCGGAGTAGAGCCGCTGCTCCTTCGCGTAGAAAGGAGCCAGTTGAGGTGGTTCGGGCATCTAGTAAGGATGCTTCCTGGTCGCCTCCCGAGGGAGGTTTTCCAGGTACATCCAACTGGGAATAGACCACAGGGCAGAGCAAGGTACAAGTGGGGTGATTACATCTCCACACTGGCCTGGGAATGCCTTGGGATCCCCAGTCAGTTCTAGTCGATGTTGCCAGGGAGAGGGAAGTTTGGATTCCCCTGCTGAAGCTGCTACCTCCGCGACCTACCCACGAAAAAGTGGTAGACGATGGATGGATGGATGAATGACTGCCTGTGTGTGAGAGAGGATGAAGGAAAAACGGAAGGATGAGAGAGAGAGAGACACAAATAGAGAGAGAGAGAAAGAGAAAGAGGGAAAAGAGAGAGAGAGAGAGAGATGAGTTGCGGTCCTCTCTTCTTGTCACACCTTATTAAAGACCACTTTACCAGACAAGGATTAAAAGCAGTGTGTGTGTGTGTGTGTGTGTGTGTGTGTGTGTGTGTGTGTGTGTGTGTGTGTGTGTGTGTGCAAAATATGGATACAAAGCTGATGTCAGATGGACAAATGAAGAAGGGTTGTAGCTAAATGACAAACCCGTAATAATACTAATAATGTGTTTTTCATGGGCTAGACAGTATTCCAATATAATTGAACAGAGCCACGCAAATAGCCAAACCTAGTTGGCTGATCCGTTAAAACCCCGGAATACATTATACGTACTGTAACATCATGAGAGGCCGTCTCAGCGGGCTAGTGTTGGGCAGTACAGAGTTCCAGGCAAAACAGGTAAAAATAGTAAAGGTTAAACAAAAATGTCCTCACAAAGGGCTTTTTCCCCAAGCACAGTTCACCAAACAAAAATAATACTTGCCTTCGCTTTTGAGGCTTTTGTACAAGTGTCTCCAGCTCCTTCCAGCCATGTGCTTCCCGGTTCTCTCTCTGTTCCTGAGAGTCTGGGCTTTTCTCTGTTTCCCCAGTGCAGCTTCAATTAGGTGGCTTAAGCACCGACACCTGTCAGAGTTGTGGGGCATGATGGGAGATGTAGTTTGTGGACCGGCGGCCATTTTGGGATGTTGCATTGGTCCACCAGGGGAATATCTATAACCCCTCTATAACCTGTCCCCTTGTGAGTTTAAATATATACACACATCATGAAAGAATAAATTCATATTAGAATGTTTAATGCTAAATTAATGGTGGTTCAACTTGTAATGAAAATTGCTAATAAATGATACAATTTACCTTATTATATTATGAATTGACTCACTGTTGAAATGAGAAGCACATGCTGGCTAAAATATTTTCTAATGAAAGAATAAATAAATATTGTTAAAAATGGAAAGTGGTTCAACTTGTACTGATAACGTTACGTATTGTCGCACTGTTTAAAATAACAAGCACATAGGCGGTTAACTTAACTTTCCGCTCCTTCCAAGATCCCTGCCGAAGACCTTTTTTGCAGATTCTACCTAATGAGCTTCTGTTCAGAGAACCACAGCAGTGACTCAAAAACAAAACACACCACTGTTTCTCCTAAACAAACTTCCCCTTTTAGAGGCCGGTCGTTTGACACACTTGTATGCTGTCGCCCATTTCCTCTACACCTTAAAAATGTGACGCGATACTATCTTATTATATCGAATGTTCGTGAATGCAAAATTTAGTTTTGTAGTTTACTACATATTGTACGATCTAAGAGTTTCGGAGAATAGGTGCAGCGGGAGCGGAATTGGGTTTCCATTACCGCACCGTTGTAACCAAAAGAGAGCTGAGCCAGAAGGCAAAGCTCTCGATCTACCGATCAGTCTTCGCTCCTACCCTCAGATGACAAATGACAAATGAAAAATGTGACGTGATGCTATATTATTATATCGGATGTTCATGAATTTAAAATTTAGTTTTGTAGTTTACTATAAATTGTAAGAGTTTCGCATGGTGCATTGTCGAGCAAAACCGTTGTCGAACGTGCGAGGAATGAATTGTCTGAATCATACAAATCATCTTAAATGTTTAAGTAGTGCATATATTTCAAGATACACCATCTTTAGAAAATGCAGGCATACACAGATGAGTTTACACGTCAACCAAGTTTCTTTTGCTGTTAAATTTTCACATCCGAGCAATAGATTTAAAAAACACAAGTTCCCACTCAAAAAAACGAACACTCGGAGACCAAAGAGAAGTTTTTTTTAAACCAGCCACACCAGCCAATTCCCTCCGACATAAAAACAACCACCCAACAAACAATCATATCGTAGAACCCCGCTTGCGCGCCATCTAGTCACGCTCACAAAAAATTCTATATAGATATATTGTACTGTCGGGAGGAGGTTGAATATAATGAGGGTATATTTTTATATGGTACATCATTTGAGAGAGGCCCATCTTAAAAAGTGATAAGAAGCAGACTCGGGGGAAGCATTCTGGGAAGTCAGCCGTTATGAAACACTTCTTAAGATGTACACTGGGAACCGTTGAGGCTTGAGTGTAGCATTTCTCTTGGGGGGGGGGGGTTCTCACTTAGGTCATATTATTGTCCCCAAAAACAATTTGCTCGAAATTGATTTTTTTTTCTGCTTCCATGGACTTACATGGACTCACACTGTACTCTTTTTAGTTATTGCACTGTACTGCACTTTATTCATGATGCTGCTGCACTACTGGCACTTTAAATGCTTTTATATCTTTTTCAAAACATGTAAATATCATCCGTCACTATAATGTTATTTTTATGTTCATTTTTATTGTATATAGTATTTTTTGATGTTTGCTCCAGTTCTGTCTCTACCGTTGAGGGTGTAGTTTGGTTAAAAAGTTCCTCAAAGTGCTCTTTATCACCACCCGATCACCTCCTCAGTGAGAGGTCAGCAATGTCCCACCCTTACTGTACACATCTTGGATGGATCCCCGCTTCCCCCTCCTGAGGCGCCGGATGTTTGCCAAAAACTCTTTGGTGCTGACTGAAAGTCCTTCTCCATGGCTTCTCTGAATTCCTCCCACACCCGCTGCTTTGCCTCCGCTATGGCTGAGGCTGCCGTCCTCTTGGCCTGTTGATACCTCGCAACTGAGTCCGGAGTCTCACAGGCTAACAAAGCCCAGAAAGCCTCCTTCTTCAGTCGGACAGCTTCCCTGACCACCTGTGTCCACGACGAAGTCCGATGGTTGCCGCCCCTTGAGGCACCGATGACCTTGAGGTGCTCTCAGGTGTCTCAACTGCAGCATCAGCAATAGAAGCTTTGCACAATGACCACTCTGTTTCAATGCCGCCAGCCTCCACAGAGATGCCCGAAAAATACTGCCTGAGTTGGGAGTTGAAGGTCTCCCATAAAGGTGCATCCACCAGACGTTCCCAGTTCACCCGCACTACACGTTTGGGCTTACCAGGTCTGTCCATAGGCTTCCCCCGCCATCTTACCCAACTCACAACTAGATGGTGATCGGTTGACAGTTCTGCCCCTCTCTTCACCCTAGTGTCCAAAACATGCAGCCTCAGGTCAGATGACACAACAACAAAATCGATCATTGACCTTCGGCCTAAGGTACTCTGGTACCATGTACACTTATGAGCATCCTTGTGTTTTTACATGGTGTTTGTTATGGCCAATCCATGACTAGCACAGTAATCCAAGAATAAAAACCCCACTCCGGTTCAGATCAGGTAGGCCGTTCATCCCCATCACGCCCCACCAAGTTTCCCCATTGTTTCCCACGTGTGCGTTGAAGTCTCCAAGGAAGACTATGGAGTCCCCTATATACATCCAGGGTGTCCAGGAAGGCGGTATATTCCGAACTTTTGTTTGGCGCAAAGGCACAAACAACAGTCAGAATTTCCCCCCCCCATGACCCTAAGGCGTAGGGAGGCAACCCTCTCTTCCACCGGGGTAAACTCCAACAAAGCTGTACACAGCCAGGGATTTGTGAGTGTCCCCACACCCGCCCGGCGCCTCACACCCTGAGCAACTCCAGAGAAGGAAGAAGTCCAACCCCTATCCAAGAGTTTAGTTCCAGAGCCAATGCTGTGCGTAGAGGTAAGCCCCACCAGATCTAACTGGTAGTGCTCCACCTCCCGCACAAGCTCAGGCTCCTTCCCCCCCAGAGAGGTGACATTTCACATCCCCAAAGCCTGTCTTTGTTGGCTGGGTTTGGTCCGTTGAGGCCCCCTGCCTTCACAGCCATCTTACTGGCAGTGCACCAGATCCCAGCGGGTCTACCCGTAGATGGTGGGTTCGCGGGAAGGAGAAGTGGCCACGTTACTTTTTCGGGCTATGCCCAGCCGGGCTCCGTGGTTAACCCGGCCACCAGGCGCTCGCTGACAGGCCCTCTTTCCTGGCACTCTTTCCGGATAGGGGCCCTGGGCTTCCTCAGGACAGGGTATCCTCACTTCTTCTTGATTGTTTGTCTATTCAGGTCTTTGAACCTCAATCTCCCTGGAACATCTCCACAGTGGCAAAGCCCCAGGGGTTAATGAGATCTGTCCAGAAATGGCTCTGGGTGTTGAGGGGCTGTCATGGATGACACGTATTTTCACCATTGTGTTGAAGTCCGGGACAGTGCCTGATGAGTGGCAAACGGGGGTGGTCGTACCCCTGTTCAAAAAGGGGGACCAGAGAGTGTGTGCCAATTACAGGGGTATCATTACTCAGCCTCTCTCGGAAAGTCTACTCCAAGGTGCTGGAAAGGAGGGTTCGGCCGATAGTCGAACCTCCGATTGAAGAGGAACATGCGGATTCTGCCCTTTTCGTAGAACAACGGACCAGTTTTTCACTCTTGCAAGGATCCTGGAGGGGGCTTGGGAATATGCCCATCCGGTCTACATGTGTTTTGTGGATTTGGAGAAGGTATACGATCGGGTCCCTCGGGAAATACTGTGTGGGGTGCTGCGGGAGTATGGGCTGTGGGGGTCACTACTGAGGGCCATCCAATCTCTGTCCTCCCAAAACAAGAGCTGTGTCCGGATTCTCAGTAGTAAGTTGGGCCTGTTCTCAGTGGGTGCTGGTCTCCGCCAGGGCTGCGCTTTGTCACCCATCCTGTTTATGATATTCATGGACAAGATTTCAAGGCGTAGTCATGGAGGGGAAGGGTTTCAGTATGGTGGGCTCAGGATTGAATCGCTGCTGTTTGCAGATGATGTGGTCCTGTTTGCATCTGGATCGGTTTGCAGCGGACTGTGAAGTGGCTGGGATGAGGATCAGCAACTCCAAATCTGAGGCCATGGTTCTCAGCAGGAAAGCTGTGGATTGTCTACTCCAAGTAGGGAGGGAACCCTTATCCCAAGTTAAGGAGTTCAAGTATCACGGGGTCTTGTTCTTGAGTGAGGGGAGGATGGAGCGTGAGATAGACCGGAGAATAGGTGCAGCGGAAGCGGTATTGGGTGCCCTTTAACATACGGTGAATGTACAAAGCCCTGGCTCGACTCAGCGGGAAAAATTATAATAATAAACCCACGGATTCAAAAACAGAGAGAGGGGGTGGTGGGGAGGGAGGGAGGGAGAGGGGAGACGAGGGCAGCCCGCTGTCTCCTTATGAACACAAATGAGTTGGTGAGCCTACGCTGGCCCCCACACCCACCACATCTGTTTCCATGACAACTGACGTGGCGCAGGTTATAGTGCTTCCCGATCACTGTTGCGATACTGTATATATATTTTTTTTTTGGAGATTGAGAGAGAGAGAAGGTAGAGAGAGGGTAGAGAAGGTTTTATTTTTTCTACTCCCTTCCTCTCCCTTACCCGCTCCACCATTTATCTCGCTCTCTAACCTTCTCACTCTCTCTCCACCTCCTTGTCTATATACAATCTCTATACTATACTATCTCCCTTCCTACTCTCTCTCTCTCTCTCTCTCTCTCTCTCTTTCTCTCTCTCTCTCTCTCTCTCTCTCTCTCTCTCTCTCTCTCTCTCTCTCTCTCTCTCTCTCTCTCTCTCTCTCTCTCTCTCTCTGTATCCCTCTTTTCGCCCTCTCCCCCCTCAAACATTATTGCTCTCTCTCCACCACCTTGGTAAATGGTAAATGGACATTTAAATTGCGCTTTTCTAACCAGTGGTTACTCAAAGCGCATTACAAGTCATGCCTCACATTCACCCATTCATTCACACATTCATACACACATTCGACCACCAATGACGGAGTCAGCCATGCAAGGAGACAGCCAGCACGTCAGGAGCAGTTAGGGTTAGAGACCTTGGTCTCTCTCTCTCTCTCTCTCTCTCTCTCTCTCTCTCTCTCTCTCTCTCTCTCTCTCTCTCTCTCTCTCTCTCTCTCTCTCTCTCTCTCTCTCTCTCTCTCTCTCTCTCTCTCGTCCCTCTCTCTCTCTCTCTCTCTCTCTCTCTCTCTCTCTCTCTTCGCCTCACTAACCGGAAGGTTGCTGGTTCGATCCCCGGCTCCTCCTAGCAAAAACTGTCGAGGTGTCCTTGAGGAAGACCCTAACCCTAACTGCTCCCCGGGCGCTGTATGAATAGCTGCCCACTGCTCCTAATACTAGGATGGGTTAAATGCAGAGAACACGTTTCACTGTATGTCTTCATGTATGTGACCAATAAAGAGGATTCAATCCTCACGATTTGTTGTTGTTGTTGTCTCTCTCTCTCTCTCTCTCTCTCTCTCTCTCTCTCTCTGGTCTCTCTCTCTCTCTCTCTCTCTCTCTCTCTCTCTCTCTCTCTCTCTCTCTCTCTCTCTCTCTCTCTCTCTCCTCTCTCTCTCTCTCTCTCTCTCTCTCTCTCTCTAGTTGTAAAGTAACCCAGGTAAGCACAACGGCTGACCTTTGAACTTGTCAGCACGTTGGTTGACTTGCTTGGTAGGTTGTGGCCCCCAAAATAAAAATGAAAATGAATACCATTCAGTGTGTATCCCATTTTCCTCTATGTTTCGGTATTTTTTGTCAACTGCATAATTCGCCACAGCAACACACGCTTATGAATGATTCGTCAACCCCCCCTCCCATCCCTCCCTCCCTCTGTGTATATGTATACACTTTTTAAAAATAAACAAAAACAGCTCACCAAAACACTTTGACAAACCAGCCATTTAAATAAACAAGCAAACCTTGACCCGGGTGTTGGGTATTCTGTACAAAAGAGGTGGTGGCTAACGTTAATGCCGGCCTGTGTTGATTTTAAGCTAACAGGAACCACCCAATGTAACCTTACTGGCTCGTGTTTGCTAATCAAAGCTAACCGTTATGTGCCTTTGATTGCTGTTCATAGCTAACCTGTAGCTGGCTTTGTTTGCTGTTCAAAGCTAACTTGTATCTGGCTTTGTTAGCTATTTGAAGCTTATCTGTATCTAACATTGTTTGCTGTTCGAAGCGAACCTGTATATGGCTTTGTTTGCTTTTCGAAGCTAACCTGTATCTAGTAGCATTGTTAACAATTGGCTTGCTATTTCAAACTAACCTGTACCTAGCTTTGTTCATCATAGGTTTGCTATTCCAAACTAACCTGTAGCTAGCTTTGTTCATCATAGGTGTGTTATTGGAAGCTAATCTGTGTCTTGCTTTGTTTACCATGGATTTGCTATTCCAAGCTAACCTGTATCTATCTTTGTTCACTATTGGTTATTGGAAGCTAACCTAATGTAAATGTAAATGTAAATGTAAATGTAACATGTAGCTAGCTTTGTTAGCTTAGGTGTGATACTCAAGGCTAATGTGGATAGCATTGTTCATCGTTGGTTGGATCTTACCGTAAACATAGATAGACTTGTTTGTCATAGGTGTGTTATTCAAGGCTAAGGTGGATAGCATTGTCCGTCATAGGTATGCTATTCAAGGCTAATATAGATTCCAACATTGGCTTTTTCTGTCAGCTAAGCTAGGATGGCTAGCCGACGACATTTTGCCGCTGCACCGCCAAGGGAACATTGAGATCAGCGGTGCGGACCCCCTTTGATATAATGAAAATGTTTAATATTGAATAATAATAATAACAGCTGGGACCTTAGAACATTAACACAATACATGGCCCACTAATCATTGAGAGTCACATGACTAACCAAGCTGATCGACTCTCTCTGACTCACAAGTTGCAGTGGAAATATCGCATGTACTTTACAGACAGACAGACAGACAGACAGACAGACAGACAGACAGACAGACAGACACACACACACACACACACACACACACACACACACACACAGAGACACACACACAGCCCCCCCCCCACACACATACACACACATAATCCCAAACACACACAAAAACAAACATACAAATACACACACACTAGGCTGTTCATGAACGATATGTAGGATTCCCTATGAAAAAGCAGTGCACTTTGTTTTGTAGGAAATCGTACGTATTGCGCATGCGTGAACTTCTGCAGCTATAATGTCAAGCACAGTCACGTTTCGTTGTATTCTCGGGAGAAAATGTAATTGATAGTGCCCCGCCCCGTAACCCCGTGGACCAGTTGAAAGACACGGGGACGGAGCAGTCGAGGCACCAGCAGCTGGAGAAAGTCAGTCCCCTGTCCGGGGGCCTGCAACTGTTGGTGCACCACCCCATCCCGGAGATCGAGGTTGGCCCACTGCGCGTTGTACACCTTCACCTCCGGGCCCACGGCAGACACCTCTGGCCATGCTGACCCTCCTCCAGCAAGCCTCGCACTCGCAACAACACGTCATCTGCAGCCTGGTGCTGCCTCAGCTCTTGACTGGACAGCGGCAGCCACCCTTCTTCGCTGCCGGCATGCACAGCTGCCACCACTGGCTCCCCCTGGCTCCGCTCCTCCTGCCGCTGACAGTACCGGCACTCCATCGCTGCACAAGGACACCGGGAGAGAGCATCAGCGCTGCTATGCTGATGACCCAGCCTGTGCTGCACCTCGAGGCATACTCCTGCAGAGCCTCCAGCCACTGGCCCACCTGGAACTCACAATCCAAGTGAGTGAGGCATGGTTGGTGTGCATGAGGAACCGACTCCCATGCAGGTAGGGTCGGAAGTGCTGCAGTGCCCGGTCAACCGCCAGCAACTCCCGCCTGGTCACGCAGTAATTCCACTCTCCACGGTTCAGAGCCAGGCTGTAGTAGACCACCACCTGCTCCCTGTCCTGTGTGTACAGTATCATTATAGTATAGTGTT
>CM051009.1:10352088-10402088 GCA_027704905.1 Muraenolepis orangiensis
TGTCTGTGTGTGTCTGTTTGAGGGGAATACAGAAAATGGCAAAGCAAGCCTCCAACTTAGGTGTTGCATCATTTGATCTCATTCTATCACAATATCTACCTAACGGCAGCTTTCATTCATACGCAAATGAGCGGGGAAGCAAGAGGTCACGGAAGACAACATGAACATGAACATGTTCTGTTGTGTTCAGAATTAATTGAACAGAACAAAAAAAAAAGGAAACAACCATCAGACGAAGGCCGGGGGATGAATAATAAATAGTTATATAGCAAGTTAAATAGTATTGTATTGTTGTAGGAAATTCCCACTGCGGGAGGGAATGGGGAGTAGGCATTCCATTGTACTTGTTGCACACGGCCAATAAAAAACATTTGAATCTGAAAAGAAAAAAAGAAAAAGGAAAAAGTATTTGCCTTAAACAGGCCCCCTGAGTCCCACCGCATTCGCCGCCCTCCCCCCTCTCCTCCTCCTCCTCCCCCTCCTCCTTTTCCTCCTACTCCTCCTCCCTATCTCCTCCTCCCCCTCCCCCTCTCCTCCTCTCCCCCATCTCCTCTCCACTACTCTCTCCCCTCCCCTCAGCTCCCCTACTCCTCCTCCCTATCTCCTCCTCCCCCTCCCCCTCTCCTCTTCCTCATACTCCTCCTCCCACTCTCCTCCTCCACCTTCTCCTCCTCCCCCTCTCATGCTCCTCCTACTCCTCCTCCCCCTTCCCCTCTCCGCCTCCTCCTCTCCTCCTCCTCTTACTCCTACTCCTCCTCCCCCTCTCCTCCTCCTACTCCTCCTCCCCCTCGCCTAATCCTTTCCTCTTCCTCCTATTTATCCTCCCCCTCTCCTTCTCCTCCTCCTCCTCCCCCTCTCCTCCTCCTCCTTCAGACCGCGACCATAAGCATTAGTGTCATTGAGAGAGCTTGTGATGGCAGCCAGCAGGCCCACAAGTGCAATGTGTGTGTGTGTGTGTGTGTGTGTGGGGGGGGGATGGGTGTGGGTGTGTGTGTGTGTGTGTGTGTGTGTGTGTGTGTGTGTGTGTGTGTGTGTGGGGGGGGATGGGTGTGGGTGTGTGTGTGTAGGAGAAGCGGAGCAAGGGGTTGGGGTTAGAAGGCAAAAGAAGTCAAGGGAGCACTTGTCACTAATTCCGGTCTTTTAACGGCTGTTCACCTCAGTGCCGCCCTGCTGCTGTAATTCCAGCACACCACCTGCGGAGGCAGCAACATGACGCCACAGTGATTTTTTTTGCGTGACGAAGAAGAAGAAAAGAAGAAAAAAAAAAAAACGTGTTATTCCCGTGACTCACTAGCAAATTGGCGATCACACTTTTTCCCAGGCTCCAGGTTTTCATCTTTTTCCCTTGGCATTTACGCGGGAGGAAACTGAGCCCCGTCACACCATACCGTTCTGGTCAGCGTTTGAGGAAACGTTGGTAATCGTCCGTGGTCGCTGGTATAGCGCCAGAAGAGCGTTGTGTGAACTATTTTCGGATTGAAGATGGAGTGTGTGTGTGTGGGTCAGGACCAGTGCTCATAGTCATACACTCATCCGACATTGTGTGCCTATTTTCGGATTGAAGATGGAGTGTGTGTGTGTGGGTCAGGACCAGTGCTCATAGTCATACACTCAACCGACATTGTGTGCCTATTTTCGGATTGGAGATGGAGTGTGTGTGTGTGGGTCAGGACCAGTGCTCATAGTCATACACTCATCCGACATTGTGTGCCTATTTTCAGATTGGAGATGGAGTACAGACGACATGGAGATGAAGATGGAGATGGAGTTTAGCAGTAGCAGTAGCCCCCCTCACACGCTTTTTTCCTCTTGGCGGCATGATGTGCACTGTTCAATATCCAGAAGAACTGTCACGGTTACGGTGGTTGACAGGGGGCATGGCCAAGCCACGTGCGCTGGCGGCGTACACACACACCTGTCAGCAATTGCCGTGGCTGATTGCTAATCCCCTCACCTGGGGTATATATACCCTGGCTTCCCGTTACCCCGGTGTTCGGTTGTACGTCCTACTTTGTTCATGTTACGTCGTACATTCTGGACGGAATCGCCATGCTGATGTCCCGGAGATCCAGATTCTTTGCCTATCCCGCGTCACCCGCCTGTTTCGCGTTACGCCGGTCTATACGAGCTCCCCGGTAATTATAATTACCTGTCCAGTACCTGTCGCTATTCCGACCTCCCGGTATCTAGACTTCTCGCTCGTCCCTGACCATCTGCCTGTGACTACCTCCCGGTACGCAGACTCCTCTCCCGTCCCGGACTACTCGCCGGTCTACTACCTGCCGGTACTCTGCGGATCGACCTCCCGGTACCCAGACCCCTGGACTGTCCCTGATCACCCTCTTGTGTTGTGTTTGCTTGAAATAAAGCTCTATGTTATAGCTCCACTGTGTCTTGGTCTGCGTTCTGGGTCCTACCAAACAATTCACTCGTGACAAGAACAACTGAATCAACTGTGATTTCCCCCCGTACCCGTTTGAACACAGTGACACGTCAGCACACGCTAATAGTTTTCAGGGGTGTCGTACTTGGTCGCTGGTACACGCTCCTCATGCGTTAGTCACACGCTAATTCATGCGTTAGTCACACGTTAGTCACACGCCAGATGTGTCCACCTCCCCTAGAACGCTCGAAAATTGAACGATTAGAACGTTCATAGAACGCTGACCAGAACGTTATGGTGTGACGGGGCCTTAAAAAGAATCAAGGTCGTTTTTTTCTTTCTTTTAAAAAATGCACTTGATGATAAAAAACACAAACTACGTGATGTGAAAGTAATTAACATCAAGAGTAAATTATGCCACCGGATTTGTATCCCCTTTTCCGCCTCACTTTAATTAATTATGCAGCGATCTCCGAGTTATCTTTCGGGCGGGATCTCATTGATTGACGTGTGCGGAGGAATTGTCCTTTCACAAGTGTTCAGGCCGGCGAACGTAACTACAAAGAATTTTTTTATGTGAAAATCTGTTTGAAGTGCGTACTTCGATGCTATAGGCAACGGGAAGGTGCCTCAAGTGGGTGGTAATCTCCATTTGCAAACATTAGCCTACTTAGGAGAGACAGCTTGATGTGGGAAATTGACTCATTTTTAGCACATAGAATAGTGTCATATTTTTTTCAGACTCAAGATATGCTCTGGATGTAATTTCTTGGCGCTTGGCTTAATTTCTTTAGCTTAACTTAAGAAGTTTTAGGCACAAAACAAGAAAACCCAAAAAATTAACTAATGTCACTAATACATACACATCAACACAGTCATTTGAACACAATATATTCGGCTATTATGTAAAAATGTAAATTTTGGAATTCAGTTTTTTTGTCATTTGTAATTTTGAGCACATCTACGGAGCTGGTAATAACATTTTACTGTACATTGTATGTACAATGTACCTTATACATGTGACAAATAAACCAAATCAGAATCTGATAATTATACACACATAAATTACAACATTTAAATACAATAAAATACACACATTTCGCATCATGATTGAAACGTAAACATTTAGCTTTTGCACCTCCCCCCGAAGGAACCTTCTTCTCCCACGGCAGGCGGCGTGTGACGTGTAAAGGTAAGGTTATTCCCATCCCCGCTAGTTTAGCGCTAATTCTCACTTCATCAGCACGGATGCGCTAAGTGAGTGCTAATTAGCCCGGGTGCAGGCATTAATTATGTAGCACCTCATCTTAATTAGCGATTCCAGATGTGCGGAACGCTGTTTTTTGAGTACAGTTGGACTAATTTCCAAGATATGTGTGTGTGTGTGTGTGTGTAGGAGTTTGTGTAAGTGTGGGAGTGTGTGGGAGGAACTGTTGTGAGTGAATTGTTTTTGTTGTCCCTGAGTCAACAGGATCTTCATTAGCCTCTCGTGACCAATTGCACTGTAAACCCGAATGTTCAAAGTAATCAAATAGATTAAGTAGTGTGTACTCAAAGTTTCAAAAAAGTTCTACGAACTCAAAAATGTTGAGTTTGTGTGACTTGTCGTCCTTTTTTGAGTAACTGCAACTTAACTTGATTGATTAACTTGATTGACTTGAACTATTTGTGTATTAAGTAAGCATAACTTAAAAGCATAACTTAAGCACGAGAATTAAATCATAATTATAATAATATAATAATATATAATAATAAAAAAATAAAATAAAATAATTTAAATAATTAAGTAATTACATATTCAAAATGATAAATTCCACTGATTTCTATTGTTTCAACATTACTGCATGTGTCTGATGTCAGTAACATTATAGTGGGTATTGGGGAGGACTTTAAAGGACTGTATATGATGACTCTGTATATCGCGCGCACTCGCACTCGTGTCGGTCAGAACACAAGACAAGAGGTACGATCTTTGGTCTTTAATCCACATGGCATGGGTTCTTCTGGCATTTATCTGGGGTTGGGTGTGTGGTATATACTCATGGAAGCAGTGATTCCTGTGGAATTGATCTCATGGGTGTCAGACGGGGGGGGGATTCAGGTCGCGATGGCCAGCGGTCGGGGTGGGGGGGAGGGTGGCGGCGGGACTTCAGGTCCGAACGGGGGGGGCGTTAACGGCGACGCGTTAGTAACGCATTAACCTTGACAGCCCTATTCTTTATTATCAAATGTATGGTGTGGCGGCAAGGTTTTAGCCGTGGAAACCTTACCAGCGGAAACGCTGCATGAACGCACACATGGTCTAGTCGCCCCCTTGAGGGTCAGACGATGTTCAGCAACACCCCCTCCCCCCTCCATGAACTGTTTCAGCAACACGCCCCTCCCCCCTCTCCCCTTGACGGGCGGTTTCAACCCACCCCCCACCCCCATTTGATTCGCTCCACCCCCCTCCCCCCTCCACCACTCCACCGCGATCATTTGCTCTCCTCCCCCCAACCGCGTTGAAGAACTCCAAGATCTTGTCCAAGGTGCATGGTAAGTTACTTAAAGTATTAATTAATAGATACATCACATACATTATACCAATTATAGTTAGTTATTTCTGCTCATTTAATCTACCTGATTTAAAAATATAATTTCGCTCAATTGTTCTCGCTAGTCTCGCATGTTGGTGTAGTGCAGAGCACATGTGTGAGGCTCATGTAACGTTGCACTATTCAGCAGGAATGCTTGAAACCTACTCTTTTTCTTATCTTTATGCACCACGGAGATATATTGCTGTCTTCAACAATTGTACTCTTTGTAAGTCGCTTTGGATAAAAGCGTCTGACAAATGCCCTAAATGTAATGTAAATGTATTCAGGTTATGGGAAAATGAATCTAGTTTTTAAGAGCTAACTCTGGTTACTAACTTTTACTATCTAAACCAAACCGAAGCCCAAAACGGTGTTAAAATTTCGAGCACGTGGTTTCCTTCCATTCATGGTGGTTAGAACACGTGTAAGGGATAACTTATGGCTAGCTGGTCATTAGCTAGCCAGCTGGCTTTTACAGCCTGGGTTTCCGACCGCACAGCAGTATTGTGTATTCTGTATTCCATGGTCATGTTTGTGTAAGCTAATAGTAATGAACTTTTTGTTATATTGAGTTGTAAGTAATTCTGGTTTGAATGTTGTTGATGGAGGTCTAAACTTTGTAATTTTTTTCCCTTTCAGGTGGCTTGTTCCGATATGGTCTGGCAGTGTAAGTTGTGCGCTCCTTCTTTCACTTCCAGAATACAGTTATTTAAACACTACAGACTGCAGCACAGCCCTCTTCCATGCCTCTATACTGATTGCGTGTGTACATTTCAGTCATCATTCAGCAGTTGAGGCAGACAATTGCTGAAGAACTGAAGAAGACTGAGAAGAACCTGCCTCTCATTACCAAGATGATGCAGACCACATTTGCCCTGCGCGGACAGACCATAGTAAACTCCTGCCCACCAGTGAACGAGCTCATGGACCTGGCCTGCTCTTAAAATAGAGTCTGTGGTAATATGGATATTTTTTTCCTGTGTTAACATATTGCACATTCTGTGTGGTTTAAAGTGAAAGTTGTGGTTCTTACTCATTTGGCGGCTATTTGCTGCGTTATAGAAGTTTAAGAGATCCTCCAAGTTGAACTGACTAATTGATGTTGATGTATTGTCCTTATGCTGTTTTTAAATGTAGGTGTATGCAGAGTTCCAGATGGTTACAAACCGGAACCTGCCCAACACCTTCTACGCAGAGCTTGACCGCCATATTCGTAGACTGATGACGTTATTTCGACAGAAGTCGACCAAAACTGGGACCACAGCAATTGCGTTGGCAGACATTTTACGAATCCACGATGAACAGGTGAATAGATTATTATACATGTCGTAGGTTGAACCTCTAACATTGGACAGCTTCAATGATTCAAATGAGCTTTTACATTTTACAATTAGTCCAACATTGCGTGGAAGTCTGGGACAGTGCCTGAGGAGTGGCAAACGGGGGTGGTGGTACCCCTGTTCAAAAAGGGTGACCAGAGGGTGTGTGCCAATTACAGGGGTATCACATTACTCAGCCTCCCTGGGAAAGTCTACTCCAAGGTGCTGGAAAGGAGGGTTCGGCCGATAGTCGAACCTCAGATTGAAGAGGAACAATGCGGATTCCGCCCTGGTCGTGGAACAACGGACCAGCTTTTCACTCTTGCAAGGATCCTGGAGGGGGCTTGGGAGTATGCCCATCCGGTCTACATGTGTTTTGTAGATTTGGAGAAGGCATATGATCGGGTCCCTCGGGAAATACTGTGGGGGGTGCTGCGGGAGTATGGGGTGCGGGGGTCATTGTTGAGGGCCATCCAATCTCTCTATTCCCAAAGCAAGAGCTGTGTCCGGATTCTCGGTACAAAGTCAGGCCTGTTCTCAGTGGGTGTTGGCCTCCGCCAGAGCTGCGCTTTGTCACCCATCCTGTTTGTGATTTTCATGGACAGGATTTCAAGGCGTAGTCATGGAGGGGAGGGGTTTCAGTATGGTGGGCTCAGGATTGAATCACTGCTGTTTGCAGATGATGTGGTCCTGTTTGCGTCATCAGTATGTGACCTTCAGCACTCACTGGATCGGTTTGCAGCAGAATGTGAAGCGGCTGGGATGAGGATCAGCACCTCCAAATCTGAGGCCATGGTTCTTAGCAGGAAACCGGTGGATTGTCTACTCCAAGTAGGGAGGGAGTCCTTATCCCAAGTGAAGGAGTTCAAGTATCTCGGGGTCTTGTTCTCGAGTGAGGGGAGGATGGAGCGTGAGATTGACAGGAGAATAGGTGCAGCGGGAGCGGTATTGGGTGCACTTTGGCGCACCGTTGTAACCAAAAGAGAGCTGAGCCAGAAGGCAAAGCTCTCGATCTACCGATCAGTCTTCGTTCCTACCCTCACCTATGGCCATGAGCAATGGGTAATGACCGAAAGGACGAGATCGCGAATACAAGCGGCCGAAATGAGTTTCCTCAGGAGGGTGGCTGGTATCTCCCTGAGGGATAGGGTGAGAAGCTCAGTCACTCGTGAGAGACTCGGAGTAGAGCCGCTGCTCCTTCGCGTAGAAAGGAGCCAGTTGAGGTGGTTCGGGCATCTAGTAAGGATGCTTCCTGGTCGCCTCCCGAGGGAGGTTTTCCAGGCACATCCAACTGGGAGGAGACCACGGGGCAGACCGAGGTACAGGTGGGGTGATTACATCTCCACACTGGCCTGGGAACGCCTCGGGATCCCCCAGTCAGAGCTAGTCGATGTTGCCAGGGAGAGGGAAGTTTGGAGTCCCCTGCTGGAGCTGCTACCTCCGCGACCCGATTTCGGATAAGCGGGAGAAGATGGATGGATGGATGGAATTAGTCCACTTTGTGTTTGCTATTTGTCTGATTGCATTAAAGATGTGTAGAGGTTATTTGTGGACATATGTTCTGATTGGACTGTTTAAAATCAACATTGTTCAGTGAACTTTTCAGTATATACACTTCTGTTTTTATCTTAATAGGAAATCCATGACATCCACACCAGGCGCACCACTGTTCTCCATGCACTTCCTGTGTATCTGAACGAGGAAGTCTCTGGATTTTTCAGAACCTGCACAGTGAGTCTCCTTAAATAATGAACAGTACCACTGTATATTAAGTGAACAGTTAATCAAAATACTAACATGTTTTAGGACTTACCCTTGTTTAGTCTATCCATACAGTTTGTGTGATTTGGAGAGGTATGGTCTGTTTTATTTCACCCTACTACAAATGAACTGGCTTGGTGTTTTGTTCAAAGCGATAAGAAGTTTAGTAAAACATTTTCCTGTATGTGTTCTTGAGCTTAGTATCAGTCTATCTCCCGCCACTTAGATTCTCTGGTAACTTGGCTGATTCCTGTGTCCAGAACACGCATCTTCTGTTTTTACTTACAACTTACAAACATAACTCCATATACTTAGCTTTGTGCTGCACCAGCAGTACTTAAATGATAAGGAGAGATGATTTGTCAACAACAATAACCAAATAAAACGTTATAAAATAAATTAAGTACTATTTTGTGGAAAAAATAATTCTATTTAACTCTTATATTAGTAGAAACCATGGATTAGTTTGTGATTAGTATGTCTCTTTCATTCATTCAGGAGCCTGATGAGCCAGAGCTTGACGATGTTGCTGTGGCCCTCCTTACTGTCATCAGTGACCATGACACAAGTCCAGTTCACTACCAGCCTGTGAAAATCTCTGTCGTCCTCGAAAGTGACATCGTGATCAGCCTCCCCAGATTTGGTGATGCCTTCCTGGTCATGTTTGGACTGATTGATGCACTACACCTCAGCTATCCTAAAGCGCTGACCAACACTTTTGAATTCGTTCAGAAGATTGTACTTGGTCTAGAAGCTGGTAAACTGTCGCCCAGGTTGCAGACACTCAAGAATGACTTGATGATAAATGTGTAGAAAGGATGTGGGGTGAGGTATTATTATTGTGAATCAAAGTTCTTTCCCTTTGTCACAATAATGCCTTAAGAAGTAAGCAAAGAACTTTGATTCAGAAGGCCTTCAATAATACCTCACTGAGGTATCCTTCTTTCTACACATTTATCAATAGGCCTACTACACAATGTGCACTGTTCATTTTTTCTATTTTTCTATTTGTTTTTATTTTATTTGCCATATTTAACTGTTGTAAAGTTGTTTAATTCTAGTGATTCTATTGTATTTATGTTTGACTTGTGTACATAAAACTATTTTTTATTAAGTTCAAATAATGTGGTTGTGTACTTATTTTTTTAAGTTCTGTTAACTTATTCCCACGGATAGAAAACTGAAAACTTTAAGTCGTAGTAACTGAAAATAATCAAGTAGCACCTAATCAAAACTTTTGAGTTCTGAAAACTGACAACTTTAAGTCATAGTAACTTAAATTAGTCAAGTAGCACCTAATCAAAACTTTTGAGTTCTGAAAACTGACAACTTTAAGTCATAGTAACTTAAATTAGTTAAGTAGCACCTAATCAAAAGTTTTGAGTTCTGAGAACTCAAAACTTTGAGTTCTGTGAACTCAAACTTTGAGTTCTGTGACTCAAACTTGAGTTCTCAGAACTCAAAACTTTTGAGTACTGAGAACTTGAGATTTTTGAGGCAATTGATTGCCTCAAAATTTTTGAGTTCTGCTAACTTATTCGGGTTTACAGTGTGAGTGGTGTACCCGAGGACAGCGGCATTAGGATGCATGGCCTCGTCCCGTTGAAACCGTCCTCCAACTTACATCCATAAAACTAGGGAGGGAACTCCATTCTCACAGGTTAATTTGTATTCCATCCTTATTTAAAGATCCGCAGACGAGCAGAGTAAGTGCTTTCGGTAGTATAGCCGAGTTATAGTGCGAAAAATCACGCATATTAAAAGACATCCATGAAATGACTATTTGTTTTCCCTCGTTTGCTTATTTCTACAGTGACATCATTTTGCCTATTCGTTATTTATATGATGCTATTTGGCTATGTTGCTTTGTTTATCGTTGAGTTGAACTCCAAATCTACCCAATGTAACTTCCGTGACAACGGTCTTAATCATTTGAACCCACAATGTATATTTCTGCTCCCGCCCCCTGGTGTGATGTCACACGTCATGTGACATCACGATACAACACGTCAACAAATGATATCATGTTGTTTCCACTGCTCCTCATATAAGGCCCGCCCACAACAGGCTAACACAGCTAGCATGGTCCAATGCCATAAAATTGCCCCTACTCTTTATTTCCTGTGCAAATTACCGCTTTATACTCGGAAATATGTCGTGTAAACAGAAATGAAGCAGGACAATTTGTTGTCGTCCTCTGAGAGACGTACTCGCCCAAAAAGCAACAAGCAAAAAAAACATCTGCAATTATGAACTTCACTGCCTTAATCTAGTGACCCCATTTTAGCACGAAAATGATTATGATCCAGAGGAAAAACAAACAAACTAAACTCGACTAAAGAACACAGACACACATAGAGTCGGTCGGCTGCAAAAACAGCCAGGAAGACCAGGGCCATCTGACCTTACTGCGTGCTGCCTGCCATCTGTTCAAACTACGGATCACATCTGCTGCTTCTTACCCGCTCTCCTCACGGGACAAATTACCCATCTGAAGGAGATTTCCTTCCCAGTCGAATTTCTGTGCCATATCATTTTATTTGTATTTAATATATATAAGAAACTATTTAAACGGCAGACAGCCCCCAAACTGGCTCTCACACACAGTGTCCGCTTGCCCTTCCACTGTCTCTCGGAGCAAGTTGGGTCGTCATACGCAATAAGAATGCTGCCTTGCCTTTGATCGAGAAGAAGTGAATCAATGCCATCAACAATAAACCAAATTAACAATGTTAGTGCCAATTGATATTTGTTATAGCATAGGTTGTATAGTATAGAGTATAAAGTGTAGTATATCGTATAGTATATAGTGCTGTGCTTATAGTATATTGTATATAGTATCATAGGTGGTATAAAGTGTTAGTTTAGTATAGTATTGTTTAGTATAGTATATTATTGTATAGTTTAGTGTACTATTTTTGTAAGAAATTCATTCTGTAGGAGGGAATGGGGGGGGAACATTAACTTTTCCATCCTTGAGTCCTTAGACCCACTCTAATTTCCCTGGCACTACACACAGCCCTGGAACACCTTGACAGGAGGGACACCTACTTCAGACTGCTGTTTTTGACACCATCGTTCCCTCCAAGCTGGTCCTGAAGCTGAGGGACCTAGGTCTGGGCCAATCTGTAACTGGATTATGGAATCCAATCTGTAACTGCATTATGGAATTCCTGATGGGCAGGTGAAGATTGGGAACAACATCTCATCCAGATGTTTTCAGAATACATACTGTTTAGGCCTGTCAGTAATAACAATTAGCAGTAACATTAGATCATTCGATAAATAAGTATTCCATTTAGATTGAACGGAAATTATTAATAATAATAATAAAACAGCTCAGTGATGTTCCCCAACCAAATTCCTATCGTTTCCCTGAGAACCTTAGTGATGTTTAGTCTGATTTATGGCTTCATTCTGCACTTCAAATCGGATGATTTCACATCCCATAATAAACATGTGATTCATCAGTGACTGTGACAGCATAAACACTTCATCCCCGCAAAAATCTGTACACGTAACATCAATGGGGTTTTTCTGGCAAAAATAATTGTTTTGACATTAACACTATCTCCCCAACCTGTTTAAATAATCGTATTGTGCACACATTGAGTGCACTTGGATAATTAGTGGCTCAATGAAAACAAAACACACCAGCGTGAAAGCACTACAACAACCCCCCGCTAAATGTAACCCGATAGCAATCCCCAGCAGGTTAAAAAGTGATGACAAGGGCTCCTCACCATGTCCATGGCTGAAACTTGCGGCTGCTGCAAAAATTTGAATACTTTTTGAACCACAACATGAAACCTCAAGGCTACTTAAAAAAACACCAAAGAAGAAAACAGCTGAACAACTGAAATTAAAGCAGCAAAAGCAGGGACTTCAAGGACAGTTTAATGTGGGATATCAAAAGGTCCGCGCCTGGCTGAGCCGGGATCAAAATCTCATGCTGATTTCAGATTGATTTCCGCTATGTTTTGAATTGGCGGTGGGTGGGGGGATTCTTCCGACACTTTGATCCTTAGCGCGTTATTTGAAGGGCAGCCTGATGGAGACATGGCGTGGAAAACTCATAAGCCGTTCTTCACATCAGGTTCGATGGTTGTGGGAACCACATCTTTGAGTTCACTCAGTTTATTCTGATAATAAATTACAATATGATAGTGTAAGAGTAAAATAAGTGAACCTGAGGGTGAACACTAAAGCAAAACTTGTGTGTGCATTCTTCGGGGTTTGCTGCTACGCCTAAAAGGGGCGTAGATTAGCTCCTGTGAGCTGACGCGGTATGTCTTGTGTGAGTTTGTGGGGAAAAACCCTCCTGGAGTTCAACTTGGTTTTAACAGAGGCCATCTACTTGTTTCAGCCCGGTGAACCCAGTGGGTTCTGGGCTCTTAGTGTTGGCATTACCTTTCACAGTCTGGTCTATGTCCCCCTGGTCTTCTGAACAAAGAACCTCTGGATCCACAGAAACATGTCCCCCATTTAAACATATTATAGCAACGAGACCTAGTTGGCTAAGATTTTATGGCATTCTAGTGATAGCATAAAGACCAATTTCTTCCACATTTCTACCACATTTTGCCCATATTGTAGGCGGTATGACTGTTAGGACCCAACGAGACTGGTGAGCAAATTGTGCCAGAGAACCGAGAAGAAGAGACACAGAGACTCAAAACAATGGAAAGTGTCTTCACTGAAATATTTCAGCAGCCCGATGCAGAAAGCGCTGAAGAAGCACAGTGTGAATTCTTCTTCTACTTAGAAATGAAAGTGGCCTAAAAGTCGTTGTGACAGCCGCGCCGCTATTGGCTGTCACGAGGGATGATGATTTTGTGATGTGTCATGTGATGTCACCTGACATCAAGCACTCAGCAACACAGTGGGGGAAAAAACTTAGAAACTGCTTTTTTCGCTCTTCTTACCCGTGACGGAAAGCTCTGTCGTCCGGCGCACCACAAAGTTCCCGAACTGCAGCTTGCATGTGTAATTCCCGATGTCGTCCTCAAGCACTTCCTGGAAGGACAGCATGTCTCTGCTGTGCAGGACCGTTGGCCTCCATTGCGTGGGCTTACACTCCTCTTATTAGAGGTTAGAGGTTAGGTTAGAGAGACAAACATAATTACGGTCAGAGCAAAAACCGAACAGAGTGTGACCAGAAAACAGATCGCACTGTAAATAGCGTCTGGAGTCTGGAGTTAGTCTGTAGTGTGTCAATTGAATGTAGTACTTGCAGAAAGGTTGTGGGTTTGAACCCTAATGACTGAAGTCTTACCTGTGTGCATCTTCGAGAAAGATGTATATCCGGCTATCCAATTAAAATTGTCTGTGAAATTTCCAGAGTAGTAGGAATTATAACTTTGTTTTTCACGATTGAGAACTGAAAATTGAGCTCCAGCTCTTACTGGCCTGACTTATTATCAATAACAACCGACACAGAAGACATGACCAGAAGTCACCAAAAGTCAGCTCATCCAGTAGCAACCAAACTACATAAATGTATCCTAAAAAGTGTATTTGAACCAAGAGCTTCATGTTCATGGCATTTGTTTGTTTTTTTACAAATAATTTTACCGGATTTTCCGGACTATAGGTCGCACCTGAGTATTAGTCGCTCTAACAAATAATGTGTATTTTAGAGAAAACTACTGCTGAAAGCAACCTGTAAATACAGATCGATCATATTGGGCTCCTAGTTGTTTATTTTATTTTGGGTGGGTATGATTGCTCAAAAAGTCTGCTTTATCTCGTAGTGCCGCTTCGCATTGACGCTTTTAATAGTCCTCATGGAACAAATGAGACTTACTGGGTTTGAACTGCCCGTGGTAAGAATGAACATGTAAGAGTCTTTGCTGTCTGTTTTTAGCTTTCTGTTTTTAGAGCACTCCATGTGAAATGACTCAGATTGTTTCTCTCTCTGTCTGTCCTGTGTGTGTGTGTGTGTGTGTGTGTGTGTGTGTGTGTGTGTGTGTGTGTGTGTGTGTGTGTGTGTGTGTGTGTGTGTGTGTGTGTGTGTGTGTGTGTGTGTGTGTGTGTGTGTGTGTGTGTGTGTGTGTGTGTGTGTGTGTGTGTGTGTGTGTGTGTGTGTGTTGTAATCTGCTCGCTCACTAACGTTTTATGTGTCTGAGGCTATATTAAGACATGGGAGAGGAGAAGAGTGCGGGCAAACCTCAATACAGTGGTGGAGTGCAGTTAAGCCTTGCACACAATACCAAACTTCGATGACGCAGTGTTCTACTATTTACCAATGGCCCCTACATATGCCACAGGTATAGAGAGCCTTCACCTGACGGTCCATATGTAGGTCTACTCTGCCGTTAATAAGTATTGTGAGCAATGACTTGGGCTAGTGGAGTGTGTGTGGTTGGTAGCTGGTTTAAGCAGCCTCCAACTACTCCAACTCCAGCTACCAACCACACACACTCCACAGGGAGTGTGTATTGAAAGTCAAACTAAGTTCACCCCACTGTGAGCTTAGCTTAACCTATAAATAGGAAAGGTGGTTCATGCAGGCTGCTTTTTTTTTGGCTCAGAACTGAATATCGATGTCTCGAAAACGAGCTTCTGGCATCACAAAGAGACTCTGTCACTGCGAGCAGTGCCGTCTCCGTAGAGTGTGCAGCCTTGAAGCTTGACTGGTGAGGCTTCAAGGCTGCGCACTCCACGGAGAGTTGCCTTCGGATCTTATGACCACAATTTTTTATTCGCAACCATATGCAACCGGTGATCGCTATGGTGTGAGGGCACCATTACACAAATTGAGTGACCATCTACGATGAACAAACAATTACTAAACATGCTGAATCCTGCCTGTAATTACTTGGCATTAGCCCAAAACTAGTGGATTAGCGCAACGACGACAACAAATACTGGCAACCCAACAACCCTCACACACACACACACACACGCACACACACACACACACACACACAAACACACACACACATACACACACACGCACACACACACACACACACACACACACACAAACACACGCAGACACACACGCACACACACACACACACACAAACTCTGTCTCGGGTGTGCCACGTCCCAGGCTTCTGCGGCCCTCTGGCTAAGAAAGAGCCGGGAAACAGAAGAGCCGTGGATTGCAATTGTGACACGATGTGTAGATTATCCCAGACAACTGGTGCCAGGAGATGGACACCCGGGTTGTACCAATACGAATAATTGATATCCCAGGGGGAGGGAATCTCTCCCTTTCCCTCTCACACACTCACACACACACTCTCTCTCTCTATTTTCCCTCTCTCTCTCACTCAGACACTCACTCTCTTCCATCTCTCTCTCTCTCTCTCTCTCTCTCTCTCTCTCTCTCTCTCTCTCTCTCTCTCTCTCTCTCTCTCTCTCTCTCTCTCTCTCTCTCTCTCTCTCTCTCTCTCTCTCACACACACACACTCCCTCTCTGTCTCTCACACTCTCGCTCTTCTCCACCTCCACCACCACCCCCACCACCTCCACCTCTGCGTCACACCCCCACCCGACCATCACCCTCCCTACTACCGCCTCGTTCTCAACCGACCTCCCCCCTACCCCACCCAACCCCTAATCGTCTCTCACCAGATAAATTACAAAAATTACATTGACTGGCATGATATTTTCAAAAAGCCGGAAGGATCGAATTTAAAGAAAAATATACTGTATGTATTAAAGTTTAACTTATGATAGCAATATATAAAGGAGGCGGGCGAATGAACAGGGTCTTTGCAAGGCTGAACTTTATTAAGAGGATACAGATGCTATCGCTGAGGGCTAAAGTAGAGCAGTTGTAGCGTGACAGTAGCAAATCTATCAGGGGAAAACCGGGAAGCCAAGCGTGTAGGTGAAGCCAATGAAATCAAAAACCAACGTGAGCAGTAACAGGACAATGAGTTGAACTAAGCACGTTGACGAGCGTGAATAAATACGTGAAATTTAAAATGCATGCAAACACGTGTTCAGCTCATTTAAATTCAGTGTGTTTGTGCGTTTTTTTCTGAGCCACTAGATAGCGGGCCAGAACATGATCAAACGCTAATTTAAGTAATTGATTGTTAAAACATGTGACACATTCTAATGCTTTGACTTTTCTTTAGTAGCAGGGCGATCAGCGGAGAAAGTTGACGGAGGGGGGGCTCCTGCGTATCACCTCGTAGAAAAAAACAATGGGCCCATCTACCTGTTTTATGGGCCGGACCGATCAGACATGACAAACAAGTTGTGTCAACCCAAAAGGCACGTCAGCCCACGGTATGCCAGCTGGCCAGTACAGCCCTGGCGGAAAATGTCACTGCATTCTCGATTCGGACATTATAGCCTATATGTGCGACTGTCAGTCCGATATTGTAAAGATTATTTAAAAAATATATATATAAATAATATTTTCTTTTTATTCTCAAAATAATCTTCCACCAATGGCCCGCGGGCCGCCTGTTGCCGACCCATGATTTAGAGGAAGTTGTAGTCAAGTCGACGTCAAACTAAAATTTTCATTAGTTCGGTTTGACTATACATACTGTATGAAAAATAATATCAATTTTAAACAATATTACAATTTACACAATATATGTATTACTGACCAAGCTCAAACGTTTTCCACATGATATATATATATTTATATATATATATATACATACTGTTTATATAGAAACAATTTATGTAGATAGAATTTCTATATATATACTGTATATTCTAAACCATATCTATACAATTTTAAACTGTCTAACTGAGGGTTATTGAATTGAAGTTCAGTATATTATCCTAAGGTAAAGTGTCGGACATAAACTATGTATTTCAATTGTTTCCAAAACTCACAGTGTTTATCCGTTTATTGTCCTACTGTCCGTTTATTGTCTTTATTGTACAACTTCAGGACGTCAATAGCACCGGTATTTACGATAAGTCAACATCTTAATTTCCTAACTTTAACGATAACGGCACTCAAGGGTGACAAGCGGTAACTATGAATTATCGCCAGGCTGCTCTAAGACCCAACTAACGTCTAATTAATTACTGTTGTCTCTGGGGAATGGTGGAGCAATCACTATACAGTAGTGTGTATGTGTGTGTTTGTGTGTCCTTGTGTGTGTGTGTGTCCTTGCATACACCTGTAGCATATGTAAATGTCATGTTAAGCCACATTGTGCCAGTTCATGTTCTGTCGTGTCATACTATGCTATGCTATGCTATGCTATGCTATGTTGGTATGTTTGGTGTTGTGAATTCTATGCTGTTATGTAATGTCATGTTATGTTATGTTGTCTATTTTGAGGTTATGTTAAACTATGTTTTGTCAAGTTATGTAATTTCAGAATTCTAAAGGCTTTGATGCCATGTTATTTAAAGTCATAATATGACATAAATGTATAAGTATGATTATTAATACACAATTATTAATATTATTATATTATTATGACAACCTTTATTTGTTATGTCATATTATGCAATGCTACGCTCAACTATGCTTGCATAGGGCTGGTTGATATGGCAAAATATCCTTTCACAATGTTTTTCAGTCAATATTGATAATTATCTATCTGTCATGTTATGCGACACTAAGCCATGCTAAACTATGCTGTGTAAATGCATGACAGTAAGCCATGCTGAGCTACACTACGTCATGCGATGCTAAACTATACTTTTTCATGTTATGCGACACTGCGCAATGCTGGGCGACACTACGTCACGCTATGCTGCACAACGCTATGCTAAGCTATACACACTTCCTTTACATGTGAGCCGTGGTAAGAAGCATCGTCATGGTTATCCCCGCTGGGGTATAGACCAGGGAACCAGGAGGGGCGGGGTGAGCGACAGGATGTCCTAAATCCAAACTTTTACAGCCGATGAATTATTTACGACCTTGGCCAAGGTCGCGGACGCAGAGGCTGCGGAAGCACGAGGGAGGGTGGTGGTGCTGGTGCTGGTGGGTGGAGGTATCTGTGGCTCCTGCTCATAACTCATCTTGTGTAGAAAACTCATGTCTGCTTGTTTGTCTGTATGATTGTCTAACTATAACTTAAAAAGCAAAGTACGGAATTGGACAAAACGTATTATTTTGCACTGGGGGATCACATATTGTGTAGTATTTTCCAGTTATTTACATATTTGCAACAAAATACTGAGGGTTTAGGTAGAATGCCAATTATAATTAAAGAAAATTAGGGAAATATTGTGCTACAAATCCGGACCCTCCGCAGATCCGGATCCAGGATTCCGATTTGGCAAAAAAGGGTAAACGATGAATCACATGAACCGGATGAAATTATGAAGAACTATTGCTTTTAGAAGGATTTTTCACTCTTACTTTTTGGTGTGGCAGAGGTATATGCTCTACTGAGGGCCCTCTAGTTGTTACTGTGGGTAGTTACTGTAGGTTTGTTCTGTTCTCTCAAGTGATGTTTAACATCACATTATTATGGTAAATAATGTGTCCAGCTGTCCCATATACAAGGATATGAGACGTATATAATCCTGAGTTGTCGCTAATCTAGTAAGATTTAGTGAACGTGCAAGCGAGCACCACCAAAATATCTAAACACCTGGGCACTGTCCCTTACACTGCTCTCCCCGGGGCGCTGTATATACAATAGCTGCCCACTGCTCATCTAATACTAGGATGGGTTAAATGCAGAGAAACTAATTTCACTGTGTGTGTACATGTATGTGACCAATAGAGAGTATTCAATCCTCCAGATTTAGTTTTATATTTAGATTGTGCAGTTTAAATCCAAAAAAAAGTCATGTTTGAGTCCAAATTAGGACGGCTACGGTTCAACACATGGTCTTACACACAAGTATACTGTGTTATCCAAGTGAGTTAGTTTGATTCAGCTCAAGCCAGCGCCACAAAAGCAGCCATTCCCACAATGAATACAATCTTTTCCCTAATTTAGCAGCAACCGATTCCCCCCCCCTCCCTTGCAGACATTTTGTATTGTATTCCACCAAAAAATGGTGTGAATGTAATGTACCTTCAGGGGATCCTTAGCACAGGAGGTCTCAATCTTTTGTCACACTCTTTTTCTATTTTTTTTTCACGGCTGGCATATTGACATTCGCGTCTCAGTTGATGTCTTCTGGGTGCTTCTCTTTGCTTCCTCTCCTACACCCCCACTCCAAACTTTTCCTCCAACAGAAGTAATTTCATAACGATTTCGCAGGCCTACTGTATTCCCTTTTAGGTTCCATTGTGACCTCAGGCAGCCTGGGGTGTTGGGAACTGTAGTCAAGTTGAGAGCAGAGGTTGGGGAACGCCACGTGTAAAATATGTTTATTATGTTATTATGCATGTTTATTAGCTTTTGCTTATTAGCTTGTGTCTATCGGCTTTGTGGTTGGAGTGTGTTAGCCTCAATGCCTCCGACTTCTGCGGTCTGCCAGCAGGCTGCTTTCCTTGACAATGTGACTCACCCCTACCAAAACCACCCCGCGCCATATTGACCTGCAGCTAAAATATTAACCATTATAAATAGTACATAGGAATGCAGTATCAAAGTATCATATATTTAAGGGTTGCTGCTTACGCATAGGACTGGGAGCTAAGCTAGCGCAATTTCTCTCTCTCTCTCTCTCTCTCTCTCTCTCTCTCTCTCTCTCTCTCTCTCTCTCTCTCTCTCTCTCTCTCTCTCTCTCTTTTTTTCTCTCTCTCGTGGTTTATAAATATCATCACCTTGACTGACAGCTCAAGGTTTTTGCAGATTTCTCCCGTGCTGCCCAAGCTCTGGTGGGCAGAGGATGGAGGAGGAGGAGGAGGAAACTGCAGAGAAGGAGGAGGTGGAGGCTGTGGTTGCCATGGTGCAGTGATTGCACTTGGGGGGGAAAAGGTATTTGTCTCGTTCGCCGGGCAGATAAGACGCAGCATCTGATATGGAAGGATAAGGTCAGCGTCTCCTGCCTACCGGCGAAGGCTTGTTTAAGAGGAGGGACTGATGCGACGCAGTCATGGCAACAAGTGGACAGCGGGAGGGGAGGAGAGGAGGGAAAAAGGTATAGGGGGAGGGATGGAGAGGAGAGGGGGGGTTAGGCCGGAAGCATGAAGTAGATGAAAAGATGGAAAACAAAAAGAGACTGAAGAGAGAAAGGAAGTGGAGACGAGAAAGGAAAGGAAGTAAAGATGGAAGAAAGTAGGAAGGAAGAGAAAGAAAAGAAGGAGGGAGGGAAGGAAGGAAAACAATTAAAGGAAGGAAGAGAGGAGCGAGGTAAGTAAGGAAAAGAAGAGAAAGAAGGAAGAGAAGAGAGGTAGGGGGGAGGGAGGGAGGAAGGAAGGGAAAATAAAGGAAATAAGGAGGTAGGGAAGGGTGGGAGGAAAAAAAGAAAAAAAGAAAGAAAGAAAGAAAGAAAGGAGGAAGGAAGAGTGACAGGAAGGAATACATGAATTAAAAGGTAGTTAAAAAGGAAAGGAAGTAAAGATGAAAGAAAGAAACCAACAATCCAAAAAACCAACAAACAAACAAACAGGAAGAAAGAAAGAAAGAAAGAAAGAAAGGCCGAAAGCCCTCCCCCTGATACAGAAGCCTGTCTCTCTGGGCACCCACTACACCCAGACAGGCGTCTCAGCGTGCTGCCTCTCCACCAGACCTCCACCGGGCTCCTCCCCAGCCCAGGGCCTCCGGTGACACTCAGCTGCCACTCAAGACTCCAGACAAAAAAAAGTAGCCCTTCAACTGTTAACCCCATTAATATCCTCACAAATACTTATATATCATATATCATGTCAAAAATAAGACTCCTCATGCAGTAGACGGAGTGTGACTGGACTGCACATTGCCGGCTCGCAAAGCGCCACTTCTGCAACACACACCGCATTTCTTCTTATTTTCTAAATCAACTTTGAGCGTTTATTTTCATGCTAACGTTATTTCCTGTCCATCAGCCTGGCACCCTGACCCTTGGAAGGAGGGCTGCCTCATTCTGTGTGTGTATTCTTTCTCCTGGAGGTTTCTCTTCTCCTTAAAAATGTAAGGTTGGGCTGAGTTTTTGTTTTGGAGCCCCGTTAGAGGGGCTTGAGGCTATGTGGGGGTGACATGTCATCTCCTGAGCTAGGGGCGGTAGTACCTCTGGAGGTAGAGCGGGGTTTTCTGGCAGCCGCCATGTTTGCTGGTTCAATTCCCCGGCTCCACCTCCTCCTCCTCCTCCTCCCTAGCCAAAGTGTCGAAGTGTCCTTGAGCGAAACACCCCTAACCCCCTAACTGCTCCTGACCTGAGCTGGGCTGTCTCCTTGCATTGGCTGACACTGCCGTTGGTGTGTGAACGAGTGAATCTGAGGCGATAATGGTAAAGCGCTTTGGGTAAAAGCGCTCTATAAATGCAGTGCATTTTCTATTATCTCTTTGAGACCAGTAACTGTAACTGGCTCTGGAGTTCAGGTAGAACAATTGTTGTGTAGAAACTCACTTGATTCAACTCACTTGAGTCAAACTTGTACAGAAACAAATTGAAGGAGCGACAGTATCTGCCAGTGCATCCTCAAACTTCTTTCTTCTTTCTTCCACAGGGTTCAAGACCGAAGAGAGATCATCCATCCTAGAAGATATGTTACATTCACTATTTTATCTATTATCACTTATCACATTAACCGTTTATTATGGATGCCATAGTCAACCTGCCGAAAGGCCTTGCTCACATTAATATATGTAGCCTGAGGAACAAAACTCATGACCTTGCTCTATTCTTGGAGTCAAATAAGGTTGATATTCTAGCAGTTTCCGAAACTCATCTGGACAGCTCCTTCGAAGATTCTGAGGTTGAGATTTATGGTTTCTCAATTTACAGACATGATAGAAACAGGTTTGGTGGTGGAGTGGCAAAACGTTTTTCTTGAAGATCTTAAGAATATTGAATGGGCTGATGTATGCACCATTGACGAACCTGAGATCTCTTTGAATTTATTTATGGAGCATTTTATGAAAATTGTGAACATTCATGCACCATTAAGGAAATTCACGGCTAAAGCAAAATGTGCGCCATGGATAGATATAGTACTGAAGAACTTGATGGCTCAAGGGACGAGGCCAAAAGGTTGCTGCTCTTTCTGGATCTTCTGTTGACAGAAAACTTTATTGTACGTTAAGAAATCAGGTGATCAAAATGAATAAAATAAATAAAATAACTTACTATCAACAGAGAATTTCTGAAAGCGTTAACGACAGTAAAAAATTATGGAATGTAATGAAGGAAATCATGGGTCAAAAGATGACCTCCATTTATTTTGTAGAATCAGATGGCGTCTACTTGACTAAGCCACTTCATAATAATAATAATAATTTTAATGATTATTTTGTCAACAAGGTCTCTAAACTTAGAGAGAATATGGACAGTACTGTCAATTCTAACTCTGATGTGCTTATAAAAAAGCACATCATGAATGATAAGATGTGCACTTTTGAATTCCACCAGGTTTATGCTGGAATGGTTGAAATGTTGTTGAGCTCTCTACCTGTTGGTGGGCCTGTTGGTACTGACCTCCTTGACAGCAAGTTGTTAAGAATATCTGCGGCATATGTTTCGAAACAAATCTGTCATATTTTTAATAGATGTTTGATTAGTGGCGTGTGTCCAACATTTTGGAAGGAGGGAAAGATCATCCCACTACCTAAAGACACAAAAACAACTTTCTGTGGTCCCAATAGCAGGCCTATCAGCATTCTGCCAGTACTGAGCAAACTGTTGTGTATGAGCAAATACAAGTCTATTTCTCTGCTAATGGTTTAACTACTTTATTCCAACATGCATATAGGTCTGGTCATTCCACCTGTACCGCCATCACTCAAATGTCTGATAGTTGGCTCACCTCTATGGACAACTCAAAGCTCATTGGTACTGTATTACTTGATTTTAGCGCAGCCTTCGATGTAATCGACCACGACATTTTAACATCTAAACTTGTGTGCTATGGTTTTAAATCCTCTGCAATCCAATGGGTTAGGAGTTACCTGTCGGCCAGGTCGCAGAGAGTTTATTTTAATGGGGCTCTATCGAGCAGTAGGGCCCATGACTGCGGGGTCCCACAAGGGAGTTGCCTAGGACCCCTCTTATTCTCAATTTTTACAAATGACATGCCGTTTGCAATTAGTAGAGCTAATTTGACAATGTATGCCGACGATTCCACTATTTATTATGCGGCTGCATCATGTACAGAGCTTAGTCAGGTTCTGTATAGTGAGCTGAGCATTATATATAACTGGATAAAATCAAATAAACTTATACTTAATTTATCAAAAACAAAGTGCATAATATTCGGCTCTAATTAGACTATCACACAATCCCAAATTGAATTTACAGATTGAGGGTCAAACCATTGAACAGGCTGCGAAAGACTGTGAAGCTTTTAGGACTCTGGCTTGATGGTGCATTGTCTTGGTCCGATCACATCAACAAGGTGGTTGCCAAAATGGGCAGAGCGGTTGCAGTCACACAGAAGTGCTCACCTTATCTCACATCAGTGCTGTTTCGTCAAGTTGTGTGCTCTATGGTTTTATGTAATTTAGACTACTGCTCTGTAGTATGGTCATCTGCATCCAATGGTCTACTCAGAAAACTACAAGTAGCTCAAAAAAAGGCAGCTAGACTGGTCCTAGGCTTCTCACCTAGGTCTAGTGTAGTTGACATGCATGCACGTCTCTCATGGCTCAGTGTTAAGGTAAGATTATCTGCTAACTTAATTACATATTTTCATATTTCATATTTTCAAACTCAAACTCCTAAGTTCCTTTATAATTGCATTGTGTACAGTGCAAGTACTCACACACATTCCACCAGAGGGGCAAGAGGTGGATTGATTAATTTACCTCTACCTAAGTCTAATTTTATGAAAAGGGCAGTATTTTATAAGGCGATAGTATCCTGGAACTGTCTTCCCAGCGATGTTAGGAACATCAAAGAAAAGGCTAGTTTTAAAATAAATCTTACACACTATTTATACTCGCGCACACACAATAAAATGTTGTATTCAGCACAGCTGGAATACATGCACACCCTGATAAATAGTTTTATTTTGGTATAACTGGATTTTATCTCTTGTTTTTTCATCTCCTGTTTTATATTTCTTTTTTTCTATGATACATGTTTTTACTCTATTCTATGATTAATTTTCTTTGTGATATATGCTTTTCTTATGTTCTATAGGTGTATGTTATCTTGTGTATATGTATGTATGTATGTTGTTGGACTCCAGTAAGACTAGCTGCCGCTAAGGCGTCAGCTAATGGGGATCCGTTTAAATGAAAAAAAATTTTTTTTAAAAACCGACAACTCAGTAAAAAGATAACTGTGTTTTACGAATGTTACGACCCTTCGGTCTAGAATAGGCCAAGGGCCTAATATACAAAAACTTAGGTGGAGAATTGGCGGACCAGCGTCCAGTCCGTATCATAAGGGATACTGGGGCTGCACAGTATTTTATCCAGTCCAATGTCTTGCCTTTTTCTGATGACTCATCATGTGGGTCTAGTGTTTTGGTACAAGGTATTGAAATGGGTTTTGTGTCTGTGCCTCTTCACTAGGTACACTTATATTGTGGTTTATTCAGTGGAGTTTATAAGGTGGGTGTGTGCCCGGCCCTACCTATAAAAGGTGTCACATTTATTCTGGGGGCAAGATATTGCCAGTTTTAGAAGTGTTAGACCACCCAGTACATCCGCGGTCGGACGTTTTTGCTCAGAATTGCCCTGCGTTTTTTTCCAGTTTGTGCGGTCACCCAAGCTCAACAACGTAGGTTTGGTGAAGTAGTCGACCTCTCAGATACAGTGTTTGCTACTGGGTTGTCGGATGAGACTGTTTCCGCCCCTGTGTCTTCCCGGCGTTCTACCGAAGAGGTTGACAAACTTCTGCTTGAGTGTGTTAGCCCCGACATGGAGACAAACCAGTTACCGCTAACTTGTGAGAACTGTATTGTTGCTCAGAAGGACAATGCTAGCCTTACCAAGTGTTTTGCTGCTGCTCTTGCTCCAGAGGTAGCTAAGAGCATGGATGTTGCTTATGTTGTGGAGAGTGATCTCCTGATGCGGAGGTGGACTTTGTGGGTAAATTTGGGTAGTGAGTGGGGTGTTGTGTTTCAGGTCGTTGTGCCTACACTGTACCGTCAGTCTGTTTTATCACTGGCTCATGATCATCTTTAGTCTGGTCACTTGGGGGTTACAAAAACCTACAATCGTATTCTGAGACATTTAGTTTGGCCAGGGTTAAACAAAGACGTAGCCCAGTTCTGTCGCACATGCAATATATGTCAAGTCACCGGAAAACAAAATCAGGTTATTCCACCTGCCCCACCTCACCCAATCCCAGTTATGGGTGAGCCATTTGAGCATGTACAGGTAGATTGTGTTGGTCCTTTACCCAAAACTACATCTGGTAACCAATTCTTGCTAACAATAATGTGTGTTGCTACACAGTACCCTGAAGCTATTCCTCTAAGGAAGATAATGTCACAGTCTGTAGTAAAAGCCCTGATAAAAAATGTTGCTACGTTTGGACTCCCAAATATAGTACAGACAGATCAAGGCACTAACTTCCTTTCAGGCATATTTGAGCAGGTATTGAAGACTCTGTCCATTACCCACCAAATCTCGAGTGCTTATCACCCCGAGTCCCCGGGGGCGCTCGAACGTTGGCATCAGACAAAAAATCTGTGCTACGTAAGTATTGTATGGAGACAGGTAGCGATTGGGATGATGGTGTTCCCCTAGCACTGTTCGCAGTACGAGAAACAGTACAGGAGTCCCTAGGTTTCAGCCCAGCTGAGCTTGTATTTGGTCACACAGTAAGAGGGCCTTTGAAAGTTTAAAAGGACCAGCTAATGTGTGACAGTTTGCCCTCCAAAAAACCTGTGTTGGCTTACGTGAGCCGATTCCGTGAGTGGCTGCATGAGGCTTGCAATGTCGCTAAGGAAAGTCTCTCCGCTTCTCAAACGAGGATGAAGCGTCAATTTGATAAGAAAACCATTACGGGTTCTCTGCAGGCAGGTGACATGGTGTTGGTTTTACTACCATTCCCTGGCTCCTCTCTGTATGCTTGTTTTTCAGGTCCTTACTGTATTGATCGGAAATTAAGCAATACTGACTATGTTGTCAGAACTCTGGATCGGAGACGGCAGTCTCTTGTTTGCCATATCTGTCACGACCGTGTGGAAGTGGGACCCAAAAGCAGGGAGAACAGACGTCAGATGGAACAGTTTGATATTTAAATATCACACCGATAGGGGCAGGCAGAGACGTAGTCGGAGACAGGCAGTAGATCGGGAACCGGGCAGGGACAGGCAGAGGCGTAGTCAGGGACAGGCGGTGGATCGGGAACCAGGCAGGGACAGGCAGAGGAGTAGTCAGGGACAGGCGGTGGATTGGGAACCAGGCAGGGCAGACGAACCAGGCAGGAACAGGCGGAAGCGTAATCGGGGACAGGAACATGAACAGGAACAGGACGCTGGATGTCTGCATAGTCCGTTGAACAATCTGGCCACGTGTGAGTGTGCGGGGTAGACTTAAGTAGGGACATAATAATGATGCACTGCAGCTGCGGCTGAGACTTAACAAGGGGGGCGTGGCGATCTAGTAGTGTGTAGTAGTGGGAGTGAGGAGACAGGAATGTGGAACGTGATTAGGGGGCGTGGCTATACGGGAGAGTGATGTGGAGACAGGAATGCGATATGGGGGCGTCGCTATACGGGCGAGTGTTGTGGAAGAGAGGAGGCAGGAGTGCAAACTGTGACAATATCAACATGCTGAAACTATTCCGTGCTAGATGCAAAGACCAACCCGAGACTCAAGGTGTGGCAGTTGTGGTCACCGCCACAGCAACCGCCACGGTTGCTGTGTTTCTGAGTGATGAAGATGGTTTAAGTTTGCGTAATGCTGCGCAACAAACACCTCGGTCACTCAACTCTGAAATGCGGTTGAACCTTCCTTCCCTGTTGCTGCATTGAAACAAAGAGCAGGAGACCAACATATTGTCATTAGTTCATGATTTTTCGTGTCTGTTTGGAAATATTCCTACCCGCACTACGCATCAATGTCGTGTTTGGAACACGACATTGATGTGGGTGATGTGGTGCCAATTAAACAACACCCGTACAGAGTAAATGTAGTGAAACGATCAGTGATGAAGCAAGAGGTATCATATCTGTTAGAACATAAGTTGGCACAACCGAGTTCAAGTCCATGGAGCACCCCGTGCCTCTTGGTTCCAAAGCCCGGTTCCAAGCCGACACTTTTTGTTTTTGCATGGATTACAGGAAAGTGAAGTCACTATTCCTGATTTGTATCCCATGCCAGGCTTGGATGATTGCGTAGATACAATTGGGTCGGCCCGTTATGTCACCAAGCTACATCTGTTGAAAGGTTATTGGCAGGTGCCCCTTTCACCTCGTGCATCAGATATATCTGCCTTCGTTATGCCTGATAGGTTCCTGCAATATTCCGTAATGGCATTCGGGATGCGAAATGCTCCGGCTACTTTCCAGTGCCTGGTGAATATAGTGCATGAGGATGTGCCTAACTGTACAGAATATCTTGATGATGTGGTAGTACATTCTTCAGATTGGTCTGCTCATGTGATTTTGTTGAGAACAGTGTTTCAGCGGTTGGCAGCCGCTTCCTTAACACTAAATGCACCAAATGCCTTTCCAAATGCAAATTTTCACTGTTATCATCACCTATCTAGGTAAACAGGTGGGCGAAAAAAAACAGGTTTTGCCACGTTTGTATATGTAATGTTTGGTTACTTCAGGGACACTGAAAGTGTCTAGGACTAGGACTATTACTAATACTAGTCAGTGTTTTGTCATTAAGGAGACACTTTTATCCAAAAAACAGTGAATACAGAGACAGGTCATTGAGGGCCAGGTAGAGGTTAGACAGTGGATAAAGGGACAGAGTCGTTAAGAAGCAGGTAGGTGTTAGACAGTACAGACACGGGTCATTGAAAGGCAGGTACGGGTTAGACAGTACAGAGACAGATCATTAAGAAGCAGGTAGTTGGTAGATAGTGAATACAGAGACAGGTCATTAAGGAGCAAGTAGGGGTTAGACAGTGGATACAAAGACAGGCGATTAAGGAGCAGGTAGGGGTAAGACGGTAAACAGAAAGCCAGGTAGGGGTTAGACAGTGAGTAAAGATACAGGCAGGGGTTAGACTGAATATAGATACATGTTTGGATTAGACAGTGAACAGAGACAGGTAGGGGTTATACAGTGTACAGAGAGACAGGTATGGGTTAGACAGTGTACAGAGAGACAGGTTTCGGTTTTACAGTGAACGGAGAGACATGTAGGGGTTAGACAGTAAGAACAGAGACAGCTAGGGGTTGGACTGAATAGAGAGACCGGTAGGGGTTGGACAGTGAGAACAGAGAGAGGGTAGGATTTAGATAGTGAGTACAGAGAGATGGGTAGGGGTTAGACAGCGAATACAGAGAAACAGGAAGGGGTAAGACAGTGAGTACAGAGAAACAGGTAGGGGTTAGACAGTTAGAGACAGGTTTTTAGGGAGCAGATAGTGGATGTTCCTAGACTGCCCGGTTAAGAGATGAGGGCATATCCACTTGTTTTCAAACCATGCCATGGTAACATCATTCATTATTAGTACCACAGAAATCCATCTAACGACCTGAACGATTCTTCCAAGAATAGAAGTGTGTAAATGTGGCATGCATTTAACAATTAAACATTTAGCGTTTTTACGAGCAGACCCTTTATTCTATTTACTTTATCAATTGTTCTGCTTTTGACGGGGTCATTTGTTTCCACAAAATGGAGATGGGCTGTTCCAGAGCTACATCCGACCAAAGCATTTATCAAAAGTTTATCGGCCCGGAGAAACAGGCAAACCTGACTAATTCTATCTGAAATATCTCAGAATGAATGAAGCAACAGCGACAGACAGTTAGGCTGCCGACGATCAAACAAATGTCACCCCATGCGTCACATGAGGGGCTGGATCTGAATCCTCTTTAACTGAAGCAATACGTTTGACTTGTCTATGTGGGCATTTTGGGGGCAAAAGACGAACAACAATTCCTGGAGATGAATGGCTGGCATATTTTATGCATGAAAACATCAGATTTCATAAGAACGATTGAGCACAATGAATAATAGATGGAGACACCGCTCTTCCCATCTTCAGGATTCAACGTCTTTTGTCATAATCGCTAAAACCGGAGATCCGGTCTTGTTTAAAACACTAAATGTGGCAAACTTCTTAGTGCAGATGATCCATTTTTGTTCCCCTAGTCAGTCACTCCAATTAAATTGAATAAAATGTATTACCAATTTTGGCTCTCATTCGAAGGAAACCCATACATTTGGTGGCATCCATCTTTAATGCCAATAAGCCTCTCTTGCCCTCGCCCTTTCCTTCTCTCTCTCTCTCTCTCTCTCTCTCTCTCTCTCTCTCTCTCTCTCTCTCCTCTCTCTCTCTCTCTCTCTCTCTCTCTCTCTCTCTCTCTCTCTCTCTCTCTCTCTCTCTCTCTCTCTCCCTCCCTCCCTCCCTCTCTCCAGGACAGACATCGCCAGATATTAAATCTATATTTGGTGTGAATGCTCCATCAAAAGCAACATGATGTACATTGTTTACTTTCAAAAATGCTTTGCTGGGATTATTTTTCCTCCCCCCACTTGGTGTGTGTGCATACACACACACACACACACACACACACACACACACATTTTAAAATAAATACAGAGACATGTATCTCTCTATATATATAGAAAGAGAGAGAGAGAGAGAGAGAGAGAGAGAGAGAGAGAGAGAGAGAGAGAGAGAGAGAGAGAGGGATCGAGGGGGAGAGAGAGAGAGGGAGGGGGAGAGAGAGAGAGAGAGAGAGAGAGAGAGAGAGAGAGAGAGAGAGAGAGAGAGAGAGAGAGAGAGAGAGAGAGAGAGAGATAGAGAGAGAGAGAGAGAGAGAGAGAGAGAGAGAGAGAGAGGGGAGGGGGAAAGGAAGAAGGAGAGGGGAAAGATAGAGAAAGAGAGAGGAGGGAGAGGGAGGGGAAGAAGGAGAGGGAGAAGGAGAGGGGGAGAGAGAGTGTGGGGAGGAGCGAGAGAGAGAGAGAGAGAGAGAGAGAGAGAGAGAGAGAGAGAGAGAGAGATGTCTGTGTTTGTAGGTCAGTGTGTATGTGTATGTGTGTGTGCGTGTAACAACATTCCCCCCCCCCCCCCCCCCTCCATGCATGTTACATGCAATTAGGTCACAACATGACATGCTTTGCTGTGGCTGCCTCCTCTCATTGCCAAAAATAATAACAGACAAATTGTGATGCTGTAATATGCTGAGCTTATCGTATGTAAAAAAACAAAACACAAACAACAAAAAACAAATACAAAAAAAAAAAAAACCTGTTTACATCCGCTATGTATCAGAATATAGCATAGAACGTAAATATATATTGATAAAGGCTACTCCTCTGATTGAAGTGTGGGGGGGGGGGGGTGTACAATATCCACTCACCATAGATTTTCCCAAACAAACACCATTTATTATCTGCCGTTCGCTCCGTATCGCGGGATTTATGGCCAACTATAGTTTAATCCCGTACGGTATGGAAGCGAGAGGCTTTAAATATATGTTTGTAAATGGGCCGGCTGCTGTGCAGCCGCCGCCGCCGCTTACCATCGCTGAGAGACACTCACACAAACCAACACAATGGCCTCACTTCTAGACTTCCAGTTTCTTTGTCTCCTCCTTCGCAGAAAACTTTTATATATTTATTTTTATGTCGCGGAAACAAGTCAATATCTGACAGAAAAACAGAAACAACATTTTAAAGAACCGTTAGTTTATTTTTTACTTCGATTTTGAATGTGGAACAAAGGCAGCTAAGAAGTGGAAAGCTTTTAGAGGAAGTTCAACCTTGTGAATTTCGTCAATTGTTTTCAACTGAAACCATCGTCTTTAATCAAAAGTTTTTCTTTTGATTCGCCACTCACTCCTGCCATATGAATTTCAACAACAATTTTATACTAAACTACACTATACTGTACAATACTATACTATACTTTACAATACTATACTATAAACCACACTATATATACTACCTTCTTTATACTAGACCATATAATATAACACATATATATATAATACATACTATACTCTATACAACACTATACTATAACATTTTCAAACAACAGATACAATCTAAAATCATCATTATTCATCGGTCAGAAGCCACTTTCCACTACTTAATATTTAGTCATTTCGCAGACAATTTGCTCTCTCCATCAACTCCCACTGACTCATCCCTCCCTTACGAGCTCAATCATTTTTTTTGCCCACTTCGACCGGGACAAACCACAAAGGCCCAACCCTCACCCTCTCCTCCACAGATGTGCGTGCAACACTGAGCAGAACAAATGCACATAAGGCAGCTGGTCCTGATGGCATCCCTGGTCGTGTGCTACTGACATATTCAACATGTCAGTAGCTCAGGCAGTTGTCCCAGCATGTTGTTAAAACCACCTCCATTGTACCAGTGCCAAAACAGCCTCAATGGCTTCCGCCCTGTTGCACTCACCCCCATCATCATAAAGTGCTTTGAGAGGTTGGTCCTGGCTCACCTCAAATCTGGTCTCTCACCCTCACTGGATAAACACCAATTTGTCTACCGTGAGAACAGGAGCACGGAGGATGCCATCTCCTCAGCCCTTCACTCTGCTCTCTCCCACCTGGATGAGAGCAACACCCACGTGAGAATGCTGTTCATCAACTTCAGCTCAGCATTCAACACCATCATCCACTCCAAACTCATCCGCAAACTTGGTGACCTTATAGAAAAAAAAATCTTAACATGAACCCCTCTGTTTGTAACTGCTTATTGGACTTCCTAACCAACAGACCCCAGTCAGTCAGGTTAGACAGGCTCCCCTCCTCCTCCCTTACCCTTAACACCGCCGTCCCCCAGGGCTGTGTGCTGAGCCCTCTCCTCTACTCCTACCCACGACTGCAGTCCTTCACATGGTACAATCACCATCATCAAGTTTGCAGACGACACAACGGTGGTGGGCCTCATCAAGAACAACGATGAGGCAGCCTACAGGGAGGAGGTCCAGCACCCGGTGGCGTGGTGCAATGACAACAACATGGCCCTCAACAGCAAAACGACCAAGGAGCTGATTGTGGACTTCAGAAAGACCAGAGTTGGAGCACACGCCCCCATCCTCATCATCGGGGCAGAGGTCGAGCGTGTCTCCAGCTTAGAATTCCTGGGGACCCACATCTCCGAGGACCTCTCTTGGTCCCTCAACACTGCCTCACTGGTAAAGAAGGCTCACCAGCGTCTCTTCTTCCTGAGTAGACTGAGGAAAGCCCGCCTGTTCCCTCAGATTCTGGTGAACGTTTACCGGTGTGCCATTCAAAGTATCCTTACCAACTGTATCATAGTGTGGTACGGCAACTTCACTCTTTCTGGCCGGAAAGCACTGCAGAGGGAAGTGAAAACCGCCCAACGCATCGTTGAATTACCCCTCCCTGCAATAAACACTACCCACCACAAACGGTGTCTGAGGAAGGCAAAAAAATTGTCAAAGACACCTCTCACCCCAACCATGGACTGTTTGCCCTCCTCCTTTCCGGGAGGCGCTATAGAAACCTTTGTTCCAAGTCATGCAGGCTTAGGAACAGCTTCTTCCCCTCAGCTGTCATCTCTCTCTGACACCCCCCCCCCCCCTCTTAACAGCGACCTTGCACTGTATCATAACTCCCTACCTCTACCTATAGTTTACATATTTATAGTTTACATATTTATTGTTTACATAGCTGTATGGTAGTCATGTACATTTTTACTGTACATACCGTATATATATAAATCGTCAACTGCTGATATAACTACACTTCCCTGCTTACTACCTGCTGTATATACATTTATATATATTCATATTTTGATACGACTGCATACCCCTGCTCACTACCTGTTCATACTTGTATACTTACCTTGTATATGTATATATATACCTATAATTCTTCACATGTCTCATGCCTATAAGTAATTTTACACCTGTTTTAAGTAGAGTTTTTTTAGTAGACTGTTTTTACATATTATTCAACAACTGTACTTTATATATTACCTAATGCACTTTACTGCAACATTCTCTGCACTCAGGTTAGATGCCAAATTCCTTTCGATGTACTGTACTTGTGCTGTACACTGACAATAAATCAATGAATCTAATTTAAATGATTTAAGTCCATTTGAAAAACTTCCGGTGAATTTAGACACGTGCCATTAAGGACTAGCCAGGGAGTAACATAGACAATTGGGAATCAAACCCAGAATCTTCTTGTCGGAAAAACCACCCTCAGCTCTGCACATCATTGTTCCCCATCCTTTTCTCCTTCCTTTCCAACTGAAGCTGGTTTGACCTCAGTCTGCTGACGGAACCGCAGTTTGTCACACTAGCATAATACACACCCTGCTTACTACACAGAATACACACAATACACAACACACACACACACATACACACACCCATTCCAGCGCCGCAGACGGCTGCCAGGAAACCTATAACACAGCAGCCACCGCCTGCTAGCCGTATACATCACCCGTAATGCCCAGCAGACGCTCCCTTCAGCCCCCCATCTCTCGTTGGCTCTGACAACCAGGGGTTGAGGGGGGGGGGGGGGGGGGGGGGAGAGGTTGGATCAATCGGATGGAGGAGGAGGAGGCAGGTAGGGAGGAGGAGGAAGAGGTAGGGGGGAGGAAGAGGAGGAGGAGGAGGAGGAGGAGGAGGAGGAGGAGGAGGAGGAGGAGGAGGAGGAGGAGGAGGAGGAGGAGGAGGAGGAGGAGGAGGATGAGGAGGATGGAGGAGGATTAGGAGGAGGAGGAGGAGGAGGAGGAGGAGGAGGAGGAGGAGGAGGAAGAAGGGAATGAGAGAATGGGAGGAGGAAAGGGGGAGGAGAGGGGAGAGTGAATGACAGAGTGTTCCCGACGCTCGGTGCGGACTGTCACTTTCCCTGAGAGATAACCCTGCCCCCGCTACCTGCTCGCCCATACTAATACACACTGGGAGAGAGAGAGAGAGAGAGAGAGAGAGAGAGAGAGAGAGAGAGAGAGAGAGAGAGAGAGAGAGAGAGAGAGAGAGAGAGAGAGAGAGAGAGAGAGAGAGAGAGAGAGAGAGAGAGAGAGAGAGAGAGAGAGAGAGAGAGAGAGAGAAAGAAAGAGAGATGGAGAGGAGAAGGGGGGGTTGACGTATGGGTTTTTCGTGTGTTTGTGTATGTGTGTGAGTGTGTTTCTGATTGACTGGGTGTGGGTGTGTATGTGTGTATAGGACTGGATGTTTGTGTGTGTAGGAATGACTGGTTAGTGTGTGTGTGTGTGCATATGTGAGTGACTGTGACTGGTTGTGTGTGTGTGTGTGTGTGTGTGTGTGTGTGTGTGTGTGTGTGTGTGTGTGTGTGTGTGTGTGTGTGTGTGTGTGTGTGTGTGTGTGTGTGTGTGTGTGTGTGTGTGTGTGTGTGTGTGTGTGTGTGTGTGTGTGTGTGCGCATTTGTATATATTAACAACTGGATGTGTGTGGGATCTGTGCACAACGGTAAGGATATGTTGTATGCTATATATATATATATATATATACATATATTGTTAACCTAACCTACCTGGTTTTGTCTGAGACTAAACTGCATACCTTTCAGCTGTGACTTTCAGTTTGTTGTGAGTGCCTCTACATAGACAGTATAAATGTTCATTCATTGAATAAGAATATTTGAATCCGATATGCCCTGATATGCATTTTTGAACACATCAATTGTCAAACGACGACGAGACATGGGCGGTGCTCGGGCCGTGAGGAACCCTGTGGACTGATCTCAAATAAGTGGAGTGACAGCTGGTCCTTAGAAAAATCTGCCCAGTTCGCCTCCTGGGGCACTGCCGAGGTGCCCTTGAGCAAGGCACCGGACCCCTACACTGCCCTCCGGGCGCTGTTTATACAATAGCTGCACACCCTCCAAATACTAGGATGGATTAAATTTCACGGTGTGTGTTCATGTATGTGACCAATAAAGAGGATCCAATCCTCCAGATTTAGATTTAGATATTAGATTGGCATAACCAATCCCATATCTCCCATGGTAGCCACGACTAGTATAAACTTATCTACACCCAATAAATATCACATTGGCTCTATGGTGGACAGCCATTGGGGTACTGTTTAAACCCCCACTCCCCCTACTGCTACATTATCCAACACTGGGCGTGCACACAAGCTTGATATAGTATAGTATAGTATAGTCTTTGTTTCAGTAGGGCCTTTTAAGAAATTCATACATTCATCCAAATTAAGTCCACAATATTGATAGTGCTTTGTATAATTCCTATATATTTTCCTAAATTAGACAAACACACTTTTTCTAAATCCCTTATTTCAATTTACTTCCCATTTATTTCTCTCCATTTCATACACCACATGTTCACACATGTCAACAACTTTTGTCATTTGTGTTCAACTTCTGTTTCCGACTTTTTCCGTCAGGGTCTAATTTGTCAATTTCAGTCCAGAAATGTAAAATAGCTTGACTTTTGGATTTATTCTGAATCTAAGACCTTTCCCCTTTGATTTCTGATTATAGAAAGTTGTATTAAATCCATATTGACATTTTTGAGAATTACTTAAAAGTTGCCGCCCATCCCCTCTTTTTCCTTCACTAGTAAAAAGACGGTCGTTCTGAGCGATATATGGAATAGAGAAGACTCTGCAGCTCCCTAATCCAACTTTTTGGAATAGTTTTACTTTGCTTATAACCTCTCTCTTTGATTTGGGAGTAGTAGTCGTTTATCCTGCGAGAATGTTCCCCATTTCATCACATACTCATTTACAGAGATCCCCGTACCACCTGTCTTGCTGCTCCTGCGTTGCAAAACAAAACCACAGTCTGTTTACCGAGTCTGTCGCCGCTTTGCATCTCTAATCTGAACAAAAACATAATTTGACAACTTTTTGCAAGCGTTTACATGACGGACTCTGGCACTGGTTCAGGCTGAGTTCCATAGTCTACAGAAAAGTCCATTGTTAACATAACAGTCCGGCAATTTGCTACATTCCCCAATGAGGTCCATGCAGCATTTAACATCTACTATTTGATTTTTCTACTTTTAACATTGTGGATCATTTCCCACACTCAATAAGGAGATGCTATACACCCCTTGAACCTTTTTTGAGGCGTTGAAACATTTTTTGTACTGTTGTTACCATGTCAATAGAGCCCAAGTTGAAATCAGATGCTCGGTCTGATTTAGTGATTAGGCCGATCTAAGGCAGACCTCCCTTTTTGTTTTGGTGGGTCGCTTTTTTCCTCTCACCATAACATCCTCCCCCCGTCCTCAAACAGCGGGCCCAGAAACGACAGCAGATGTATCAGGGCCGGCTTGTCGATTGAAAATCTTAAAGGGAGTGATTGAATCGTTAATAACGCTGAATGCCAAGAGATTTCCATGGGGAAGATAGCGACACAAGATGTGACGGTTCCGCATTCAAAATACCTTTCTGGCTGTTTGTGTCCGCCATTGACGCCTGCTTGGCTGTCCAAACCTTAGAGCTAATATTTGCCTTCATCAGGGATGTATACCTTAAACTGCCATTTTCTGCGAAATAAACTTTAAACTGAAATTCAACAAAATAAATGGTGTGAAATGTTCTATGTCATCTTCGGGAAAATAAACTGAAAAAGTTTAGCTTAAAAAAGATATATATATATGTAAAAATGTATTATTATTTTCTAGCTCTTTGCAGCCACCATTGACTTCTTTGTGATTGTAGGCTGTCCAAACTTAGTAAGTGCTAACATTAGCCTAACAAGGCTAAGTTACAATAAATAGTGATATGTTTATGGACAATAAACAGGAAAACATACTGATACAGTATTGCTAATCACAGCCATTATGTTCCATTTGTGCATATGTTTACCAACTTATTATGCTTAGTTAGTGTTAATTGTGCTTTATTCATAAGAGAAAACGTTTATATTGAGAAGCTACCCCTTCCTTCACTGTGTTAGACCAATCTAACACCCCAGGCAATTATTTTAGGGTTCTGAAATAGAGGCGGTTTGGGTAGCTTACTGCTACCTGGAAATTATGCCATTGCAAACCCCCCCCCCCTCACCCCTCCCCCTCCATCCCCCATCCAGCCAGATGTTTGAATTCTGTGTACAGATGTCTCCGGGGCACAGCGTACTCGCCAGCTGCTGCTGCTGCTGCCGTTCGTTCTAAAACTGAAAATATTTATATAAATAACGACAAGAAACCCTAGAAGCTATTCCCTTAAACACTCAACAATGGTGTGTGTTTGTGTGTGTGTGTGTGTGTGTGTGTGTGTGTGTGTGTGTGTGAGAGAGATGAGAGAGAGAGAGTGAGAGAGAGAGTAGAGAGAGAGAGAGAGAGAGAGAGAGAGAGAGAGAGAGAGAGAGAGAGAGAGAGAGAGAGAGAGAGAGAGAGAGAGAGAGAGAGATTAACTGCCATCACTCTGTGGCTAGCGAGAGATGATTCATTTGTGCCTCCGTCGCCCCAACCCTTCCACCGCCCCCGCCCCCGCCCCCCCCCCCCACCCTCGTCATTTGTTCAATTGTGCCGAGTGCTGTGATTGTCTGGTGTAAAAAGAGGTAAGGAGAGAGGAGGGAAGAGAGCGGGGCAGAGTGAGAGGGGAGGGGAGAGGAGAGGAGGAGAGTGGGGAGGAGAGAGGATGAGGGAGAAGGAAGAGGAGGGAGAGAAGAGATGGGAAGAGGTGAGAAGAGAGAAGGTCGAGTAAAGGAGAGATGCGAGAGGAGAGGAGAAGGGAGAGGGGTAGAGGAGAACAAAATAGACAGAGGAAATGAGAAGGGAAGAAAGAGGAGAAGAGAAGAGAGGAGAATGGCGAGGGGCGAGGAGAAGAGAGAAGACAGAGGGGAGGAGAGGGGAAGAGAGAGGAAAGGAGAAGAGAGGGGAGGAGAGAGGAGGAAGTGAGGAGAATGACGAAGGGAGGAGAAGAGAAGGGAGGAGGAGAAAATAGAGAGGAAGAGAGAGTAGAGGAGAACAGAAGAGAGGAGAAGAGAGGGGAGGAGATGAGAGAGGGAAGAGAGACAAAGAGAGGAGAGAGAAGAGAGAGGGTAGAGAAGAGAAGAGATGAGAGGTGAGGAGAGAGAAGAGCAGAGAAGATGAGAGGGAGGAGAGGAGAATAGAGAGCGAGGAGTGTGGAGGAATATAACACCCTTTAGCCAATAGCTCTCTAATCCTACAGCCATATGCTAACGTGTTGCCAGGCCATCATTATCCACAGCACCGACTGTGGATGAAAGAAAAATACAACCATTTAGATTACAGATAGATTTCAACACAGAGCTGAAATTGGCCACCTTACCATTTGCTAATTGTGTGTGTGTGTGTGTGTGTGTGTGTGTGTGTGTGTGTGTGTGTGTGTGTGTGTGTGTGTGTGTGTGTGTGTGTGTGTGTGTGTGTGTGTGTGTGTGTGTGTGTGTGTGTGTGTGTGTGTGTGTGTATGTGTGTGTGTGTGTGTGTGTGTGTGTGTGTGTGTGTGTGTGTGTGTGTGTGTGTGTGTGTGTGTGTGTGTGTGTGTGTGTGTGTGTATGTGTGTGTGTGTGTGTGTTTGTGTGTGCACAATCGGACAAAATAATTCTCTCAACGTCTTCCATCCAATTTGTTTTCTTGGGTAGTGTTGGAGTGTGCACTCTTCTTCTTCTTCTTCTTCTTCTTCTTCTTCTTCTTCTTCTGCGTTCGACTGCCGACGTCTTAACGTGCCCTGCTCATAGATCACGGGGAATTGACCCGAGCATTGTGTCTGATGGTGGCTGCTGTCGTTTTTACTCTCTTAAAAAAATGTTCTCGGGCTTCCTGCATTGCATGCAATCACACACACGCGCACACACACACACACACACACACACACACACACACCACCACACACACACACACACGCACACACACACACACACACACACACACTTCTAGCGAAACACACACACACCCAACACACACATTTTTACAGAAACACACACAGAGACACACACAGAGACACACACACAGACACACACACACACACACAAACACATGTACACACACACACACACACACACACACAAACACATGTACACACACACACACACACACTTGAGCACCCACACAAACAAATGTACGCTCACTCACAAGCACACACACGAGCACACACACACACTTGAGCACCCACACAAACAAATGTACGCTCACTCACAAGCACACACACGAGCACACACACACACACAGACACACACACACCCAACCACTCTCATACACATGCACTTGCAAACGTGCACACCTTGAAACTCACAACTGTGCACACAAACCCACATGCATGCACCCACACACACACACACACACACACACACACACACACACACACATTCTCTCACAAATACACAAAGAGGCACAATCACACAAACACGTTTACACTCACAACTGTGCACACAAACCCACATGCACACACACACACACACACAAACACACAAACACACACACACACACACACACATTATCTCACACATACACAAAGAGTCACAATCAGACATACACACGGATGCACAATCCCACATACACACATATGCACAATCACACAAACACGTTCACACTCACAACTGTGCACACAAACCCACATGGACACACACACACACAAACATTTTCTCACACATACACAACGCAAACATCCTTGTCTGCCATGTATTTCTATATTTATATATTTTATGAATACACCATTTAATTCATGAATCAACATTGATCTTGTGGCTTGTAGCGGCAAGTGCCGTTATAGCAACAAGCTAGCCATAAAATCCACACTAAAAGCAGTGTGATGCTGCCATTTGAATTAGGATGAAACTGGTAAAGAATAACAAAGCAATACATAGTCAGGGTACAAAAAAAGGGTTATCATTCCCCCCCATGGTGGTACGCACGCACTAGTGTATATTTGAAATATTATGCTTTCAAATGTTATGGTTTTGGATGCTAACACTTGTTAAAATGCTTGTTGAGTGCTTCAGTTTGCTCTAATCTGCACCGCTACAGTGTGATTCCCTCTGCAGTCTCTACAGATTTCTCCCGTCCGGTTCAAACATCGTGCTTTTATCTGATCGCTGTGAAGACAGCAGGGAAGGCTGTCATCGCGGGCGCTGTTTGATGTCAATCAAACTGTACACACAGACGGTTCAAGTGCAGGTTAGCCTGTCTTTGGAATTCGCTGCCTTAATATAATCTACCCTTTTTATGCTACCAACGGGAAACAAGGCAAGTCTCTCCACAAAACCCCAAGCTAGATTTAGCCGGGAACATGGTGGTTTTAACTCAGTTATAAGTAGTTATATTTCAATTATAAGTAGTTATATGTGAGTCATTAGTTGTAGTTGTATCTCAGTTATAAACAGTTTTATGTCAGAAATAAGTAGTTCAATTAGTAATAAGTCGTTTAATCTCAGTTATAAATCATTTCCAGTCTTTGTTGGAGCTGCATTTCTTCAAAACAGCTTATAGTTATATAAAAGTATAACCAAGCCTACTTGGTTACTGAGACCTACCTACTCATAATTGAGATATAACTACTTATAACTGAGATATAAGCACTTATAGCTGACGTATAACAACTTATAACTGAAATATAACTACTTATAACTGACATATAACTACTTATAACTGAGTGAAGCCGGTGCAAGGGGATTCTCGAGAGTTTTTTAATTGATTTATTTTTCAATTTTCACACAAGAAAGTTAGTAAAAATCATAGTAGAAATGTTTAGTAAAAGAGGTAGTCTGCAGGTAGGAGCAGACTCCTTAATGATCATGAATATTCAGTCATTATCACGAGTGACCTACAAAGAAGCCATCTGATAAACAACGAAGATACATCGTCCCTTCAAATACAATCGCATGAGGACAAAACATTAAAGCAATGTAGCGCATTTTCGATCAATCACGTGTGTTTTGCCGAGTCAAAGAGTTAAATCTTTCAACCAGTCGCCATGGAAACCTGGCTTACTTAATGGTCCCCTGCAACCTTTGTGTTAACGGAACCCTCCGCAGTTTTCAGCGGAGAATTCGTCCCATTAACGGCCGTCATAAATCTACCTGCAGCGCTACCTCAGGCCGTTGTGGAAGCGCAAGGAAGAAAAATAAGCATTCCTTAATTTTCTCCTTTCTTCTTTTTTCTGGCGAAACTCCGGCTTTTCCTCTCCTCTCCGGCTGGACCGACGCTTCACCGTCGGATTTTGCAGATTCCCAAAACGCCATGACGGGAAAAACCGGAGCCATGGCGATATCAATTACAACCGTAATTGCTTTTGCAGAAGAGAATAAAGAAATCTATTTGCAAGTGAGCAGGAGCGGCCAGGACCCCGGCGGTGCACTCCAGTGACGCTCTGGAGGAGCCAGGGGCTTGAGGGGACAGAGGCCTTTTAATCGGAAGAGCGTTCCTTAATGGTTCCGTGGCTCCCAAGCGTGGGGTCAGGACCCCGCTCACCTGATATGCATGTGGGGTCTTGTGACTCTGTCTCTCAGTCTCTCTCTCTCCCCCCCCCCCCCCTCTCTCTCAGCTATACATATTTCATGGTGCCTCTTGTGTTTCAAACATGTTGAAGGGCACACAGCCACAGGAGGTTGAGCTGGTTGATGTGGGTTCGATCCCCCCGGCTCCACCTGTCAAAGTGTCCCTGAACAAGACGCCTATTAACCCTCACTGCTCCTGACCAGCTGGCTGTTGCTGGCTAAATGAATGTGTATGAATATGTATATGAATGTGTGTATGATAGGGTGAATGAATGTGTGTATGAATGTGGGTATGAATGTGTGTATGACTGGGTGTATGAATGGGTGAATGCATGCCATGAATGGCTAAATGAATGTGTGTATGAATGGCTGAATGAATGTGTGTATGAATGTGTGCATGAATGTGTGTATTAACACACATATGCACGGGTGAATGAATGGTTGAATTACTGTGTTTATGGATGGGTGAATTAATGCGTGTATGAATGTGCATGGCAATGTTTGAATGGGTGCATGAATGAGTGAATGAATGCGTTGTATGAATGTGTGTATGAATATGTGTATGATCGGGTGAATGAAATCGCATGTACTAATGTGTGAATGAATGGGTGTATGAATATTTGTACGAATGAATATATGAACGTGTGTATGAATAGGTCAATTGATATGATGATGTGTGTGATCATGCAGTTGAGCGCTTTGCGTGGCCACAGGTTAGAAGGGGCGCCGTTACGAGTGCAGTCCATTCCCCCGTGATCAGCCAACAGCTTTGCTCATTAAGCGTAGCCTCGAGCAAAGAACCAAAAACCACTCCACCGGGAAGTGGATATTTATATACAGCGTAGCAGACACACAACCAGCTAAGAAGTAGGGGACCAAGTAGTGGCTGTCTCCACAGTCCCCAACCCCCCCCCCCCACATCCAACCTGCTCCTTAAATAAATAATCAGTTTTTGGAATTCCGAGTCGGCTGAATGACGGAATCTTGGAATTATGCGGTATTCCTCCGATGGGCCTCAAGGGGATGCAGAGTGCAACATCATCAGAGCCAATAAGAAGGCAGTTAAAAGACTTGCATAAATGCACTCAGTGTCTCACTCAGCTTTGCATACAGTATATAACCCTGAGTAGCGCCTCTCTCTCTCTCTCTCTCTCTCTCTCTCTCTCTCTCTCTCTCTCTCTCTCTCTCTCTCTCTCTCTCTCTCTGAATTGTGTTCACGAAAGCCTGAATTGGCAAAAGCACCCAAGAGAAAAAATAAGTAGACTTAAATAGAAAAAAAATACTGAAATATAATATATGAGTTTTGGGTAATACAAAACATGTATCATTCGGGTATATGAATAAAATGCAATGCTTTCATTACATTACATTACAGTCATATAAGCAGACCCTTTTGTCCAAAGTGACTTGCACTAAGTGCATTCAACATTGGTAGGCAAAATAACTACTAGTCACCAGGAGTCATGAGTGCATTTCCTTCCTAACAAGCCACAATAATATAACCAGATCATTTTGGGAGGAAGGAAAAAAGAAAGGGAGGGAGGGAGCGAGAAAGGGAGGGAGGAAGGGAGGAAGGGAGGAAGGGAGGAAGGGAGGAAGGGGGGAAGGGAGGAAGGGAGGAAGGGAGGAAGGGAGGAAGGGAGAAAGGGAGGAAGGAAGGGAGGGAGGACGGAAGGTAGGCAGGAAGGGAGGAAGGAAGGAAGCAAGCAAGGGAGGAAGGAAGGTAGTGGATTAGTCTTGGTCGAATGATCGAATGATCCTGTTCTTTTGCGGGAGGAAAATAGGCACAGATAATTTGTATCATTGCAAGAGCATAACAAAAGGGGATTTATGTAAATCATCGGAATTGAGTTTGGCAAGGCGGCGAGAGACACTCAACACTGGCATTTTGATGTCTATTCATGTGAACATGCCAGTGTTGCTTGTACAATAATCAATCAAATTGGCAATTTTCTTTCATTCGCCCCTCCTGTGCAGCACAATGAGCAGGCGTTATGAGGAGTTAGTGGGAGCACAGGGTGTACACTTGCCAACACGCAAGTCGCTGAGTGTCAATGTAAGGTGGCTTATGCATTTTTCTGAAAGAACAGAACGTAATCCTTTTGCCGTTATGCGGTTCAAAGCCCTGTTTGTTTTAAGAATAAAAAAAGTCTGAAAATTGCTTCAAATAAAGGAGAAGAGTCAGAGAAGATGATGTACCATTAGTTGGCAATATGTTTTTTATTCATTTGGCAGAGCAACAACCACACCCCCCCTCCCCAACCCCACACCCCTTCCAAATTATTCAATTTCTACTTTTACCTGTCATTTCCTGTTTCTTGGCCAGCTTTTCCAGTAAATATATACGGTGAAAGTCCATTTCCGTTTTGATTTATATCAACAATCGTCGGGGAAAAAAAGTATATTGGCAATGATCGTATATGATCTCCTGTGGGGTTTTTTGCAACTCTGTTCTCAACATGCGTCTCAATAGTTTTGGGATGGGAATCATTCAAGTCGTTGGAAACGCAATTAAAAAAAAGTTCTGTTTTCATCTGCTATCGGCTAGAATTGTTTTGGTCTCTGGTGATGTTGCCCGGACGTGGAATGAAAGGTATGGGTTTGGTGATATTACCACGTGGTTTTATATCAACCAGAGTAAAACAACAACAAACAAGGTCTACTATACCAGACGTATAATAATGTCACGGGTCTGTCCGTCAAAAATAAAAAATATATAAAGATAAATCCAAAGTCTTACGGACAAGGACTCAAAGTTAATAAAATGCAAAACCGAACCCCACCGGTTGCTCAATGAAGAGGGGGCATGTCAAATATGAAACAGGTGTCTTACAAGCCAGTTGAATTAAATATGACCTAATTGAACCAGATGTGAAATTTCGACGACCCCTTGGCGGTTGTCTTTTTTGGCAGGGATTCAAGATTTTTTGAGGACGAGACCTACAACCGTACCGCTGTTTTGATTCGGCTATTTCCTATTTTTTATTTTCATGATAAAATCAAGAATAACCTTATTGTCCTTCAACGATTCAACGCTTTTTTAAACAAATCACAATTCCTACAGAGACATTTGAGGAAGCCTAATGACGACCGTTGCAATTGCTTTTCCGATCACAAAAGATTAAATCGGGTAAGGTCGCCCGCCCTCGACAAAGATTCTCAGCCAAAAGAGCAGGGCCGCAGATACCTTTTCACACCCGGGCAAGCAGGATCCCCAATCATCTCTCAAGGTAATGTTGCCTTCCAAAAACAGCAACACAAATATTATATAAAGGAACAAAACGTGTGTACTGAGTGTATGTGTGTGTGTGTGTGTGTGTGTGTCGGTGTGTGTATGGGAGGGCCGCGGAGGGGGAGAGGTGGAGGTATGTCTACATGGAGGATTACAAAGCGTTTGTGTCCTTGTCTTAACCTAAACCTTGTCTTAAGTCAATACAGCATAGGTCGGGGTTGAGGGGAGACATGCTGTTCTGACCACACGGCTCAAAGCAGATGACTTGCAGGGTAGAGCAGACACGGTGGGATATTGATATTGATAACAAGGAGGGGAGAGGAGTTTATCAAGAAGAATTTCATGAAAAAAAAAATGTAATCACACAATCCCGTATACTCCCACACACTCAAGAATAATATTAATAATGATATTAGATTGGTATGAGAAAAGGCTTCAACATACAATGACTTCTGGGGTCATTTTCACACCTGGCCAAGTATTTAGGTCGCTGGCTTCAATATTTAGATATTTGTGATACCGTGTGTGCGCTTATTCTTCGATTTTGCCACGAAAAACAAAATGGAAGAAGAAGAAAACCTAAACCAGACTTATATACATATGAAAGTCGTCAATATGAATATACATATTAAGTTGTCTACATGAATATACATATGAAAGTCAGCATCAATGTACATTTGAAAGTCATCTATATGAATATACATATGAAAGTCATCTATATGAATGACCGTCATCTATAAGAATATACATATGAAAGTTATCTATATGAATATTCATATAAAAGTCATCTATATGAATTTACAAAAGTAATCTATATGAATATACGTATAAAAGTCTATATGAATGAAAGTCATCTATATTAATGTATATATGTATAATATGAAAATGAATATGAAAGTCACTTATATGAATATATGTATGAAAGTCATATGAAAATCTTGGGGCGCTACAGCATCCATATGGATATACATGTACATATGTACATATCAAAGTCTTGGGGCATTATGACGTCTTTATAAATATACATATGAATGTCGTCTATATGAATATACATATGAAAGTAATCTATATGAATATACATATGAAAGTCGTCGATATGAATAAACATATGAAAGTTGTCTATATAAATATACATATATACAAAAATATACAATATACAAAATCGTCAATATGAATACACATATAAAAGACGCCTATATAAATATACATATCAAAGTCGTGTAGCTGAATATACATATGAAAGACGCCTACATGAATATACATATCAAAGTGGTCTATATGAATATACATACTGTATAAAAGACACGATTGTCAGGCGCCACTAATTAATGCTGCATGAATGTTTTATTTACCAGAGAAGAACAAGAGAGTGTGTGTATGTTTGTCTGTAAATGTGTGTGTGTGTGTGTGTGTGTGTGTGTGTGTGTGTGTGTGTGTGTGTGTGTGTGTGTGTGTGTGTGTGTGTGTGTGTGTGTGTGTGTTTGTGTGTGTGTGTGTGTGTATGTGTGTATGTGTGTGTGTGTGTGTGTGTGTGTGTGTCTGTGCATGTGTGTGTGTGTGTGTCTGTGAGTATACCTGTATTAGTGTGTGTGTGTGTGTGTGTGTTTATGTGTGTGTGTGTGTGTGTGTGTGTGTGTGTGTGTGTGTGTGTGTGTGTGTGTGTGTGTGTGTGTGTGTGTGTGTGTGTGTGTGTGTGTGTGTGTGTGTGTGTGTGTGTGTGTGTGTGTGTGTGGGTGGGTGGGTGTGTGTGTGTGTTAGTGTGTGTGTGGCAGAGTAGGGCAGCACGGCCTAGTGATGAGATACAAGTGAGATGGTTAATGTGTGACAGTAATTAGTTGGTGCGTGGGTGGGGTCATGTTGTGTCGTGATGAGGTGTGAATGGAGGCATCGAGCAGAAGCTCCGGGTGGCATCTGTGTTTTGGTTTTTGCATTCCTCCTCACGCTCTTGGCTTTTTGAAGAAGAAGAAGACGAAGAAGAAGAAGAAGAAGAAGAAGAAGAAGAAGAAGAAGTGTGTGTGTGTGTGTGTGTGTTAGACAAGTGTGTGTGCATGTGTGTGTGTGTGTGTGTGTGGGGGGGGGGGGGGGGTATGGGTGACGAGTGTGTGTGTGTCTGTGTGTGCATGTGTGTGTGTGTGTGTGTGGAGGGGGGGGTTTACGAGTGTCTGTGTGTGGGTGACGAGTGTGTGTGTGTGTGGGTCAGACGAGGGTCACACACACACACACACACACACACACACACACACACTTGTCACACTCACACACACACACACACACACAAACACACACACTCACACACACAAATACAGCTGTGCTCGTTCCACTCCCGACCACGCTTCCTAATTAAAACACAATTGTGTTGTTGTTGTTGTTTTGATGGAAAGTGACAATTTTTAAGTCGCTTTGTCTCGTTTTTTATTTTTTCCCGCTCTGTTTTTCCCGAGAACCGCACAACCACTAGACAACAACCGGTTACTGCTGCTGCTGCTGCTGCTGCTGCTGTGGTTGTGGTTGGTGTTGTTGTCATCGGTATTTTTATTATCATTATTATTATTATAATAACATAATACACTGTGCTGTGTTCTATTTGTACCTCGCTCCAGTGACTAATAGGTGGGTTGAAAATAGGAATCCATTCCAGTTTGTATTACCGGTCGTACCTTTGTAACTGATGTGTAATGTTTCTATCTAGCCATATAGTCTCTATCATACCATCTAGTATCTATCTATCTTGTATCTATCTATCTAGTGTCTATCATACCATCTAGTATCTATCTATCTTGTATCTATCTATCTAGTGTCTATCATACTATCTAGTATCTATCTATATATCTATAAAGCTAGTGTATGTCATAATATCTAGTATCTATCTATCTATCTAGTTTATATCTTACTATCTAGTAAATATATATCTATCTAGTTTATATCTATCTACATATCAATCTAGAATTGATATCTAGTATCTATCTATCGAGCATCTGTCTATCTATTAATCTAGTATGTATATATCTATCTAGTAAATATCTATCTATGTAATTTCTCTATCTATCAATTTAGTATCTATCTATATAGTAGCTATATATCTATCTAGTATCTATATATCTATCTACATAACAATCTAGTATATATCTAGTATCAATATATATCTCTTATATCTATTAGTCTAGTATGTATATATCAATCTAGTTATATACAACCAAGATGGTGGTGCGTAAACATCGCCCAGCGTCTCACCAGCTTTTGCAAATTAGAGGTAATATACATAATAATTCTTAGTCTCTTCACACAGAACAGTCTTGCTTTTATTACGTACACCCGACACAATCTTTTTGAAATTGGATAACTTCACTCTGGCAACTTAATCGTCGATTTGTAACCGGACCAATCGCCCGCAGAGAAAATATAAACACAGGAAAGTAAGCCGCAGAGGGCTACGTGCTAGGCTAATAGCTATCCCACATTGCCCGTTGCTACCCAGTGTTTTCCTCGCCTTCCTGAGGAGACTGACACCTCAGTCACCAGCTGTCACCTCTGATTCTGGTGAACTTTTTCCGGAGTGCCATTGAAAGCATCCTCACCAACTGCATCACAGTGTGGTATGGCAACTACACTGTTTCCGACCAGAAAACGCTGTAGAGGGTGGTGAAAACTGCCCAACGCATGGAAACCCAAAGCAACATTGGATTACCCCTCCCTGCAATAAACACTACCAACCACAAACGGTGTCTGAGGAAGGCACAACAATTTGAGGAAGACCCCTGTTACCCCAACCATGGACTGTTTGCCCTCCTCCCCTCCAGGAGGCGCTATAGAAACAAGCAAACAAGCAAGTCAAGCAGGCTTGAACTCTGCACCACGAAGACAGCTAGAACTGCATAACTCTGCTCACTACCTGCTGTATATACATTTATATATATTTATCCTGCTTTTCATGATTGCTTTTCATAATTGCATACCCCTGATCACTACCTGTTAAATACGTACTACTAATTACTACTTACTACTGCTATACTTACTATACATTCTTACTTACCTTTAAATATATATACCTATTATTATGCTCATATCTCACAAATACTCTATACATAATCTTATAACTGTTTTTATACCTAGTATACTGTCTTTTAGCAACTGTAAACTGTAAATGATACATTATTATGCACTTTACTGCAACATTTGCACTCTGGTTAGACGCTCAATTATTTTAGCTGTACTCTACTTGACAATCAATTTGAATCTAATCTAATCTAGTATCTATCCATCTATGAACCACTGCCTATATATCGTCATACCCACATGAATGTGTTGTAGTAGGTAATGTCTACCTATGGTTACACTGTATGACAGGTAGGTGTAAGTGATGCCGTCCTATGAGGCATCTATACGGTGTGAGATATGGTCTGCAGTCTAAAGGCCTGTGTGGCACACTGGTGAACCAACGCTACAGCGCTACAGGACTACGCCTTCTGCTACACCTGAGTGTGAGTGTGTGTGTGTGTGGTGTGTGTGTGATTGTGTAGAGGCATGGTAAGTGTGGGTAGGGAGGATATTTATATATAGATATCTCTATCCATCCATCTCTCTCACTCAGTCTATCCATTTAGCTCATTCTCTCTCCATTGCTCTCCGTCTATCACTGAATCTGTATTTGTCTATCTCTCCGTCTCTCTCATCTATCTATATCTCTCTATCCATTCATCTATCTGTCTCTATCATTCTCTATACCTCTCTCTCTCTCAACCCATTCATCCTACATCATCTATCGATCCACCTGTCTCCTGCTCCTCTCTCTCTCTCTCTCTCTCTCTCTCTCTCTCTCTCTCTCTCTCTCTCTCTCTAACTCTCTCCGTGTCTCTCTCGCGCTCTGTTTTACATCATCATCCCTCCATCTATCTCTCTTATTATCATCCTTCTCTCTCTCTACCCATTGATCCTACATAGTCTCTATCTCCATCCATCTGAATCTCTCTCTCACCCTACCCCTGTCTCTATCTCTCTATCTTTCTCACAGTGCAGAACAGTTTTGGTTGAACAAGGCTTTGTGATAAACCAAGTTGGTTAATTAAAAATTAGCTACCTGCAGCAAAACACTACTGAAATAATAGTGACTTCAGCGGGACGTGAACCCGCAACGCACAACAGCAATCTCAGACTACAAGCCCTGTGCGCTAACTATTTTACCAGCTACTTTTGCTTTCATACTGGCAAGTAATTACTTGCGCATGCGCATTATCTGATGTGTCCGTCAGATAATAACACA
>CM051009.1:10407088-10432088 GCA_027704905.1 Muraenolepis orangiensis
TATTCTGCACTCTATTGCACTGGATTCATGATGCTGCTGCACTACTGACACTTTAAAATGCTTTTGCACAATTCAGCATATGTTCATATCATCCATCAGTCACTGAATTGTTATTTGTATCGTGTACAGTATTAGTATAGTATAGTATTGTATAGTATAAGTATAGTACATAGTATAGCACATTGTGTTAAATTGTAGGAAATTCAAACTGCGGGAGGGAATGATGAGTAAGCTTTCTATTGTTGTTGTTGCAATTGGCAAATACAATTCTTGAATCTTGAATACATTAGGATTTCTACGATTTCACCACGTTTGGATTGCGGACCGTTCGCCCTACAGCGCCACCCAAAGGAGAAGACCAGGAACAACCGGGTATCCAACAGCAAGAGAAAAGGAAACACCACAACGATATATACTGACGCTGTAGCCTGTTCATATTTGTGCATAAACGTATTTGCAATTTCAACATTGAAAACTGGACATAATAAGCTCCTCAAATACAATTTTTACATTTTTTAGATAGATATTAGAGAAAGATTTCTCCAAAGAACACACACACACACACACACACACACACACACACACACACACACACCATCATCCATTTCTCCACATCTTTAGCTCTTGCTTTCAAAACGTCTTTATCTCAGATCTGTAAAATCTTGTTTCACCTTTGGGTAACCCTCTAGAAGCATCAGACACACACACACACACACACACACACACACACACACACACACACACACACACACACACACACACACACACACACACACACACACACACACACACACACACAGAGAACCCAAGGACAACCCCTTCCCCACAGTGAAGTGCATTTAAATGGTACACTATCCTGGAGAGACCACCCCCCCCCCCTCACCCCCCAAACATAGTCTCTCTTTAGGAGTCAAGGAGTCAAAGGATGTGTCCAAAATCGCCCACTACTCACTATATAGTGAGTTCGCCATTTTGTAGCACTGTCTGAATGTACAGTGAGAATTGTTATACCCTGTATGGTGAACTCATTGCACACCATAATGCATCGTGAAATGTATCTGGAACGTTTAATTATCAGACAGCAATGCATGTCTTTAACGGAGACTACAGTAGTGTCCCAAAGTTTTAAACAATATAGTCCTCTACATTTTACGACAAGAGAGAGGGAGTATGGAATCAGGGAAGGATTTCACTATATAGTCCTATACATTGAACTCCCTAGACAGGGAGTAGAGAGTGTGAATAGAAGTGTGAATAGTAGAGAATGAGGTAATGATTTTGGCCACAGCCAAGGTCTTTGGTCACTTGTTCATACTTGTACAGCCCAGAGTGGCAGAGGGGAACAAACATTACGAGGCTCTCAAACAGGCACCAGGGGCCTGCTGAATTCACTCTAAAATCTATAAAAACGAGACACAGAAAAATATCCGGAAAAACCCAAGGGTCGTTCTTGTTTTCCGTCAGTGAAGAGAAAGACGTAGGAAAATGTAGTGCTGGGTTTGTCTTTTCTTCTGGCATTAGCAAGCCTGCCCTTTAGCATCACCGTAAAATATGAAACAAATATGTCAGCAAGTTGCCCGGAATCCAATTTTGTGTCTGTGAAATGTATGCATTGCTGTGTCTCGAGTTGAAGAACCAGCTATTTTTACTACATCTTGTGTGATAATGTCAGTATGACAGTATGACAAACCCGAAAATTGCTGTTTGTGGTGGTCTCCTTGAAGGAATCTTAGCTTGTTGTTCCGTATATATATACGATGCACCAAGCGAGGCCCAGCATGCTAATGCTTAACACAGTCAATTTTCGCGGCTCGAAAATGTCCAAAAAATTTGTACGTCTATTTATGTTTCACACAAACCACCCCTCACCCCCTCATGTGTCAAGTCAATAAAAATACAATGTGAAGTATTAGACAAAGGTGTTCAGCTTATATATATATATATATCAGGGTTTCCGCTAGGATTTTTTCTTGCCGGTCAAGTGTCCGGACAGATTTTATTTTACAGGACAAATTCGAAACTTACCGGTCATGTTTCAAAAACAGTCTATATTACAAACGCAACTATAATGTACACCTAGATAGACGAAAGAATGACAAAGACCTCAAATCAATTTGACTATTTTGTCACGTTACGATGGTTGGCAGGGGCCGTGGCCAAGCCACGTGCGCTGGCGGCGCACACACACACTCCTGTCAACAAGTGTTACGGTGGTTGACAGGGGCGTGGCCAAGCCACACACACACACACACACACCTATCAGCTATTGCCGCGTCTAGTTGTTAATCCCCTCACCTGGGGTATATATACCCTGGCTTCCCGTTACCCCAGTGTTAGGTCGTACTGCACGTCATACGTTGTTCACGTTAAGTCGTACATTCTGGACGGAATCGCCACGCTGATGTCCCGGAGATCCAGAGTCATCGCCTGTCCCGCGTCACCCGCCTGTCTCGCGTTACTCCGGTCTATAAAAGCTCCCCGGTCATTTTAATTACCTGTCCAGTACCTGTCGCTACTCGACCTCCCGGTACCCAGACTCCTCCCCCGTCCCGGACTACTCGCCGGTCTACTACCTGCCGGTACTCCGCGGATCGACCTCCCGGTACCCAGACCCCTGGACTGTCTCTTATCACTCTTGTGTTGTGTTTGAGTTGTGTTGTGCTTTAAATAAAGCTTTATGTTATAGCTCCACTGTCTTGGTCTGCGTTCTGGGTCCCCCCGAACAATCCCACTCGTGACATATTTAATGAACAATAAAACTAACAAGAACGATTGAGCAAAACCTCGTTAGCCGCAAAAATCGAGGCTATTTCAAAAACTCGAGGCTATTTCAAAAATGTGATGGCATCACATTTACCCTGTAGGCTACCAGGCAAGTTTTTGCTTTCTCCTTCATTTCATTGCGGCAAAGTCCTCTGAGCCAAGCTGAAATCAAAGGTGTCTAATGTGTCTTTGCAGCTAAGATATAAGATCACTCTCTCCTCCTCCAGACGACTCCGCAGTGATGTTTTCAAACCATTCTGCAGGGAGAAGCCCCTCTCTGCTGGTCGCTTGACATGGGCACAACACAGGCCCTTTGAGCCAGTATGGCCCAGTCGGGTACAGCTCGCTGAACTCAGAAATTAGCACTTGGCTATTAGCTTGGCAAGCTGTCGCAAACATCAAAGCCCCATAGTCGTGGAGCACTAACATTAAAGCCCCATAGCCGTGGAGCGGCCATCACCGCACCTGCATCTCGTCGGGCGCACGTGACGTCATGAGAGGAGCGGCAGCTGATTGGTCACTTCATGACCAAAACCCAACATTATTACGGGACATTTTGACCATTTTGACCATTTTGACCGTTTTTTTATAATTTTTACCCGCTAAAAACCGGTAAATACCGGCTAACGGAAACCCTGATATATATATATATATATATATATATATATATATACTGTAGTTAATATATACACAATTCATTACCCCTATTCCCTGCCAAGCCGCTGGCACTTCCCAAACCAGTTTTTAATTGTCGCTATTTTTTAACGTTGATGTTTTTACCCTTTTTAATATACAGTTTATATATTTGTAACGTTTTTCACCAACACGGTGTATCAGGCTTGTCTTGCCGGTCCCTTGCTGTCTTTGATAGACGGATAGTCTCTTTATCCATCCCAGAAGGGGAGGTGTGCCTGTCACAGCAGTTCTAAAAAGTAAATAAGGAAGGGTAAACATCCTGTTGCGTGTGAGTGTGTGCGAGTGTGTGTGTGTGTGTGTGGCTGTGTGACACACACACACACACACGCACATACGTTAGACCTTTATGTTTGCAGAGGTTGAGTGGAGCCACGGGGGCCCCGGGCCCCTGACTGGTGACGGGTGGAGGAGTCAGGGGGTGTGGGGGTCTGACAAAGGGGGACCTACACCAGGGTGGAGGTCAGCTGCCTTGCCCCCCGGCCGAGGCAGTCCCGCCCCCCTCCCCCCCAACCGTGATAGATTGGACCGGTTTGGTTCCCTGCACCTCTGGTCAGAGCTGATGGGAGTGTTTATTCAAAAGCACACACACATACACACAGCTGAAAACACACACACACACGCACACAGCTGAAACACACGCACATACACAGCTGAAACACACTTACACACAAACAGCTGAAACACACGCACACACACACACAGCTGAAACACACTTACACACACACTTAGCTGAAACACACACACACAGAGCTGAAACACACACACACATCTGAAACACACTTTCACACACAGCTGAAACACACTTACACACACATACAGCTTAAACCCACGCACACACACACAGCTGAAACACACTTACACACACACTGAGCTGAAACACACACACACAGAGCTGAAACACACACACACACACACACAGAGCTGAAACACACACACACACACAGCTGAAACACACACACACACACACACACACACACAGCTGAAACACACGCACACACACTAACAGAAAGCTGATGAACACACACACACACACACACACACACACACACACACAGCTGAAACACATGCACACACACACACATAAACATAAAGCTGATAAACACACACACACACACACACACACACACACACACACACACTCACACACAAACACAAATACACACACAGGCAGACAAACGCACACACACACACACACACACTGTCACTTAATTAAATCAGCTCTCAACAACAGTGTGTAAGATAACATAAGCCATAATTAGTGTATATAAATATACATAATTAAATAGTAAAAGACTTTCCCCCCCCCCCGCCCCGCCTCTCCAGCTCCTAACGAATCGCACACAGTGATTGTCAAACATGGATGCTGTCCTCCTCCACTTCTCCTCCTCCTCCTCCTCTTCTCCTCCTGCTGCTCCTTCCTCCTCCTGCTGCTCCTTCCTCCTCCTCCTGCTCCTCCTCCTCCTCCTCCTCCTCCTCCTCCTCCTCCTCCTCCTCCTCCTCCTCCTGCTGCTCCTTCCTCCTCCTCCTCCTGCTGCTCCTTCCTCCTCCTCCTCCTGCTGCTCCTCCTCTTCTCCTCCTGCTGCTCCTTCCTCCTCCTCCTCCTGAGCCAACGTTGAGTTATTTTGTACCTGCCAGCCAAGGTTTCAGCATGTGGCATCACTCATTCCCCGCTTCCTTAGACACACAGAAACATGCACACACATAAATGCACACACACACACACACACGTATACACAGACACACACACACACACACACGTATACACACACACACTCTTCTGTCGACCAGGTAGCAGGTATATACCAGGTTGTGTTGTTTTTGTTCACATCTCTCTCTTCTCTATCTTTCTGCCTGTATATCTTTGTCTCTCTCCATTCTCTCTCTTTGTGGCTGTATCTCTTTGTCTCTCTTCCATCTCTCTCTCCTTCTGTCTGTATATATGTGTCCCCCCTTCTCTCTCTTTCTGCCTGTACATCTTTGTCTCTCATTGTCTCTCTCTTTCTGCCTGTTTATCTTTCTCTCCCCTTCTCTCTCTATTTCTGCTTGTATATCTTTGTCTCTCCTCCTCTCTCTCTCGTTCTAACTGTATATATTTTTCTCGCCTCCTCTCTCTCTCTCTTTCTGCCCGTATATATTTGTCTCTCCTCCTCTCTCTCTCGTTCTAACTGTATATCTTTGTCTCTCCTTCTCTCTCTATTTTTGCCTGTTTATCTTAGTCTTTCCTTATCTCTCTCTTTCTGCCTGTTTATCTTTGTCTCCCCTTCTCTCTCTATGTCTGCCTGTTTATCTTAGTCTCTCCTTCGCTCTCTCTTTCTGCCTGTATAAATGTGTCTCTTCTCCTCTTTCTCTCATTCTGCCTGTATATCTTTAACTCTTCCCTCCCCCTCTTTCTATTTCTGTCTTTCTGTTTTCTTCCTCTCTCCACCCCTCTCTCTCTCTCACTCTCTGTCTGCCCCCCCCCCCTGCAGGCCAGAAGTGGTACTGATTGGCATGCACACCATGTTTCTGGTTTTCTCTCTGAATCCCCGCCCATATTCACAATGCGTTCCAGATGCATTTTTCAAACACAAAACACAAAAAGCATTTGAAGAAAATCTCCTCGGAATGCAAGACAGAGAAGTCTCCTCCTGAAGCCGTTGAACCGTCTCAACGGCGATATTGATTATTGAATGACCTTTTGAGTTTCCGGGTCAGAGGTGACCAGTGGATCCATAAATGCATCGTGGTAGATTGCAGGAGACAAGATTCTGGCGTTCACGGCAACAACAGGTGACACACCTGCAAACTCGTTTTGAGTGGTGTCCCTCCGGACAGCTGCTATGCTGCCAGCTAGCGTGAGCCATCACCCACATGGGTGAGTGCCGCATGCTCCTGGGACTTCAGAAAAATATTGTTAAAAGCGCTGGTGCGTGGCACAATGCAAGATGGCATCGCATTTGTTGTGTGTGTGTGTGCCTGCGTGCATGTGCGTGTGTGTGTGTGTGTGTGTGTGTGTGTGTGTGTGTGTGTGTGTAGATGGGAAAGAAACCAAGTTACAATGCAGCCCTGTCTTAATAAAACTCTGTTTGTCTTAATCGCTGATGAAGCGATGGCGAAATGGCTGCCAACAGATTGTGTGTGTGTGTGTCCCTCCCTCCTCCTTTCCAAAATCTCCTCACTAATTCCCCCATGAGCCGTGACATTATCGCCATGACAACCTGGGCCACCAGGATTAGTTCCGACAGCCAGCACCCGGGGACCACCGCCGATATGTTCTGGTCCCTCCAGCGCCAGGGATGAGGACTGGTGCCGGACCCCCGTACTTGTGGTTGTTTTTGGCATTTCCGCCGTGGGTTTTTTCTTCTTAATGCTGCTGTGGTCTGGCCGAAGCCAACAAGTGTAATTAGACAAGCGACTAGAGGGCTTTCAGTAGTAGTGCGCAAACCTCCACCTCAGACAAAAAATCCCCCTTGGATCAGGATTACGGATCCGGATCTGCGGCTAAATGGATATATGGAATATCCTGTTCCTCGGCCCATAAGTAATCGAACCACTAAGTTTTATCCAATTCTGTGGTTAACTTTTTGAGTTATCTTTCTAACAGATAACCCCCCCCCCCCCCCTCGTTGCCCAACTACTGGGCCAAAGAGTCCCCACAAAGGTTCCCTCCTCCCCCCGCCATGGTGCTGCTGGGACCACTTGACCCCTCGCTTCCTCCTCTGTGAGCTTCCTCCCGGGGAGTGAGGTGGTGGAGGTGGTGGTGGTGGAGGTGGTGGTGGTGGTGGTGGTGGTGGTGGTGGTGGTTCTGTACAAAGCTGTGGGGCCGTGGTTGTGAGACGTGGAAGGTCAAAGTTCAGGCCCCCTGTCGGGCAGGAGATATCTCCCTGACAGGCAGGTGACAGAGAGAGGTTAGAGTGTGGTGGGAGTGTTTGTGTGTGTGTGCGAGGAAGGGAAAGAGAGAGAGAGAGAGAGAGAGAGAGAGAGAGAGAGAGAGAGAGAGAGAGAGAGAGAGAGAGAGAGAGAGAGAGAGAGAGAGAGAGAGAGAGAGAGAGAGAGAGAGAGAGAGAGAGAGAGAGAGTTATTCCCAGGTGGTTGGTGCATGCTGTCCTTTTCTCTCTCTCCCGGGGTCATCACCTCTATTTCATGGAGCTTCTGTGCATATGAATGGAGATCCCTTTTTCATTCGATCTCCTCTTTGTTAGCTCTGTCTTTTTTAAGCTTACTTTCCTCTCCTCCACTCTGCCAACGGGAAGAGGGACAGAAACACTTTCTCTCTCTCTCTCTCTCTCTCTCTCTCTCTCTCTCTCTCTCTCTCTCTCTCTCTCTCTCTCTCTCTCTCTCTCTCTCTCTCTCTCTCTCTCTCTCTCTCTCTCTCTCTCTCTCTCTCTCTGTCTTTGACTCTATCCCCCCTCTCCTATCTATCTCCCTCTCGCTCTCTGTTTCTAACTGAGTGGGATAAGAGTCTGATAAGTGAGGACGAAGCCGCAATTGACAATCTTTCCCAACATGTATGTAATATTTTTCTATTTTCTTTTACAATTTATTTTCCTTTTAATTCATTTTCATTGCATTCTGGTGCTTCGATCGTTAGGTATTCAACAGGCTGACAAACACATTTACTTGTGTGTGTGTGAGAGAGAGAGAGAGAGAGAGAGAGCGAGAGAGAGAGAGAGAGAGAGAGAGAGAGAGAGAGAGAGAGAGAGAGAGAGAGAGATTTTCCTTGTTTAATCACCCCCTCTGGATGCTTAACAACGCAAACACACGTAGAAACAGGAGACACACACACACACACACACACACACACACATAAAGAAAATCCATGAAAGCCCATGAAAAAAAAGGCTATCGTCTCCTCAACAGACAAATTCTGTCATTTTGTCTACTCCCTTATCGCTTTGGTTGTCATGAACTCTGCAAACAGCACACACACATACAATACACACACACACACACACACACACACACACACACACACACCAACGCATTCTCATGAATCGTTTCGTAGGATTCCCGACCAAAAAACAGTGCACTTTGTTTGGTAGGAATCGTACTTACTGCAATCAGTGAGCATGCGCGTGAATTTCGTTCACGCCCCTTTCAGTTGGTGAACAGAGCAGCTGAAATCATGTCTGTTTTTTTTTATGACTTTTTTTCTCTTGATACAAACACATTAACGTTAAGGTTACTCTAAAATATCGTTTGATAACATTTCTAATGAGAAACACATACATTGGATCAACAGTTTGGGAAGATCTTGACCTCTGCTACTATAAGCAAGGGCAAGACAATTGGGGGCGTCACTCAGCAGGGTCACAACCAGTAAAAAAACATGATTTCACCCGCTTACAAATTAGAAAGATCAAATCTAACCACGCCAGTGTTTCTCGGGCCAGTAAACTCTATTATATAGATTTTATAGCAAGATTCCTGGTCACAATTTCACATAATTGGGAAAACACATTAAAACTACAAAACGTGTGACACAGTATGCTGCAAACTGTAGTTCTTTGCACACATCCGGGTCTCGTCCCTCGATCTATTTGTGTAAATAATTACAGTACATTACATTACAGTAATTTAGCAGACGCTTTTATCCAAAGCGACTTACAATAGTGTGTTTCAACAAAGGAAGGTAAGAGAACAACTCGTTACCAGAAGTCAAAAGTGCATTTAATTTCAAACAAGTCTCCAAGAACTGAACCAGTGCTCAGGTAGAAGTACAATAATTCAGGTAAAAGTGTAAGGGAAAAGTACAATAAGTTGGCAAACAATATATAACAATATCTAGAACAATATCTACCTATCTATAATATGTAATCTACTTAGATAATTGACTTAGCGCTATGAGGAAGGATCCGGGAAGTGTGTCCTGAAGAGATGGGTTTTCAGCTTGCGGAGGAAGATGGGCAGTGACTCTGCAGTCCTGTCCTCCGTGGGGAGTTCGTTCCACCAAATTGGGGCCACAGGACGGAGAAGAGCCGTGACTGCGTAGATCGGCCACACAAGCCCCTAAGCGAAGGGGCAAGCAGACGGCCCGAAGAAGCCGAGCGAAGTGGACGGGTTGGGATGTAGGCCTTGACTATTGCCTGGAGGTAGGATGGAGCAGTACCTTTTACTGCCTTGTAGGCTAGCACCAAGGTCTTGAACTGGATGCGAGCAGCTAGCCAGTGTAGAGTCCGAAGGAGGGTAGATGTGTGGGAGTACTTGGGGCGGTTGAACACCAGGCGAGCTGCAGCTTTCTGAATGAGCTCCAGGGGCCTGCAAGGAGGGAGTTGCAGTAGTCCAGCCGGGAGATGACCTGGATGAGCACCTGCGCAGCCTTTTCAGTGAGAAAAGGCCGAATCCTCTTGATGTGGTAGAGGAGGAATCTGCAGGAGCGTGTCACCGATGCAATGTTTGCCGAGAACGACAGTTCTTGCGGTCCGACCACCACAGCATCATCAATGGTGACAGCTAGGTCTCGGTGTGGACGGTCTGGGGACGGTGTGGTTTAAATATATTTTTAAACATATAATGTGGTTTCCGAACGAGACGGTGCAGCTCAGTGCCGCTGCAATCCGATCGATTAGTAATACACGTAAAAATAAACTTAAATAATAAACGTAACAGAACAATAAGGCAGTGATATCAGCGTCCATAGCAACGATAGAAACCTGAACAAATCTTCGTAATAACTCAAAAACTAAAGATTGTATAAATTCACTGAACAAAGCGTGTGAGAGTAAAAACACACATTTCTCGCTAGAAATGTTATCAAAACATATTATAACGCCGAAACTATCTCAATTACATTTCCACCGAGAATAAAAGGAAACGTGACTGTGGCTGTGCAGAAGGATGAGGAGGAAGAGGAGGATGAGGAGGAGGAGGAGGAGGAAGGCCGGTCACCCACATATCTCCTGAGTAATCTCTCAATTTATCAATTTTTTTTACCGTGTAGCCAAAACCGTGCTGGCCTCCCGGATCGGCCGATAAAGGGGCTTTTTACCGCCGCCGCTGATCTGCCGGTTTTTCCTGCTCCTGCCGTGTTTTGTACAGATCATAATCTCGGAGAAAGAGAGATAGAGTTCACTTTGAGTTCAAAAATATTGTCCCTTTTCTCACCCCCAGTGAAATTTACAATGGATGTTGAAAGTGGCGGTACATCACCGTGTCCTGTTTTGTAAAAAAAGAACAAAAAACAATCAAATATATTGTTTTTTCCGAGACAAACGTAAACTAACGTACCGCCCGAATGCGTTCATCCAATTCCAATGCTGCATTTCAAACATGTCACTCGGTGTAATTGAAACAGAAACAGCTCTCAATTCATCACTCTTGGATTTGCATGTCGCTGCCCTCCCTGCCTCCCCCCTCTCCCCCGTCTCCCCCCCACCCCATCCCCCAATTCTCAGAATGCAACAGGGATGATTTTTCACCCTCTCCTCACCTCCCCCTCTCCTCACCATTTGGAGAGGGGGGGGGGGGTTGAGGAGAGGGGGAAAACTCACCATTAGGTGAGGTGAGGGGGAGATGAGGAGAGGGTGAAAAGTCATCCCTGTTGCAGGGATGCACAGCTCTTGAGCTGTCAAAGTGTGTTGGTCATAACTCAGCCGGCCTTACGCTAATCTCCCTTCAACCTACCGAGGTTTACAATTTACAGTTGTACGTTGTTGTTTTTAATTAAATGCACTGTTAATGGTCGGTGTGTTCTGTGAGTGGTTTGAGGCGGACTGAATGAACATGTTTGAATCATGGGTCACTCGTGTGGAGATGAAAAACTAAACGGCAGATCTAACAGAGCGACTGAGATAAACGTGAACACCCCCCCCCAAACCTCATTGGAAGCTTTTACTTATGTATACATCTTTTTTTGTATACGGTTATTCATTCATATTCAACTTGAGTTCAAAAATATAGCCTTTGAAGTACACACACACAAACACCACCTTCGCACATCAGTGTCAATTCAACACGTTCAAACCTCAGTTTACAGCCCAGTTTGTATAGTGCAGTTTACAGGACTTTTACATCGCAATGACATTGTTGGGGTTTTTTGGTCATTGTTTTAGTAAACCCATCATTAAATGGTTTGTCGTGATATGAAGACATTGTGGTGTTCGAATCCTGATCCGTCCGTGTTTAAATCACTCACCAAAACTCACCACTCAGAACTGCCTTTAAATAGTGTTATAATATGTGTTTTTTTCGTTTTCTGTGTGTTGTTTTTTTTCTGTATGTATGTATGACATTATTTGAATACTGTAAAGTGTCTTTGAGTGTCATGAAATGTGCTCTATAAAATAATGTATTATTATTATTATTATTATTACTATTATCATTGATATTATAATAAGCGTTTCTCACTTGAAACGTGGCAAAAAATACTTTTTTCATTATCCTTAATGAAAATCCTCAACGTATTAATATACCGGATATTAACGGAGATTCAAGGATTTGATAGCGCTACAGCTAACTCCCCCGAGTCCTCTCCGAGTGTTTTCCCGCCACTTTTGGCTTCGGCGACTGCAGAGGAAGCCCCATCAACCGGAGGGTCCTCGCGAGACCGCTGTCTGTACAAGGACTGAAGTGCAGTAGAGAAGTGCAAAGTAGGCAATTGCCTACTTTGCCGACCCCATTGCAGCGCCCCTGCTCCCGAAGACGAGAGAGAGGTAGAGGAAACAGTGTGCGAGAGAGAGAGAGAGAGAGAGAGAGAGAGAGAGAGAGAGAGAGAGAGAGAGAGAGAGAGAGAGAGAGAGAGAGAGAGAGAGAGAGAGATAGAGAGAGAGAGAGAGAGAGAGAGAGAGAGAGAGAGAGAGAGAGAGAGGTAGAGGAAACAGTGTGCGAGAGAGAGAGAGAGAGAGAGAGAGAGAGAGAGAGAGAGAGAGAGAGAGAGAGAGAGAGAGAGAGAGAGAGAGAGAGAGAGAGAGAGAGAGAGAGAGAGAGAGAGAGAGAGAGAGAGAGAGAGAGAGAGGTAGAGGAAACAGTGTGCGAGAGAGAGAGAGAGAGAGAGAGAGAGAGAGAGAGAGAGAGAGAGAGAGAGAGAGAGAGAGAGAGAGAGAGAGAGAGAGAGAGAGAGGTAGAGGAAACAGTGTGCGAGAGAGAGAGAGAGAGAGAGAGAGAGAGAGAGAGAGAGAGAGAGAGAGAGAGAGAGAGAGAGAGAGAGAGAGAGAGAGAGAGAGATATAGAGTATAATATATATATATATATATACGTATATATATATTAGTTTCTTTTCTGTTCACCATATTTCCTGTGTTGGTAAATGAACATGTAACTCTCATGTTTTATTCCCATGATACAAGATACAAGATATTCTTTTTACTGGCCAATTGTAACAGGTACATTGGAATGCCTACTCCCCATTCCCTCCTGCAGAATACATCTCCAAAACAATACAATCAAAAATTATACATACAATAAAAATAAACAAAAAAAGAACAGCAAAGTGACTGATAAATTATATTAAATGATATATTATATATGTGTGGAATGTACATGTTTGTGTAGTGCCAGTAGTGCAGCATTATCACGAATACAGTGCAGTAACTATGATGAGTCCAGAAAGTCCAGCAAAGTATGTAAGTGTAATGTTAATGACAATGTTATAAAAATGAAAGTGGCAGTACTCAGTTCAGTAGGCACACTGCCTGTGGAAAAAAACTATGCTTTAACCTAGTAGTGGCTGCGCAACCGGGACCAGACGGTAGGGGGGAGAAGAGGTGGTGTCCAGGGTTGTTACAGTCCTTTATGATGGACATGGCCTTCTTCCGACATCTGGTCCTACAGATCTCCTCAATGCATGGAATTGCACACCTGATGATCTTCTCTGCCGTCCTTACGACCCTCTGGATGGCTTTCTTGTCCTGTGCACTGGTGTTGTCGTACCACACAGTGACGCCACTCTCTACAGTGCCACGGTAGAAGTTTATTAGCCACCTCTGGCCTATTCATTTTTCTCTAAGGCACCGCAGAGCATAGAGGCGCTGGTGTGCCTTCTTCACAATGACCTCCGTGTTGTGGGTCCAGGCCAGGTCGTCGGAAAACTGTAGCCCAAGGAAACGGAAGCAGCTGACGACTTCCACCGGTGTCCCATCCAGGCTGATGGTGGAGTGGGTGCCCCGGTGGCTCCTGAAGTCCACGATGAGCTCCTTGGTCTTGCTGACATTCAGTGCGAGGCTGTTGTCCAGGCACTTCATGGCTATGGGTGTTAAAACCACTGGACAATAATCATTGCGGCATGTTACCTTGGTCTTTTTGGGTAACGGCACAAGATTTTGTGTTTCGAAACACGCTGGGACGACAGACTGTTGCAGTGATGCATTGTAGATGTCGGTGAACACGGGAGCCAGCTGGTCTTGAAGACCTGCGCCTGGAACAGCTGTTCTGTCGATCTGAAACAAAGAGAATCCCGGTGGTTGCACTGCTTCATCAGGAATCACGGAGGACAGCCCCGTTTCCGTTAAAATCATGGCGCAACACTCCCTGGTGTCCCGCTGCGAGGCGTTACGACAGTTCAGTTTGTCGGACTTGTTTGCGAGAGACTGGAAATGGCGAGGAGAATGCTCGGTATGGCTGGTTTACATCTCCTCCGGCGTGTCCTAACCAGTAGGCCGTCATGGGACCCTCTTCGGTGGGCACATTTGTTGTTGCCCCCCGGGGCTTGGTGGCTCCGGTCGGGAAATGGGTCCCCTCCCCCAGCTCTGGATCTACGCAGGTAAGTCCCAGTCATGTGTTGCGTTGTCTGTGGTTGTATTGTTCTGAAATTATTTGTGTTTGGCGATCATATGTGATAACACACATGGTGACTTGCTATAATCCTATAAAGTAACTTAAAGCTCGTAGGAAGCTCATAGAGACGCATCTGCGTCTCCGGCCTTGTACTCTGAGGGACGGCGCACATGTGAGAGAGACAGAGATAGAGACAGAGACTGAAAGATTGGCTAAATAGAGTGATAGAGAGCAGGAGACGAGATGAATGGGATGTAGGCTATAAGAGACACAACAAACTGATGATGGGAAGAGAGAGTGTAAAGTCTGTGACTTTTTGTTCTTTTTGATCCGGTTGTCTTTCTTTTTTTTTCCTTCACGGGCACCTTGTTATCTGCCTCGCCACTTCTCTCTCTCTCTCTCTCTCTCTCTCCATGTCTCTCTCTCTCTCTCTCTCTCTCTCTCTCATGTCTCTCTCTCTCTCTCTCTCTCTCTCTCTCTCTCTCTCTCTCTCTCCATCTCTCTCTCTCTCTCTCTCTCTCTCTCTCTCTTTCTCCTCTCCACTCTCTCCCTCTCTCTCTCTCTCTCTCTCTCTCTTATCTCTCTGTCTCTCTCTCTCAACATGTCTCACTCCCATCTCTCTCCTCTTTTTCTATCACTTTTTTCGGCCTATCGACATCTGTCTATTTTTTTCTAATTCACTGTAGTCGTCCTTCTCTCCCTTTCACTGTCTATTTCTGCTTCTCTAACTCTCTCTCTCCCTCAGTCTCTCTCTCTCCCTCTCTTTGTCTCTCTTTCTGTCTCTCTCTCTCTCTCTTTTTTTTCTCTCTCTATCTCTGTTTGTTGGGGGGTGGGGGGTTTGAGAGGAAGGCGGGGGGGGGGGAGAGAGGGGGGGATTGCAACGTGCTAGTTTCCATCCACAGCTTACACAGAGCCCCGGCGGTGTTTCTCTGTAGCTGTCAGCAGCGGGCATCCGAACGAGGGGGGGGGGAGAGAGGGAGGGGAGGTGGGGAGGAGGGAGGAGGGAGGAGGGAGGAGGCAGGTGGAGGAGGGAATGGCTCAACGCCTGGCTGAACACGAGCCTCCTTACAGCCCATGAGGTGCCGGATTACCAGGGTACACCTGTGTTGGGCCCGGGCCCCCTGGAGTATCATCATATGGGGGCGGGGGGGGGGGAGAAGGAGAGGAGAGAGAGGGGGAGAGATGAGTAGTAGAGTGGAGGAGGGCGGTGGAGGAGGGATTTTAACGAGAGAGCAGAGAGGGAGAGAGAGAGAGATAGACACGAGACAGGAAAATAAAGAGAGAGAGGGAGGGAGGGAGGAAGGAAGATAGGTAAGGGGGATAGAGCCGAAGACAGAGAGGGAGAGGTTGAGGGAGAGGCAGACAGACAGACAGAGCAGAGAGAGAGAGAGAGAGAGAGAGAGAGAGAGCGAGAGAGAGAGAGAGGAGAGAGAGAGAAGAGAGAGAGAGAGAGAGAGAGAGAGAGAGAGAGAGAGAGAGAGAGAACATTGGGTCTCTAGTCATGGACCACGGTGGGGTCTGTCTGGGCCCCAGGTACTTCTCTATCTCTCCCTCTCCCGTCTTCTCTTCACTCTCTCCTCTCTCTCTCTCTCTCTCTCTCTCTCTCTCTCTCTCTCTCTCTCTCTCTCTCTCCTCTCTCTCCTCTCTCTCCTCTCTCTCTCTCTCTCTCTCTCTCTCTGTCTCGCTGAGCTGTGATCTGGACATATCACAACCTTCAGACGACATTCATGAGCGATTAGTACAGTATCCTCGGCTCCAAGCCTCTTCTGTGGCCGCTTTAGCCTCCTACTTATAGGGGGGGGTGGTACAGACACAACCACAATGACAACCAGACACACACAAGCAACACCATCTGGGGATTTAGGACGGAATCGCTATTAGAACGACTGTTGGAGCGCACCCAATGGTGAAGTTTTATTTCCCTTCAAAAGGAGATTGAACTAAAACAGCAACAGCTGAGCCCTCAAGCCCGCTCACAGGTAGTTAGCTAACTCTGTTGATGACACATAATTTAGTCGGAAACAAAATCATTAAAATACGGTGAAATAATCTCTAAATATCTTTCAGCCCAAGACACATAGACGTAGACTATCGGGTTCAAATCAATTAAAAATGCTTACGAGTTAAGGGCGTCAGCCGGAAAAGTGTTGAGCTAGCTGGTTATGTAAGTTAGCTAGCTAGCGAGGTGTTGCGAGGCACCGGAAACTGATTTTTTTATATATATTTCAGCACTTGGCTAGTGTTGTTGTATTACAATATTGACACTGTCCTTAACCAAGGGTCACTTCCAAAAAAGCATTTCAAAATTGTTGTGACTCATTTTTCTGGTAACTTTCCCGTTTATTAATTACCTCCGCCATCCAAAAGCGGAAACAAAGGTTATGTTTTCACCCCTGTATGTTTGTTTGTCTGTCTGTTAGTCTGGTCGCAAAAAAAAATTGCGCAGATCCAAATCTGAATCTGGATCCAGGGGGATTGTTTTGGTGTGGTGGAGGTATGGGCTCCACTGTGGGGCCCCCTCTAGTTAGTGTAGTGTTAGATGTGTGATGCAACAGTATCCATATCTGACATATGCGTCCCCTCACATATGCGTGTGTGTGTGTGTGTGTGTGTGTGTGTGTGTGTGTGTGTGTGTGTGTGTGTGTGTGTTTGTGAAACACTGCATTGCATTGCACCTACATAGAGAATTAAGGCAGCAGCAAAAGAACAAGACAAAATGAAACACTCACACACACACACACACAAAAACAATGGATACAATCTTAACAAATAAAAAACCAACCACACACCCAGAAAACATTACATCATAGATGAGACAAACAAAGGCTGCTTATCCTCATATCCTCGTAGGATGCTTTTCATTCACCCTGAGGGGGGGATAGATCCCAGAACAGGCTCTCTTACGTGTCCTTGAGGCTCGAGGCTACGACTTAGCGTACAGATTTGCTGACCGCCAGCTTCCCAAACTTTTGCTTTGTCAAAGTGAGCGTGAGCGCCATTCACACTAAACATTTCCACCCTCTCTCTCTTCCCCCGCTCTCTGGTGTCTCTTTCCCCCGCCTGTCTCCTCTCTGTTCACTCACCCCCCCCTCCTTCAGCAGCCTATACACCGGAGAGAGAGAGAGAGAGAGAGAGAGAGAGAGAGAGAGAGAGAGAGAGAGAGAGAGATGAGAGAGAGAGAGAGAGAGAGAGAGAGAGAGAGAGAGAGAGAGAGAGAGAGAGAGAGAGGAGAGAGAGAGAGAGAGAGAGAGACCGGGGGGAGAGAGAGAGAGACAGAGAGAGAGATAGTGAGAGACACGGGGGATAGAGAGAGACGGGAGGAGAGAGAGATAGAGATGGGGGAGAGAGAGATAGTGAGAGACACGGGAGATAGAGATAGACGGGAGGAGAGAGAGAGAGAGAGAGAGAGATAGAGAGACGGGGGAGAGAGAGAGAGGCAAAGAGGGTGAAACACGGGGGAGAGAGAGAGATGGGAGGAGAGAGAGAGAATGAAAGAGAAGAGAGAAAAGCTAACCCTAACCCTGCTTGCATACCTGTGAACTCACTCACATTCAAGTGGTGAAGCTCTACACACAAACACACACACACACACACACACACACACACACACACACACACATACACACACACACACACAATCACACACACAAACACACACATACACACACATACACACACAGATTTATCTGGTATATTCCAACAGAAGCAGTGCAGCTGCACATGTACAAAAAGATGGCCTCCGGGAACAAGAGAAGAACAAGTGAGAACAGAGAGAGAGAGAGAGAGAGAGAGAGAGAGAGAGAGAGAGAGAGAGAGAGAGAGGGAGAGAGAGAGAGAGAGAGAGAGAGAGAGAGAGAGAGAGAGAGAGAGAGAGAGAGAGAGAGATGAGAGAGAGAGAGAGAGGGAAAGAGAGAGGGGGTAATTCCTGAATGACAGAGCAGAATGATGTCTGACCAGTGTCGAGAGGGAAAAAGAGAAAGAAGAAGAAGAAGAAGAAACGGCCATGTTCCTGCATGTTGTTGTTGTGTGTCTCATGTTGTGGTCTGCACCTGTCAGGCCGCTGTGGGCCGTGGGCGGCCTCATCCCCCAGCAGCAGAGTACCACTGGCGCCCTGTGGCCCCACAGAGACCCCTAGTGGCGGAGAAGAGTATCGCCTGTATTTGTTTTTGTTTCTCCTGTTGTACTTTGTACTGTGTGTCTTTTTTATCCGACGGGACTTCAGGTGAGTTTAGGTTCTGTTCTTAGTGGTTTGTAAGCGTCTTAGCTCAAGGAGGGCAGGTACAGGTAGGTAAACGCGGGGGGGGGGGGGGGGCATCGAACCCGGTACCTGGCTTTTCGGCCACGAGTCAACCAACATCTAGTTGGCTCTACACAGCCACTACACTCACATTAAGCTGCACTTTCATCTGTGGTGTGTGTTTGTGTTGAGTGTAACAGAGAAAGAAGAAGAATAATCCCTTTCTCTCTCTCTCTCTCTCTCTCTCTCTCTCTCTCTCCTCTCTCTCTCTCTCTCTCTCTCTCTCTCTCTCTCTCTCTCTCTCTCCTTCCCCGTCTCTCTCTCTCTCTGTTTTTGTCTGTTATGGTGCTCTGCTGGCCAGGGCGAGACCCATGCAAATTAGCAAAGGCCCTTATTAAAAAAATATATATTATCGGCCATTATCTTTGAACTAGCGGAGTAGCTAATTATAGGCTGCCACTCTCCCCCATCTGGACGAGTAGCGAGGCCGCCATTACCGCCGCAATCAAGTCACGCAAACGGGTCAGGATATTGTAAGAGATAGATATGTAAGGCTATTGAGAAGAGAAAATGGTTCAGGCAATCAGAGTTAGACTTCAAATCGTTTGTGAAACACATTTTTGAAGGAAGCTATTTCGGTTATGTTTTGCTAACTGCCTTTCGGTTATTGCGGTTACAGGCGCAACCGTCTTGTCATTCGCTTCCCGAAGAGTCAAAGCGAGAGTTCGGGCAGCAACAGAATGGAGAACTGTTCTTCAGACGCTTGGGTTCTTCTGAGTTCACCAGCTTTGTTGAACTTATTACTTTTCGGTCCGGTTTATTTTTCTTTCTTTTTTCCGGTTCGTAGCCTTAGCGCTGGGAACTGTCGGAGCATCGCCCCGCCGTTTCAGACAGCAGTAAATCACATCACAGGGATCGCAATTGTGTGAATTATATAACAACCGTCTGCGTTTATTGATGCATTATGAATATGGCAGGTTTAGGGGGGGGGGGGGGCCCTGGGTTGCGGCGCCCATTGTGAATAGTATACCCTTCAACCCCGGCACTGCTGTAGGCCAACACATGTCTCTGTTTCCCCGAGTCTCGGATGCACAGGATTTCTTTTTTTTAAAGCTGATAGAGAGAATATATATCACAAATTAACAGAGAGAGAGAGAGAGAGAGAGAGAGAGAGAGAGAGAGAGAGAGAGAGAGAGAGAGAGAGAGAGAGAGAGAGAGAGAGAGAGAGAGAGAGAGAGAGAGAGAGAGAGAGAGAGAGCGAGAGAGAGAGAGAGAGAGAGAGAGAGAAAGAGAGAGGCAGGGATGGATCTGTCTTTGAAAGCAGCGTTTCTCTCTCTTTCTCTGTATCCCTCCCTCTCTCTCTCTCTCTCTCTCTCTCTCTCTCTCTCTCTCTCTCTCTCTCTCTCCTCTCTCTCTCTCTCTCTCTCTCTCTCTCCCTCCCCACCCAATCCCACCTGGGTGCCTCTATCTGTACATCACACGGTCTGATGCACGCCACCGCCCATGGAAGAAGAAGAACAAAAAAGAGAAAAAAAAGAGTACCACTGGTGTAGAGAGAGTACCACCGCTCCGTCTCCCCCTCCCTCCCCCTCCCTCGAACACATTGAGCAGATCCCGGAGGAGATCGTTGACCAAGACCTGAAAAACAGCTGGGGCGTTTGTCAATCCAAATCACCATATACTCAAAGTGACCGAGCTGGGTATTGAACGCCGTCTTCCACTCGTCCACCTCCCTGATGCGGACGAGGTGGTAGGTGTTGCAGAGGTCTAGTTTAGAAAAAATGGTGCCGTGGGTCAAGGGTTCAGACATGGAGCTCATCAGGGGTAAGGGGTAGAGATTCTTTATCATGATTGTCATTCAGGGCCCGCAAGTCTAGGCAAGGGCGGAGGTTTTTGTCATACTTACACCTCTGTCTCCTGGGGTCGTGCTTTTGAGTCCTACTATCTTGTGTTTTCATGTTCGTGACAGTGTGTGTGTGAAGCACTAGCATAGAAAAATGCTATTTTCTGGGATCCGGACACATAAACATTTATTTATGGTTGAAAAAGCTTATCCTTAAACTTGATTGTAACCATTATGTCCCTGTCTTAATAATTTATTAATAACTGATTATGAATGGCTTGCTAATGACTACTCATGTAGGGACAACACTGAATAATGAATAAATCACTATGAATTCGCTGTTTACTAAGACATTATTTATGCTTTAATGTTGCAGTTATTCTAAAGCGCTTCCCAAAGTTTTGTCGCAAAATATGTAACACTTTTTCAAGGGCAGACGCACTGCCCTTAAGGTTGATGTAGTGAAAGTGCCCGTGGGTGCTGGTGTGGAAAGCCCTGCTGAATAAATAGAGCTCTGGTGGCTAATAGATGCTACACACACACACGCACACACACACACACACACACACACATATATATACAGACACATAAATATAGAAACACATTATAACCACACATTTCATTTGGATGCTTAACTCTGATGGCCAAACTTGATCCAAAACTCTAAAAGTTGTCCACAGTGTTAGATCAACATCGACTGTTTTTGGGGACACTTTGGGGACAAAACCAAATGATCTTCATTTTGAAAATGACTTTAAACTGTAGCCTTTATTGATTCTGAAGCAATATATAAGAGCACATACCCCCCAGATTCAGATCCGGATCTGAGACAACATTTTATCAACTGTTCCTTGGCCCATAAGTAATAATTGTCCAATTCCTTATATAACTATTGACTGAGTTTTCTTGCTAACAGACAAGCAGACATACAAACAGGGGCAAAAACCTAACCTAACCTCCCATCTTTGACTGCTGATGTTAATACAGATCTTTTGATGTGATTTAGTGATGCTTATTGTTCTTGTATTGTTCTTGTTCACATGCGCACTACGGTTGCTGTAAATTGTGCGCATGTGAGAGTTTGCTTGAACATTTTCTGAGACTTTTTCCCATCCCCTCGCAGGATGTCCGGTGAACCTGACGTGCCGGGCGTTCTTCGGCTACAGTAGCGACGTCAGTCCGCTCATCTACTGGATGAAGGGTGAGAAGTTCATCGAGGACCTGGACGAGGAGCGCATCCAGGAGAGCGACATCCGGTGAGCGAAAGTGAAACTACCGGTCTAGGTTTCTTAATGTTAATGTGTAAATTGGACTGCATTTAAACACAGTTCACTGTGTGTGTGTGTGGGGTTGGTGGCTGGTTTAAGCAGCCTCACCTGGCCTGAGTTAGACTGATTACACTTTGGCTGGTGAGGCTGTACACCTGTGGGTTGTTGTTAATCAAGGCCCACAGGTTAAAACAGCCACCACAACACACTCGAGAATGAGAGCTCGAGGATGTTCCATCTGCTTTGTTCACTATATCACTAAAACTATGCAATACACCAGATTTCTCATCACCCTATAGTATACATTCATCTTCACCCATTCACACACACCGACGGCGGTGTCCGCCAATGCAAGGAGACAGCCAGCTGGTCAGGAGCAGTAAGGGTGCTAGGGTGCCATTGCTCAGGGACACCTCGGCCCTTTAGCTAGGAGGAGGAGGAGGAGGAGGAGGAGCCAGTGAATCGAACCGGCGACCTTCCAGTTGCCAGACAACTTCGCTCTACCTTCCTGAGATACTGCGGTGATCGGGGCGTAGTAACCGTCTCCCTTTTGGGCGTAGTAACCGTCTCCCTTTGCTTCACGAAAAAACCATTTGTCTAAATGATTTTGTGATAAGACAATGTGTACAGAACTTGCAGGTGCAATTGATTCCAAAAGGCAAAAGTGCTATATTGCTATTGTTCACGTGTAAACAATACAAAAGTATTTAAACATGAAACTTGAATCGTAACAAAAAGGTGATAAATGGGAATACAATCGGTCTTTGGCAGAATCGGTACAACAAGACATTTTGCTCAGGGACATTGATACACACAGGGAGACTATGGACTACATCAGGGGTTTCGAACCCAGTCAAACAGCCCCCAAAGCACTATAGACTCTCATATCCCCCAAGACCCTGGGAGGGAAAGGGACGAGATGCAAATTAAATAATCTGCATCGTATTCAAATCTCCCTTATTCTTTTTTTTTCCCATTTGTAATTCGTATTTGCATTTATGTATTCCGATGTATTCAACATTTTCAGGGCAATCAGAGCACCGCATGTCTTTCATGGTAAAGCATGCCCAGGCCAAACGTTTTTTATTTTATTTTTATTCGGACTGTTCCCTCCACCCCAAGCTTTCTCCCGCCATCTGTCAAACAAAAAAATAAAATTAAAATTAAAAAACAAAAAAATACAATATATCGGTTAGACGAACCATGATGTTTGCGTGGGAGATGTCACTCACGCGGGGAACACCCGCTCATACTCTTCAGCCAGATTTTACCCTCCTCCCGCTGCCCACATTGGACCACCGCTCTTAAACCGTGATTAAGAGATTAGGAGATAATGGTCTACATAGAGCGCGATGGAGAATGTGTTATGCCACACCACAGGGATTGTTGCTTGTGGAGCCCCGGGGTAAGTACAGACCGAGTCGGAGGCATACAGGAGTTCATAAACATTTCTCTCATCTATCTACATATTTATTGCTCGCCGTCTGTCTTTCCCTATTTATTTATTTATTTATTTATTTTCCTCTCTCTGTATCTCTCCTCTCACTCTTTGTGAAGCTCAGGTTTATTAAAAGCCCAAATAGATGTGCTGTGTGTGTGTGTGTGTGTGTGGTGAGTGAGAGAGAGAGAGAGAGAGAGGATGCTCCTAAAAGATGGCGCCGACGACGGCCGCCGTGGTGTTTCCGCTGCACACTGTTTTTTGTTACATGTCTTTTTAAATGTTGTGTTTGGCGAAATACAGGCAGTAACTAAAACTCTCTAAGCCTGTGGTCAGGTCTTTCAAGATTTAGACTAGCGAGTCCCAGGAGAAAACCAGCGCCATGTTGGATAATGCTGGCGGTGGCGCAGAGGGTTTTCAATGGGCGATAGAGGCTGCAGGCGGTGATCTAGATGTTGTACGCAGACATTGTGACGTCATTCATTAGCCACTGTGAGAATGTTTGTGTACCTTCTCGCTCCAGAGTTCATTACAATAATGACAAACCCTGGTTCTCAGTGAAACTCAGGAAGATCCGGCTGTTGAAGGAAGAAGCACGGAACAGTGGGGACAAGGACCGGTTTAAGGAGGCCAAGTACACATAATGCAAGGCCATCAAGGAGGCCAGACGACGCTACTCTGAAAAACTCCAACGTCAGTTCTCAGATGGCCAATCATCCTCTTTCTCCCCACACATATATTCATACAGAAATATTTAGATTTAGATTTAGATTAAAATGCTAAATTTGCACTGGACTTAGTCCGCTCACTTAACATTTTTGTACATATTGTTTTGTCTTGTATTGTTTTTGTCTTGTTCTGTTTTGTCTCGACTCCTCTCACCCAGGCCCCAGTCTCTCTGCACCTCTACCCTCCAGCAGTGGGCTCCCCCCACCGGACCCAGCCTTCATACACCCACACATACAGACCATTATTTATATTTATATTTATATTTATATTTATATTTATATTTATATATTTATATTTCGACTTCGATTTTTTAATGCAAAATTTGCACAGGACTTATTGTTTTGCCTTGTCTGTACTGTTTTGTTTTGCACATTACTGTGTTGATTCGGACCCGTGTCAAATTCCTATGCGTGTTTTTACAACGGTATATGGACAATAAACCACTTTCTGATTCTGATTCTGATTCGAGAGAGAGAGAGAGAGAGAGAGAGAGAGAGAGGAGAGAGAGAGAGAGAGAGAGAGAGAGAGAGACAGAGAGAGAGAGAGAGAGAGAGAGAGAGAGAGAGAGATGGACAGCATGATGACGAGGCAGGTCCACCCCGTCACCCCGTGTTAGCTGTCGTGTCCCAGTTAGAGGAGAGCAGAGGGATCTCAGGCAGAGGGAGACGACACGGCCAACAGGTCCTCAGATGTGCTTCCAACGGGAACATCAACACCCCTGTCCCTCTCTGCTTCTCTCTCTCTCTCTCTCTCTCTCTCTCTCTCTCTCTCTCTCTCTCTCTCTCCTCTCTCTCTCTCTCTCTCTCTCTCTCTCTCTCTCTCTCTTTCTTCTTCCTCTCTGCTTCTTTCTCTCTCTTTCTTTCTTCTTCTGTCCCTCTCTATCTCTTTCTTTCTCTGTTTCTTACTCTCTCTCTCCCTCTCTTTTGCTGTCTCTCGCTCTCTCTCTCTCTCTTTCTGTGTATTGCTCTCTCTCGCTTTCTCTCTCTCTTTCTTTATCTGTCTTTCTCTCTCTCTCTTCTCTCACTCTCTCTCGCTTTCTTTCTTTCTTTCTGTCTCATCTCTCGCTCTCTCTCTTCTCTCTCTCTCTCTCCTTTTCTTTCTCTGTCTCTCCCTCTTTATCTCTGTCTCTCCTTTTCTTGCACACTCTCTCTCTTTCTGTCTGTCTGTCTCTCTATTTCTCTTTCTTTCTCTCTATCTGGCTTTCTTTCACTCTCTTTCTTTCTTCGTCTATCTACATTCTCTCCATCTCTATCTCTATCTCTATCTCTCTCTCTGTCTCTCTCTCTCTCTCTCTGTCTCTCTGTCTGTCTGTCTGTCTGTCTGTCTGTCTGTCTGTC
>CM051009.1:10437088-10471572 GCA_027704905.1 Muraenolepis orangiensis
TCAGTGTTGAGAAGCAGGAGCCGGGCTGGTTAAAGATGGAGCAAGATGGAGCCTTGGTTTAGAGACAGCCGTGGATGGGGCTATTGAGAAATATTAGAGGAGAAACACACACACTCTGTCTCTCTGTTTCTCACTCCCTCTCTCTCTCTCTCTCTCTCTCTCTCTCTCTCTCTCTCTCTCTCTCTCTCTCTCTCTCTCTCTCTCGTCTCCTCTCTCTCTCTCTCTCTCTCTCTCTCTCTCTCTGCTCTCTCTCTTCTCCCTCTCTCTCTCTCTCTCTCCTCTCTCTCTCTCTCTCTCTCTCTCTCTCTCTCTCTCTCTCTTTCTCACTCACTCACACACTTACACTCTCTGTCTCTGTCTCTCACTCAATCACACCCTCTCTCTCATTCACTCACTCACTCACTCACTCACTCACACTCTCTCTCTTTAACACACTCACTTACACTCTCTGTCTCTCTGTCTGTCTGTCTCTCACTCTTACTCTCTCTAACTCACTTACTTACACTCTATGGCTCTCTGTCTCTGTCTCTCTTTCTCTCTCTCTCTCTCTCTCTCTCTCTCTCTCTCTCTCTCTCTCTCTCTCTCTCTCTCTCTCTCTCTCTCTCTCTCTCTCTCTCTCTCTCTCTCTCTCTCTCTTCACTCTCTCTCTCTCAGAAAGAGACGGGTACACACACACACACACACATGTGTGTGCGCGCCCTCTCGGACATGGAGCCAACATGGTGGTTCCTGGGCCAGAGGCAGCTGTATAAGAGCTGAACTCTATATTTCTTCTCTCTCTATCTGTCTCTCTTCCCCCCCCCCCCCAACCTTTCTCTCTGTCTCTCTCTCTCTGCTCTGTCTCCCTCCTCCCCACCCTCTCTTTCTAATCTATATCCGTCTCTCTCTCCCCTCTCCCTCTCTCTCTCTCCTTACTCCCCACCCCCCTCCTATCTCTCCTTACTCCCCCCCCTCTCTCTCTCCTTACTCCACCCCCCCCCCCTCCCTATCTCTCCCTGTCTCTACCCCCCGTGCTGTGAGAAACACTTAGTAAATTGCACGGCTCTCCGGGCAGTTTAGTGCAGCGAGAGGTCGAATGATAAAAGTCTATTGTCCCTGAAATATATTGTCTAGCTTTCTTTTTTTTTTAACCATCTTTCCGTTAAATCTAGAAGCCATAAGTCATTCCCTCGGCACACTCTCTCTGTTTGCTTCCCCTCCCCCCCCGCCCCCCACACAGAGACAGACACGCATACACACATACACACACACACACACACGCACACACACACTGAACATTGGAAACTTGGAAACTTGGTAGACTCTCCAGTCGCCAGATTAAAAACATAAACGTTAACTGCATTACCCATAGTTCTCCCAAGCACCAGTACACTTTATTTGGTAGTGGTTTGGATGGTCTGTACGTGTGTGTGTGTGTGTGTGTGTGTGTGTGTGTGTGTATGTGTGTGTGTGTGTGTGTGTGTGTGTGTGTGTTTGTGTGCGCGCGTGTGTATGTGTGTGTGTGAGTGTGTGTGTGTGTGTGTGTGTGTGTGTGTGTGTGTGTGTGTTTCGTATTTCTTTTATTCGTTTCGAGTTTTCAACCTTTGATTTGAAACCTTTGATTTAAATATATATATATACGAAGAGTACATACCAACATATGGAAAATGTGATTGGATCACATGATTTGAGTTAATTATTCAAGTTTCTTCAAAATGACTTTAAGAATTCCCAAAAGTTCAATGACAATCCTGCGGAGCTGGGAATTCGGTTATGTCTTGGATTCATCTCAAGCAAGCATGGCTTTGTGTCAGTGGGTTGTTGTCATTGGGGGTTTTTTTTAACACGCTGTTCAATTAACGCACATTCCACTCGTTGCATAGTTCGATTTCTTTCATTTGATGACCTCATCAGCCAGGGCATGGGATGAGTTTCACGGCCACCGCCGCAGCGGAGAACACGTGTTTAGGCGGAGGCCTCGATTCTGAACGCATCTCACTGATTCTCAGTCATCTGCGGGGCCGCAATTCTTTATACATACAGTACTGCTTACCGCTTATACATACATGCTGTATATGTTTCAGTATAAAAAAAAATAATAATAATAATACAATCGGCTTTTTTAACTCAAATGAATCATCGTATCCAGTTTAGACGGCTCCCTCCCTCAGTATTTACAGTGTGAATGCGCACCTGGAAATGAACTGAGAGGCAGGCTGTAGGCACGTTCAACTAACTAAGGATGACTGAGGAGACGCACCGAGGAGTGCTGGCGGAACATTTCACTTTAAAAATCGTGCTCCCAATATGATTGCGGCAGCAAAGAAACTTCCCTTTGAGCATATGCCCTGTATAGCGCACATTATACAGAGGGCCGTTGCTGTCTCCCTCCGTGACTGTGGATTTGATGGTGCTTTAGCAAAGTGCCGTCAAATAGTTTGACATTTCAAACACAGTCCGGCAAAGGAGGAGCTGAAGGTCCAGCAAGCCTCTCACGGGCAAAAGGAGGAGCCACTAAGCTAAGGGCAATACTAAGCACTCCTTGAGACCTTTTTGCTCAGAAAAACTAAAGTGAAAAGTAACAAATAAAATATAAAAGTATAAAAGTGTTTCTTTAAAACATAAACATTTTTGATCTATTGACAGCACTAATATATATATATATATAAAATTTAACTTTCACTATATATTTTTAAATATATTTTTTATAGTTTTTTATATATTTTTTTTATGCCAAACGTCTCACATTAAAACTGGTAATAAACTGGTGGGGAATTTTGCATTTCACGGCCGCCATAAAAAATAATAATAATAATAAAAATGTAAAAGTCCCCCCTGAGTATTTTAAGCGTTTGGAAGTGTAAGTGTCAAGGCTTTGCTCACAATGTGAAACACCCCAAAAAAGGTCTTAAAACGATATATATATATATATATATATATATATATATATATAAAATAAAGATTTAATCATATATATATAGAAAAATAAATATGTTTGGCTCATTACACAGCATGTGCGATGAACACGGAATGAGGGATTTTTACTTTATCTTCTCTGGGAAAACGCACTCATCCGCCCGAACTCCTTCACCACTACCATCCACAACCACCCAGCCCACCACCAGCACCACCCAACACGACCACCACCACCACCACCACCAGCCACCCACCACCACCACCACCACCACCAGCAGCCACCCACCACCACCACCTGTTCTACGACACTATGACGATGCTTCTCTGCCAAGTCACACTCTGAAAATCTATTATCCAGGTTTCACTTCACCAGGCGTTGATGAAATCACTAATAACTCATTAGCATGCTTCCAATGGTATGCTCCATGTTGGTTCTGCGTCTTGCTAGTTAGCGAGTTAGCCGCTGAACACTGAGGGGAATAGCGTTAGCGTTGTGTAGCAACATGGTTGTTGTGTAAACACCAATAAAATTGGTCTGTGCCTTTGTTTCTTAGACATGTTTGTGTGATTTCAAGCTATGGCTTTACATTGAAAATCTAAATATAAAAAAAATATTTAGTTGTACCGCTTTTACACCACCAAGAATACAGGTTTGTTTATGCATATAGTTGTAATTCCCCACCATATGCTACAGTACATTGTGTGTGTGTGCTACTTCTTGCTAAGAGACCACCTGTTTCTAAGGGCAATAGCTTTAGCGACCGCATAGACGATGCTGATAACCTAACCTCAATGCGCCACACGAGCCCAGTTAACGGTAAACTTCGGCTCTTTAACTGTCACACACTCTATAAGCATAATGTGCAGTGAGATAGCGAAGCAGCTAAAATCCAATCTCGTTCTCATTCCCTTCCTCGAAGCCCAAGAAGATTTTGTACATTCCCAGCTTAATTTAGCACTTTAGCGGCAAATTTGAGTTTGACTGTCCCCGTTCGACCATGAGGTGACTGGCTCTCGGGAGCTTTCTCCTCCATGTCGGATCGATGGTGATATGATCCACTGAGAGTCTGAGCCTGTAATGTATTGTCCACAGCGCTATAGTTCCGAGAACCCTGTTCTCAAATCTCTTTCTATCTCTTTATTATGTTTTATTTCCGTCGAACCTCGATGTGAAACACACACACCCACACACACACCTAACATCCCACACACAACACAGCCAACACACAACACCCAACACCCAACACAAGAACATCCAACATCAACATCCAACACCCAACAAACCCAAACACACCCAACACCCAACACACCCAACACACAACACACCCAACACACAACACACCCAACACAACCACCACACAACACACCCAACACAACCAACACACAACAAACCCAACACACCCAACACATCCAACACAACCAACACACAACACACCCAACACAACCAACACACAACACACCCAACACATCCAACACACAACACACCCAACACATCCAACACACAACACACCCAACACACCCACACAACCAACACACCTAACACACCCAACACATCTAACACCCAACACACTCAACACCAACACAAAACACACAACACTGAACACCCAACAACAAAAACCCAACAAAATAGACGTGATCGATTTCCAATGGTTTATCTCTGCCATGTCTCTGCCACTTCGTTTTGAACCAACCGGACAGCAGACGATATTTTGTGGGGGGAGGGGGGGGAGCGAGGGGGTCCTGATGCTGACGTCTCGGCCCTCATCAGCCTCTCAGTAGCTGCCGCCAGCTATTTAAAGGGATAGAAATAAGGAGACATTTGGGTACACTCAAGTGAAGAGAGAGATAGAAAAAGGAGAGAGAGAGGGGAAAGAGAAAGGAGAGAGAGAGCCAGAAAGGAGAGAGAGAGAGAGAGAGAGAGAGAGATAGTGAGAGAGAGAGAGAGAGAGAGAGAGAGAGAGAGAGAGAGAGAGAGAGAGAGAGAGAGAGAGAGAGAGAGAGAGAGAGAGAGAGAGAGAGAGAGAGAGAGAGAGAGAGAGAGGGAAAAAGGCAAAATAGATTTAGAGAGAGAGAGAAAAATAAGAGAGAGAGAGAGAAAGAGAGAGAGAGAAAGAAAGAGAGCGGAGGGGAAAGAGGGGGGATAGAGAGTGTATGTAAAGGAGAAGAGAGGATGAAAGGAAGAGAGGGAAGGAGAGGGAAAGAGGGAGAGGAGGGTGAGAGCCAATGTGAAGGGGGGAGTCAGAGAGGACAGGAAAGAAAGAAGAAGAACGAGAAGGGGGGAGAAGGACCAGAGAAAATTAAACACGGAGGGGGAAATGTGAGCTGAGATCGAGAGAGAGAGAGAGAGAGAGAGAGAGAGAGAGAGAGAGAGAGAGAGAGAGAGAGAGAGAGAGAGAGAGGAGAGAGAGAGAGAGAGAGAGAGAGAGAGAGAGACATGTTGGCTTTTAAGAGGAGACGTTCCACTTGGGAGACATTGTGTGGTCATGGGCACAGCACACGCGCACACACACACACACACACACACACACACACACACACACACACACACACACACACACACACACACACACACACACACACACAAACAGAAATGCAACACATTAGGCCCGGTCACAGGCTTTGATTGGGAGCACAAGCCGAGGTTAATAGCGTCTACCTGCTTCTCTCTTGTCACAGCCCGAGAAACACCGTCACTATCAGCCCGGTCACACCGCCGCCATCGTCGCCGTGTGCCTGCAGATAGCTTAGCTTGTAATTAGGTAGTTAGATAACTTGTTATCCTACGACCACATGTCATTTCACAGCGTTGCACATCGAAACTATGCCGCGCGTTCCAGACAACTCGTTGCGAGTCATATTTATTTGTAAACATTCCCCTTTTTACAAGTCTAGCAAGTGTCTGAGCTAGCGTACAAGCTTCCGCTATTGTCCCATGTGCTTTATTTGACGTCATCTTTCTCTCTCTCTCTCCAACAGCCCACATCAAGGCTGTGGCGCGCTGCATGGATAAAAGCAAGCGCCTCATCATCGTCATGATGCCAAACTACGTGGTGCGGCGTGGCTGGAGCATCTTCGATGCGGAGACGCGGCTGCACCACATGCTGGCCAGTGGCGAGATCAAGAGATCTGATCGAGTGTGCCGAGCTGTGGGGCATCATGAACTACCCGAAGGTAGAGGCGCTGAAGCACAGAATCTGCCGGCCACAACCCCACCCTGCGCTGCGCCAACTCCTCTTCCGCCTCCTCCTTCCAGCGCCTCCATGTGGTGGCGCTGCCATGGCCGCCGCCGCCGCACAAGCTCAACGAGCTCCTGCAGTTTATTTTGTTTACTTAGTTTACTTTATCTTTTTTTTTTTGCACTTTTCTTGTATATTTAAGTAACTTTATAGGACTATAGCAAGTCACAATGTGTGTTATCACATATGATTGCCAAACACACTTGGAACAAAACACAACGCAAAAAAGGACTGGGACTGGGACCTGCGGAGATCCGGCAGGACAGTGAAGAGCGGCCGTGGCGGCCGACTGGTTAGGACACGCCGGAGGAGATGTAAACCAGCCCAACTGAGTATTCTCCTCGCCGTCTCTCGGAAACAAGTCAGACGAACTGAACTGTCATATCACCTCGCAGCGGGACATCAGGGAGTGTTGCGCCATGATTTTTACGGAAATGTGGCTGCCCTCCGTGATTCCTGACGAAGCAGTGCAACCACCGGGATTCTCTTTTTTTCGGACCAACAGAACAGCTGAGTCTGCGGGGAAGAACAAAGGTGGGGACGTATGCTGCTTGGTGAACAACAGCTGGTGTACGGACGTTCGGATGCTTTCACTGCTCAACTATCCAGTGTCGCCCTTTTTACTTCTATGCTATTCTCATGGCGGCGGGTAAACATCTAACCATGGGCTGATGCGAACATCGCATTGGACAAACTTTACATCGATGTTAGCAAACTTCAGAATCGCTGTAGTGGGGGACTTTAACCACTGCGATTTAAAAAAGGTATTACCAAAATACTATCAACACATCTCATGTCCGACAAGACAGAACAAGACTCTTGATCACTGCTATACCACTATCAAGCACGCTTATCGCGCTTTTGCGCAGCCGGCATTCGGCAAATCCGACCACGCCTCCTTGCTTCTACTTCCTGCTTACAAACAGAAGTTGAATTCTATGCCCACAGTTGTAATGAATGTGTGTCGCTGGACAGATGACGCCATACTACACCTGTAGGGGGGGCTAGAAATCACTGACTGGAGTGTATTGAAGACCACTGAACTTGATGTGTATGCTGATCATTTCACAGCATACATAAACTAATAGACTAGTGGAAGAATGCATCCCGACCAGGTCTGGTCGCTCATTCCCTAACCACAAACCATGGATGAATGCTGACATACAGAACAAACTTAAGGAACAGAGTACCGCTTTCACAACAGGCGACTCCGATCACTACAAGAAGGCCAAGTATGAAAAGCCATCAAGAAGGGTAAATTGGATTACAAAAACAAATTTGAATTACAGTTCGGGGCTCGGACACCAGACGTATGTTGCAAGGTCTGAGGGTCCTCTCAAACTACAAGGGGAGCTCAGGGGTAGTCACCAACATTGACCCTGACATACCAGACGAGCTAAACAAATGTTTTGCTCGCTTTGAAAGGACCATGAGCTGAGCAACAACTTGGACATCCACCCAGAGGACTATGTTCTACAACTGTCCGAGTACGAGGTCCGCAGAATCTTCAGGAGGGTGAAGGCAGGAATGGCAGCCATTGTGCCATTACCCAAAAATACCAAGGTAACATGCCTCAATGATTATCGTCCAGTGGCTTTAACACCCATAGCCATGAAGTGCCTGGAGAAACTTGTAATGTCGCATAGAAACTTTTCCATCCCTGAGTCCCTAGACCAACTCTAGTTTGCATTCAGACCAAACAGGTCTGTAGACAACGCCATTTTCCTGGCACTACACACGGCCTGCAGCACCTAGACAGTAGCTTGGTGCACCAACACCATCATTCCCTCCAAATTGGTCCTGAAACTGAGGGACCTAGGTCTGGATCTGTAACTGGATTATGAACTTCCTGACAGGCAGGCCTCAAGTGGTGAAGATTGGGAACAACATCTCATCCACTCTGGTCCTCAACACCGGAGCACCCCAAGGCTTCTGCCTCAGTCCCTGGCTGTACTCGCCATACAAACATGACTGTACTGCCACGCACAGCAATAATCGGATTATCAAGTTTGCAGACGACACCACTGCCATGGCGTGAGGACAACAGCCTCGCACTGGATGTCAGCAAGCCTATGGAGCTCATCGTGGACTTCAGGAGCTACCGGGGCACCCACTCCACCATCAGCCTGGACGGGACACCGGTGGAAGTCATCAGCTGCTTCCGTTTCCTTGGGCTACAGATATCCGATGACCTGGCGTGGACCCGCAACACGGCGGTCATGCTGAAGAAGGCACAACAGCGCCTCTATGTTCTGCGGTGCCTCAGAAAAAATGGAATAGGCCAGAGGTGGCTAGTGAAATTCTACTGTGGCACTGTAGAGAGCATCCTGACGAGTTGCGTCACTGTGTGGTATGGCAACACCACTGCACAGGACAAGAAAGCCATCCAGAGGGTCGTGAGGACGGCAGAGATCATCGGGTGTGCACTTCGATGCATTTAGGAGATCTGTAGGACCAGATGTCGGCAGAAGGCCATGTCCATCATAAAGGACTGAAACCACCCTGGGCACCATCTCTTCTCCCCCCTACCGTCTGGTCGCGCAGCATCTGCAGCATCCAAGAACTACCAGGTTTAAGGATAGTTTTTATCCACAGGCAGTGCGCCTACTGAACTGCTAGGAGTGCTTCCACTTTCACTTTCATAACATTGTCATTAACATTACACTTACATACTTTGCTGGACTTTCTGGACTCATTACAGCTACTGCACTGTACTGCACTGTATTCATGATGCTGCTGCACTACTGGCACTTAAAATGCTTTTCAATCTTTTTGCACATTCAACAGATGTTCATACCATTGATCAGTCACCTTGCTGTCCTTTTTTTGTTCATTTATATTTATATTGTATATATTATTTTTATGGTATTGTTTTTGGAGATGTATACTGCGGGAGGGAATGGGGAGTAGGCATTCCAATGTACTTGTTACTAATGGCAAATAAATAAATACATAGCAGCGGCAACAAGCTGACATGCCACCCTGCCGCTGCAGTCCCTGTTGCTGGCACCGGGCGGCCCGCGCACCTGCTGCAACTTCCCCATGACGCTGCTCAGCGGCCAGCAGCAGCAGCACAGGCCACTGCCGCCGCACGGCAAGGCGACGCAGCAACGCAGCCTGGAGGAGGCACACCCCGGCAACCCCGTCATGCTGCCGCTGTTGCCTCGGGAGACCAGCATCTCCATCGTCATCTGCAAACAAACAAACTAATTGTGAGGATTGAATCCTCTTTATTGGTCACATACATGAAGACATACAGTGAAACGTGTTCTCTGCTTTTAACCCATCCTAGTATTAGGAGCAGTGGGCAGCTATTCATACAGCGCCCGGGAAGCAGTTAGGGTTAGGGTCTTCCTCAAGGACACCTCGACAGTTTTTGCTAGGAGGAGCCGGGGATCTGGGGATCCGGGGATCTGGTGATGATGGAGGGGATGAAGAAAACCAAAAACCCACAAACTCACAGATTGGTGACAAAAACGTGACAGAGTGACTAGCTGAATGGCTAGCTGGCTGGCTGGCTGGCTGGCTGGCTGGCTAGCTGGCTGGCTGGCGGACGTGGGCAGAGGTGGGGAGACGTGGGGAAGCGGTTTCACAGATGTCCGGGAATGTTTCTTTCTGGCGAGGGTCTTGTGGGGAGTTTTTAGGGGAGTCACTGTTTTTAGGCGCTGGGCATAATGCAGCTAGCCGGACTGCTCACGGCGCTAAGCTACATGCTGCTGCAGCTGAATTAGCACTTAAAAAAAAAAAAAGGGGGGTGGGAGGTGGTGAGTGTGGGGGAGTACCACACAGGATACACTAGAGGTGATGAGGTATGGGACGTGAGGGTCGTTTTGTTTCTGGCATTTTGTTGGGGGTTGGTATCCTTCTTTTTGAAGGATAAATTCCTTTCAAGGGAATTGAACACTGAGAAAAAACGGGAAGAACCGGGTTTTTTTATATGTCTGAAAGAAAAAGAAAACGTACTTAACACAAACAGACACCAACTCTTAATTACTCAGAGACTCAAGGAATACGGAATTCTGTAAATTACATTTTATAATTTGTTGTAGCATATGGGGTTTTTTTTCTCTCCGTCTCTCTCTCTCTCTTGTATTTTATCATGATTTATGGGATCTTTTTTTCATATTTAAATTTCATTTGAAGTATATCATTTTGTTCTTTATTTGTGCAAAAGTTAAGCAATGGGCAGTGGTCAATTATTGTTTGTTTATTCTTAACTGACCATTAATGCTCACAAAGTCAATAAAGAGCGGGTTTTGAGTCGGCTGTGGGTTGGGTCTGGAGTGAAACGCGATCGCTTGATATTGAAATTTTCCTCGTCTTCTATCGTTGTGCCGATGGCCATTACGAAATATAATCTTGTACTAGCTGTGCCAGGTAAGTAGATTATGCAAAAATACCAAAAGAAAACCCAGACAACCCGAAAGATTGTTTTTTATTTCGTATTAATGATCACGTCAGCTGAACACTAATTACAGCACTTTTTGCGGCACTTTTTTTGGACGTCGAGAGATATGAGGAAATTCACTGGTGCTAAGCTTCACGTTGTCCACACTTTATGTGGATTATTTTATGAAAAAAGAGGTTGCTTTTTTGTAACCGAGGGATTTGCTTAGACAAGAAATATAAACAATATATTACAGTGGTTTAAAGAAAGGAAGGAGCATATTTCAGACCATCACAGATTTAGTATTTTCCAATACGTTAACTGCATTACTCAAAATTATAAAAATAACCCAACGGTCATTCTCGATATTTATTATCTGTACAGTTTGACGACCGCTGTAATTAACGACGGGTAAGGTGTTTTTTTCCGGACCATTTGTTTTGTTTGTTTCAGCGCAAAGTGGTACACGTTGGACTAATAACCGTATACTTTGTTGGATTGGATGTACATAACGTGCGTCAAAAGATATCGCGGAACACCTGGCGTACGTGTGCATGGTAATTGGAAGACGATGAGTACTATTGTGTACCCACGTTTCTATATGAGAGGACCAAATAGCCGCCATCACACAGGGCTAACAAGACTAATACCTGCGTTTTCTGACAAACAACCGCTTGGCCAACCGAAACAATTGCACAGATGTGAGATGTGATTTATTCCCCCAATAGTTTGGACGAGTTGTTGGTTCACTAGACAATTTTAGCAAAATTTAGACAATTGTTGCAAATTGTTAATCAATCATGTTAATCATTTTTTTTTATTCTCACGAGTAAAGTCACTAGTATCGTCCTTCATTTCTTCTAGCTGTATTCAAGAAAATAATAACCATTCAGCACCAAGATGGGTGCTATCCCCCCCTCGAATAATGTTTTGCCTGAATGTATTTCACAAATTGCGGATCAGAACGCTGACTAGTCTCTCTCTCTCTGCCCATAAAACCCTGGAACAACAATCAATACGTTTCCAGGTTCTAATCCCACCAGGTCCCTACCCCTTGTAGAACATGAGAGAGAGAGAGAAGAGAGAGAGAGAGAGAGAGAGAGAGAGAGAGAGGAGACAGAGGGGAAATGGAGAGAAAGAAATGGAGAGAGAGAGGGAGGTGGAGGGAGAGAAAAAGAGACAGAGTGAGACAGAGAGAGATAAACTAGAGACAGTGAAATAATGCAGCAAGACATTTTGTCCGATGGGATAGAAGCGACAATGGGAAGAGACAATGGGATAGAAGTGAGAGGGAGAGATGGGTCCATACAGGTAGTTCCCGTTTCCCGTTAAAATGCTCGATCATCTTTAATCATACATGATTTTAGCCTGGTATTGACGCCGGGGGCAACAGCAGGCTGACATAATGATTTATTAATGATACAGTTGAATTATCCAAAGGCCATATGCTAATGGAGCCCCGTGGACCGTAGAATGGGTGCCCGTTGATATTTAAGATAACACTTAAAGAAAAACTTCACTGGAATCTAATGGGGGGAATTATTTCAGTGTCGGTGGTTCAAGATATTTTCAATTTAGGTATTGACCTGAAAGACTCGAGGTATAAAATATGGAGATACCCTCGGACCATCTGAATCCATTTTTTATTTAATGCTGCCCTCCGCTGGCGAGATTTACACTTCACTTTTCAAGAATCAAGAACGGTAGGCCTCTATTCATCCCGTATATCTCTTCCTCTCCCTACTCCACCTACCCCCATCTCATCATCGTAAGAACTATCATCATCATAGTCATCTGCATCATCATCATGTGTGTGTGTTTTATATGCATGACGATATTCAATTTCATGAACTTGACTTCGATGATTTTTTGCAAGTATTCTTACACTTTCAACCCAATTGAGTGTGCATAGGTAAGCGAAAAGTATACCGTATAGGGACATCAGACATCAGACCAAAATGCCCAAAACTTGAAGTCAGTCAAGTCCTGCCGGCTTATTTTATTTTCACAGATAATTTGCTTTAACAAAATGCAGGTCTACGTAATTTAACTTCTGTGAATGTTTAGAGACAGATTTGTATTGATACATGTATATATATATTGTGTATATTGTTATTGTTATATTTATTCGATTTTTTAAATGTCATTGAAAAGCTTAATTTATTGTTCATATATTGTGTTGCTAATACATAGTGTGCATACTATATAATGGGATTTTTTTGTGTCCCACCCTGTCTCAGAACACAAAATATATTAGTTCACATTCATTCATCATTACATAATTAAAAATGCAAAGCTCCTATAAAAACCATCCTCATCGTCCCATGCCAAATATTCTCCCTGCAGCGAGCCAGGCTCTATACCAATCACCTGGATCAAGGGATGGACCGCATGAGGTAACAATAAACCTGGACTAAATCATACTAAGCATGGGGAAGGAGTATGATCCCTATGAGTCCTTTCTGCAACATCCCCAGCAGCCTCAGAGGACAATTGCATGAACCTCATCAAACCCCCTACTCCTACAAGGCAACGACCCTACACATCGCACTGCTGGTCATTTTTTACATCCTGGAGTCATCACACCTCCAGCAACTAGCATGAATTTCCCCCCAGTGAGCATCCAGAGCAATCCATCACCTGCATCCCCACCTGCAATCCAAGACTCTCATCCCACCAGCTCCCACCCACTCACCCATCACATGCCTCTTTGTCCACAGCGTGCCATCCTCAGCTTCAGGCCAACCTTCACTATATTTTGTCCCTTACCTTATGCCATCACAAGCCAACCAGCATATCCCTTACATGCAGGTGAAAAAATTGATTCCCCCTTTAGCCATTTCAAGCCAGGTCCAAGCTGACTTGTTTTATTACAGGCTGTTCACCTCCATGTTTATCCCGTGCAAGCCACTATGAAATTCTGTACCGTTCCCCAGATGGTGTCTGATGGGTCAACTAGGTGTTGTCCTGTCCAACCTACCCATGGTGGTTTTACCCAGACACATCACATAAAGGATGTTCCGTTGTTCAGCGGAGGCTCAGAGTGCAAAATCCTTATCGAAGACTGGATCAGGGACATGCAGTATCTTCTTAACACAACCATTGTGCGCCACCTGTACAGTGAGGCAAGGACAGTACAGGACAAGTACAGTTTCACCTAACTTACTGTGTACATTGCCATTTTTTAGATGGTTACGTCACGGAATACATATGGTACAAATTTGTGTTAATTCCATGGAAAGGGGAATAATCTATAACAAATGATATAGTAAGAACCTGGTAATACCATGGAAACAGACACGGCTTCCTTTTACAGTACAGTTTCATCTAACTTACTGTGTACATTATCATGTTTTACATGGTAAAGCTAGTGTTGTGCCCCGACGCACTAATCGATCCCAGGTGTTGCTCATCATAATCGGGCCGGCTGAGGCCAATGAAAACCTGGGATCTACCCTTCTTACGGCTGCCGAAGACCGACGTCGGGGCTTGATCTGTAGTTATATGTAATATACTGATATTATGTAGTTATATGTAATATACTGATATTATGTATTTACTGGGTAAATACCTGGTTATTAGGGTACTGTAAAAGGAAGGGTTACCAGATATACTAATACTAGACGCAATAAAAATAACAATAAATTGACAGATGGATGATATATTCATATCATGAATCATGTAAAATGCATTTGATGTTGATGTCGCATCAAGCAGTTGATGTTGATAAATCAAAATTTAAGATGGAGATAAAATAGTTAATAAGTGTTATTTTTCACGATTGGGCAAAAATACTCATTTGGTCAACATTTTGGTCTGCGCGAGGGTTGGTGTGCGTCTAATGGTGTTTTTCGTCATTGCGATGTAGACGGTGGCGTTAGCTCCAAAGTAACCAAAAATAATGGAACTTTATCAAACAAATGTTTATCGCCCAACACAGTAACACAGCTGAGCAGCTGAGTCTGGTGCCGTGCACACAATATGAAATATACTCAAACAAACGTCATACTGTGCTTCTCGGCTACATAAATAAAACATCAGCTCCCGCTGTTTTTCTCTCTCCTAAAAGCAAACATTTGATGGAGGGAACTGAGCCCTGAGCTGAATACCAATACTCAGTATTGTGTGCCCTAGATTACCTGCTTGTTTATATATATGTATGTTTGTATGTTGTTCTTTGTTCATGTGGGATTGTTCCCGCGTACTCTCAGTTCCTCCTGCCTCCAAAAAAACCAAACCAAAACAAAAAATGATGTCATGGAACAGTGTGTCGGAATTTATGTTGCCGTGACCTAATAAATCTGTGTTGTGTGCTTCCGACCGTTTGCCAACAAAATGAAAACGCGAACTGAACTGACTGCATTAGCATAGGGAAGTTAGTAACGCGATTATTTTCAGATAAAATTACCCGTCAACACGTGATCATTTGGTCACGAAGAGACGGTATACTAGTAAATGGACTGCATTTATGTATTCTGCATTGTAAACTAATCAGCTAATATAAGGCAGGGGGGGTTTGTTAATACAATTTATAAATATTCTTCAGACATACCACCTCCATGAGGCCTTCACCGCATGCTCTGTTCGCAGCGAGAATTGTTTTGATTCGAGGGCCACCCCCACCTCTGCCCTCCCTCGCGCTTCACCCCCCCTCTCTCCCTCTCTCTCTCTCTCTCTCTCTCTCTCTCTCTCTCTCTCTCTCTCTCTCTCTCTCTCTCTCTCTCTCTCTCTCTCTCTCTCTCTCTCTCTCTCTCTCTCTCTCTCTCTCTCTCTTTCTCTCTCTCTCTCTTTCCATCCCCTGCTTTTCCTCGAGAGGAGCTGGAGGCCGACCACGACAACTTCATTCAATGGTCAGTCACTTTAGCACTTTAACAAAAAACCTTCTCATACGTGTCATATGTGCTGGTGACTTGACAGTCTCAGACTGAGTATCCTAGCATGGTAGAGTATTCTACTACGGTGTAATATCCTGATTTTCAGCCAAATAGATGTGCAAAACATAAGAATGATTTCTTTAACCAAATTGAAAAGGACTTGGCTCGCAGTGCATAAGTGTCTCATATATCCTGCCTGTTTGATTTTCATTTTCATTTTGGTTTGTCTGTGTACCTGTGTGAACTGAATGAAAGGCATTTCTCTCTCCCTCTCTAGCTCCCCTCCCTTCTCTCTCCTCCACCCCCTCTCAATCTCTCCCCTCTCTCTCCATCTCTCCCTCTCCACCATTTCTCCCATCCTTGCCATCTCCCTCTATCTGTCCTTTAACACCTCTCTCCATTCTTCTTTGGTCCCCAGTCTCTCAATCTCTCTTAAGAAAGTCAAACAATCGGCAAATTCCATTTGCCGTATTTCACCGCTGGACCGGAATATCCAATGACGAGGAGCCCTGGGTTCACCCCAACATCATTCTTATATGTGGGACACCGTAGCGAGAGCAGAAGTGGAGGGGGAGTGGGCTTCGGCACACTGGCAAGTGTTTAGTTGGTGTGGATAAAAGCGTCTGCTAAATTACTGTAATGTAATGTAATTGAATGTAATGTGTGCGGCCTCGTCGTCTGTAGCACCTATAGCGGCTGACCTTGGATCCGGGACCACCTCCAAAGTGGGTAGTCTGACTTCATAAACACGGGGACTTTGGAGCTCCTGAAAACTCTTGTGGACCCCGGTTTGGGCCAGAGACGTTCTCGTGATAGACTCCACGCTGAAGAGCTCTGCCACGCAACAGAGGTATACATACACGTATCGTATTCCAAATGAATATCGACCGGGCGGGATCCATTCTTTCCCCGTGTGCCTTAACCGCTACCTGCTCCTTAATAGACACGTATGTGAAGTCACTCTTTGGTTTAAAAGTATTCCTCGTAGATCACACATAGACATATTTCCAAATAGCTGTTGTGAACTGTGTCTCCTCCCCCTCCCCCTTATAGGGAATACCAAGCACCCTCGGGGTAACTGCTCCCGTCCAGATGTTGCATTTCCCCCCCCCCCCCCCCCCCTCATATCAAACTACAAATAAATGATGAATATTTATAATATTTATTTAAAAAAGCCTAAATTCCACGGGTACGGAGGTTCCGACCTCTCAAAATTCAGGATGGAATGAAATGATTCACTGTGTGTCTGTGCTTCCGAGACCGTCGGATGAGTTTGAGTATCACACAAGCTGAATGAAAGGATGAATAATATATAGACGAGAGGCAATCGTGAACACAAATAAATGCGGCCGATGCAAAAAAACAACAATTCAACACTTTCAATGTCACCCCACATTTTTCTTTGTGAAGGAGACTGACATATTTTATCATTGGCGGCCTCTAAGTACATTTCAAGGAATGCATCGAGACCGATTGATTTCCATTGGAAAACGCAGACGCAAATTCCTCGCCCCAAACTTTGGAAATTGTGCTCGCTGAGATCATTTCCAGAATGAGATATATCATTCTTCTATTGTTTTCGGTTTATGTCAGACCTTTTTCCGTCCACGATTTTTTTGGCAAGGCATATTGCAAAAACCCCTGACTTCAGTGTTTGGTTCTCCCGCTTCTCAAAATTCAAGATTCAAGATTCAAGAGACTTTATTTATCCCGAGGGAAATTAAGGTGCAACAGTTGAAACAGGGGGAATAAATGCGCACAAAATACTAATACCTAAAAACTAAATAACAACAAACTAAACTAAACTAAACTAGTATAAACTAAATATAACTAAATTAAATCTAAATTAAATCTAAATGTATAGACAGATGAATTGCACAATTACAGTATTATTACAGTAATAAGTAGGTATATACAATATACAACAATACGTATAGTGCAAATTGGCAGTTATAAAATACTAATAAATAATTCAGATGAGTACTGAAAAAGTGACATGTGAAAAGTGAAAAGTGAAATTGAATTTACAGTGCAAAAATTACAGTGAAAGGATTTACAGTGCGTTGACCTCAGGTCACTGAGTCTCCACTGTCCCTCTCACGACCCGAGGTAGATGAATTATAGAGACTGATGGCCACAGGAAGAAAATACTTCCTGTGGCGTTCTGTGGTGCACCTGGGTGGAATGAGTCTGTTGCTAAAGGTGCTTCTGTATGAGGTCAGCACCTGATGGAGAGGGTGAGAGTGTTTGTCAAGGATACTACGCAGCTTGCGCAGCATCCTCCTCTCAGACACCACCAACAAGGAGTCCAGCTGGACCCCCAGGACAGCGCCAGCCTTCCTGACGATCCTGCTGATCTTGTTGGCGTCTGCTGACCTCAACCTGCTTCCCCAGCACACGACACCGGAGAAGATGGCACTGGCTACCACCGACTGGTAGAACATCTTCAGCATCGTGTTACAAACGTTGAAGGACCGGGGCCTCCGCAGGAAGTAGAGACGGCTCTGGGCCTTCTTGTACACAGCCTCAGAGTTCTTGGCCCAGACCAGTTTGTTGTCCAGGTGAACTCCCAGGTATTTGTATTCCTGAACAACTTCTGCGGACACACCCTTGATGGAAATGGGTGTGGGGGTAGATTTCCTCCTGCGGAAGTGCTCCACCATCTCCTTCGACTTGTCTTGTTGTTGAGCTGCATGTGGTTCAGCTCACACCACTCAACGAAGGAGTCCACGAGTCTGTGGTCCATCTCAAGGTTTCTTCTCATTGGGACGCTGAGGGAGTTTTCCCTTGGGGACTTGAGAGGGCTTAATGTTAGGAGTTTGGTTTGAGAAGCCCTTTTGAGACCGTATCTGATTAAAGGGGGGATATGCGAACACAGTTGACTTGCCTCTCAGTTTTGACCGACAACGACACGGGATACAAGAGAGGAAAACTGAGTGAAAGTGAACACAATGGTTTCTTTCATTATGTGACCTGCTGTCGCTTGAATAAACACACACTGAAACAATTTGTCCCGGTTGATCCACTGTTTTTTTTGGGGGGGGGTTTTATGTAGTAAATAATAATTTTGTACCATAAAACGCTCGTCGTTAGCCGCTCGTTAGGTGTGGAAAGCATTTTTGAGAGGTGTCGTCAGTCAACCGTTACTTTGTACTGTCACATTGGATTAGCTTCAGCCAGTCGTGTCCTGGTAGTCTTTATTGAAGCGCCGTAGTAGCAAAGTATAGCAAATGTTACCCATTTTCATTAAAGCGAAATCCAACTTGCTCAAAAGCCTCTCACAAAATGATATATAATTATTATATATATTAGCAAGCCATTGATCATAGAATGGACTCTAAGTGAAGCCGTGAATACACACAGGGGGGGGGGGGGGAACCACACAAGCTGCTCTACTCAGACAGTGATTGAACCCTGATAATGTGCGCTTTGCAGTGAGAGAATGTGGCTTTACGGTTTCGGTAGAGTGCAACAGAATCCTAGTTAAGTATTGGTAAGGGAGAGAGAGAGGTGGAGAGAGAGAGAGAGAGAGAGAGAGAGAGAGAGAGAGAGAGAGAGAGAGAGAGAGAGAGAGAGAGAGAGAGAGAGAGAGAGAGAGAGAGAGAGAGAGAGAGAGAGAGAGAGAGAGAGAGGGAGAGAGAGACACAGAACACAATGAGTAATTCATACACATCATCTCCATATGCATCCGGCTATGTGTGTGTGACAGAAAGAGAGAGAGAGAGAGAGAGAGAGCGAGAGAGAGCGAGAGAGAGCGAGAGAGAGAGAGAGAGAGAGAGAGAGAGAGAGAGAGAGAGAGAGAGAGAGAGAGAGAGAGAGAGAGAGGTGCAGGTGGCGGGAGAATCCTTTTTTTTTTGCCATTGGCCCATTTCTCTTGCTTAACCTTCCTGGAATGTAATTGAATTTCACTCGGATGCAAGACGAAGAGGATGTGCTGTGCGATGGCGTGTATGTTGGTGTGCGTGTTCTTTCGTGTGTGTGTGTGTGTGTGTGTGTGTGTGCAAAATAACATGAGATTTATAGGCAGCTGACAGCAGATTTTGGGGGTGTGGGGAGGCAAGATTGGTGGAGTTGGTTCTTTGTTTAGAGCAATGCTGCACTGCAGATGTTGGATGAGAAATAGGGGGATTTTGGAGGGGAGGGGGGGGGGAGGAGGAGGGTTTGGGTGAATTCTTTAACACTGTTTCAATGGAGTCTGACTCTCGACCAGCGCCCCTCTTAGTTCCTCTATTGGGAGGTTATGTTGTGACATGTTAATGTTATGTTTCACTGTGTTGTGGTTATGATATAGTTTCATTGTCATCCAGCCTTTTTTCCCAGAATTCTTTTTTTTACAAGATGTCATTATTTATTCTGACAATAACAGGACAAACATATTTACAAAGAAAAATAAGTATAATAAGTATTTTACAAACGTTCCTAATGTTGTTGGGTAATAGTATAATTATATATATTTATATATAAATATATATGTACACATATATATATATATCCATCCATCCATCCATCTTCTCCCGCATATCCGTAATCGGGTCGCGGAGGTAGCAGCTTCAGCAGGGGACTCCAAACTTCCCTCTCCCTGGCAACATCGACAAGCTCTGACTGGGGGATCCCGAGGCGTTCCCAGGCCAGTGTGGAGATGTAATCACCCCACCTGTACCTCGGTCTGCCCCGTGGTCTCTTCCCAGTTGGATGTGCCTGGAAAACCTCCCTCGGGAGGCGACCAGGATGCATCCTTACTAGATTCCCGAACCACCTCAACTGGCTCCTTTCTACGCGAAGGAGCAGCGGCTCTACTCCGAGTCTCTCATGAGTGACTGAGCTTCTCACCCTATCCCTCAGGGAGATACCAGCCACCCTCCTGAGGAAACTCATTTTGGCCGCTTGTATTCGCGATCTCGTCCTTTAGGTCATTACCCATTGCTCATGGCCATAGGTGAGGGTAGGAACGAAGACTGATCGGTAGACCGAGAGCTTTGCCTTCTGGCTCAGCTCTCTTTTGGTTACAACGGTGCGCCAAAGTACCCAATACCGCTCCCGCTGCACCTATTCTCCTGTCAATCTCACGCTCCATCCTCCCCTCACTCGAGAACAAGACCTGAGATACTTGAACTCCTTCACTTGGGATAAGGACTCCCTCCCTACTTGGAGTAGACAATCCACCGGTTTCCTGCTAAGAACCATGGCCTCAGATTTGGAGGTGCTGATCCTCATCCCAGCCGCTTCACATTCCGCTGCAAACCGATCCAGTGAGTGCTGAAGGTCACATACTGATGACGCAAACAGGACCACATCATCTGCAAACAGCAGCGATTCAATCCTGATATATATATATATATATAAATATATATAAATAAATAAATATATATATATGTATATATATATATATATAAATAAATATATATAAAATTATACTCATAAAATATATATATATATTTATATATATATTTTATATATATAAAATATTCCTAAACCTAACTTAACTTGAGTATCCACTGAATCTAATTTAAAAAGCCAACTAGATACTCAATGTAGCATTTTGTCTGAGGCTTAACAAATGGAAACGCATGTAGGTTTCTATAAATTCATTACGTTAGCTTATTAATCACATCCAAGACCCAGCAGGTGTCTGCTATTATCTACTTTTATAAAGAAAACTGATGAAAAGTATATATATAATATATAAAATATAAATGCTCCATTTTATACATGCAGTCCATCCCCAAGCCTTAAATGGAAAATAAAGTAACAATACTATTTTTAAAAATATTGAATAGGGGGTTACTTTATATTGATATACTTCCACTCTATAATATAATACATAATTATACTTTTCACGCAGAGCGGCAAGAGAAAGCAACAATGAACACAATGTTTGAAAGAGACAATAGAGAGAGATTGATATGTCTGAAGACTGCTGAGTCAGGCCAATGCTTTTGGGACCAAATAGCTTTTCAACCACCAAAAACCCACCCTGAAGTCATATTGCAGCATATTGTCTGTGTGTGTGTGTGTGTGTGCGTGTGTGTGTGTGTGTGTGTGTGTGTGTGTGTGTGTGTGTGTGTGTGTGTGTGTGTGTGTGTGAGAGGTATCTCTTTGTCGGATAGTCCCGACGGGCCCCTAGCGGCGGCGACAGTGTGCAGTGTATAGGGAATTAGCAGTCTCAATCTAAATCCTGTGGCGCAAACACCGCACGCTTTCAGCAAAGTTCAATTCTCGGCCGTTCATCGACCACTTCTATCCGCGCTCTGATACGCACATGACCAATTGCCTCGAAACTAACGTATTTACCAAAACATTCCGGTAGCATTGTTGCTTTGCGGTGAAAAAATCAAAACTGCCGCAATAACAATGTTTGGCACCGTTAAAATATGTATGTGACAAAAGGTTTCCTTTTTTTAAATCGGCATTTGAAACTATTTTTTTGAAGTTTTTCTTAACCCGGCTGCTGGTGCTGCTGGTGCTGCGGTTGTTGTTTGTCCGTGTCCTTAGCATATTTTAACCAAGTATCTGGTCCCCCCTTCGACAGTTTGTTATATTTATTTCATCTTCTTCTTCTTCCTTCTGTGCCTTGTAGGACTGTTAAAATATGAAAGCCCCCGACCTGCTTCTCATTCTGCTGTATGCTGTACTTGTTCGTTGCCTGAAGGTTGTTTAAAAAAAAGGTTCAGGTAAGTCTCTCTCTCTCTCTCCTCTCTCTCTCTCTCTCCTCTCTCTCTCCTCTCTCTCTCTCTCTCTCTCTCTCCTCTCTCTCTCTCTCTCTCTCTCTCTATCTCTCTCTCTCTCTATCTCTCGACGGCGACGACAACAACCACGTCTAAACAACAATAACTCAAAAGTGCGACTCTTTCGCTGAAAATATAACAAAAAACCAAGGATATGACACACCAATTGAAGCCTGAAGAGAGTGTTTAAATGAGATGATACATGAGCCTTATACGTTGCGATGCTCATGCTAACTGCAATCACACTGAAGCTGTTTTTAAAAACACTGCAGCAGTCTGGGGGATAGGCTGGCACGCCCGCCCTCTTTTAAATTTAGGATTTGTGTGGTTGTGCCTTATGATGCTCTGTGTGTGTGTGTGTGTGTGTGTGTTTTTTGTGTTTATTTTGGTTGCAGGCAAGGACTTGTTTGCACTCGTAAGGCCTTTTTCCCTTCCTTGCGGGGACACATGGACTCACCGCACGTGTGTGTGTATGTGTGTGTGTGTCTGTGTGTGTGTGTTTGTGTGTCTGTGTTTTTGTGTGCGTGCATGTGTCAGTTTGTTCCTTTTGTGGGGACAGGAGGTTCTTTGAAGACACACACACACAAAAGGGCTTGATGCGTTCTTGTGTCTGAATTTGCAAGTCAATGGGACTTCAATGGGTGAAAAGAGAGGATGTGGTCGGCCCTTGGTAACGGAACCCACTCTCCGGATATGAATTCAGAGGTCGGCGATCGGTAATGCATTATGGCGTGTCGTGGGTTAACAATTTTTCCTAGACTTCAGTCATCACCCCTTCAAAATTGGATTTTGGTGTGTGTGTGGAACAGACTGAATTGATTTAGAAAGGAAAAATCCCAGAGTTGATTAAGTGGATATAAAAATATATATAATATTATTCTCCAGACGCTCGTCGGTTAAAATTATTACAAAGAAAAGCGACGGCTGTATTCTAAAAAAGTTTGCGTGCTAGTGACAGTTGGAAAAGTGTAGCTATACATATTCCGATTTTTAACTTAAAACGGTTACATTTGTTTATAAAAGGATGTAATTGCAAGACAAATGCACTTTCCTGTCGGGGTACCTGAGAGGTACATCGACCCCCCCTCCCCCTTCCTCCCCCTTCCTCTCCCCCAGGGCGAGGATTTCACCAGGTGGCCGTTGATAAAGCAGCGGCTCTCCCAGGCTAATCGGCCCGGCTGTTGTCTTCGGGAGCCTCCGAGCTCTTCTGAAAATAACACACCGCGGCTTTCCAAATGGTTGCCCGTTGTCGGCGACCGTCCGTGGGTGTGCTTTTAGATTTTTCCATATTTTTCCATAATACACAGGTCTCTCCAACCCCCACCCACCCCCCCTCCCCTCCTCTCTCTCTCTCTCTCTCTCTCTCTCTCTCTCTCTCTCTCTCTCTCTCTCTCTCTCTCTCTCTCTCTCTCTCTCTCTCTCTCTCTCTCTCTCTGTTTTGTGATGTTGTAACGGGATTTCCGGCAGGTACCACGGTGGCGGTTTAGTTCAGGAGCTTACGCACAGATGTCGTTTGGTCATAACCGATAACACGATGGCTGTGTTGGATGATGATGATGATGGGGTGTTTTAACGCGGCACGCTATAACTGTACGCAATTAAAACCTCTTAGCTTGAAGAATTTAAGTAAATTACTTTCTTTGCCTGTAGGCAGGAGCCAAGTAGGGGCTTGTGGGTCGTTTGGGTATCCCAGGGACGGAAAAGGTCCCGGGTTTGGATCCCCGGTGTACTATCCTCGAGCGGCGATGCCACACCGGCGCCCCTGGCTTTGCCACATCCATGTGTACATCGCTTTGTAATAACAGCATCCCCTTAAAAACACAAAACCTCCAGGGTAACTCCAAAATATCACATACTCTGACCGCAGGGTACCCCTCAAAAATCACTTGCTCTGATTGTAGGGTACCAGCAAAATCCCATGCTCTGACCTCAGGGTTCTCCCACATATAACAAGTTCTCATCGCAGGGTTCCCCTTAAATATCTCATGCTCTGAGCTCAGTGTACCCCATAAATATCAAACACTCATACCTCGTACCCAACAATATCACATGCTCTGACTGCAGGGTACCCCTCAAATATCACATGCTCTGACTGTAGGGTACCCCTCAAATATTGCATGCTCTGAGTGTATAGTACCCCTCAAACATCGCACTCTCTAACCACAGGGTACCCCAAAAATAACACCCACTCTAACCACAGGTTACGCCCAAAATATCACACGCTCTAACCACAGGGTACCCCTCAAATATCATACGCTTTAACCACAGGGTACCCCCAAACATAACATGCTCTGACAACAGCTTCCCCCGAAAATATAACATGCTCTGATTGTAGGGTATCCCTGAAATATCACATGCTCTGACCCCAGGGTACCCCTTATATTTCATACGCTCTGACTCCAGGGTACCCCTTAAATATCATACGGTCTGACCACAGGTTACCCCTAAATATCCAATGTTCTCACCGCAGGGTACCCCCAAAATATCACATGCTCTGACCACAGGGTACCCCCAAATATCACATGTTTTGACCGCAGGGTACCCCTTTGAAGATCACACACTCTGACCACAGGGTTCCTCCAAATTTCACACGCTTTGACCACAGAGTACCCCAAAATCCAACATACTCTGACCACAGGGTACCCCGAAAATATCCCAAGCTTTGAGCCCAGGCTACCCATAAATTATCACAGGCTCTGACCTCAGGGTACCACACAATTATGATATGCTCTGAGCGCAGGGTACCCCAAAATGATTGCATGTTCTCACCGCAAGGTACCCCTCAAATATTATACTCTCTGACCTCAGGGTACCCCCAAAATATCACACGCTCAGACCGCAGTGCTTGAATTTGAATTCAGCTAATGCTTTGTCTCTCTCTCTCTCTCTCTCTCTCTCTCTCTCTCTCTCTCTCTCTCCTCTCTCTCTCTCTCTCTCTCTCTCTCTCTCTCTCTCTCTCTCTCTCTCTCTCTTTAGTTCTTAAGACCTTAAGAGCTCTTGAGACCAGTGTTGTCGACCCTTTTTAGCAGTCAGCACAAGCTCCAAAAGTCGCTAACAGTCGCCAGGTGACATCATGCCCTCATTTGCATATTTTAAACATCGTCAAACGTGAATTTGCATAAAGCTTAGCGGTTGTGACAAAACCAGAGAGAGAAGTCCAATAAAAAAGGTAAATAGAGAATTTTTTAGTAAAGTAATCACACACTCACTGCAGGGACACCGTATATTTTTTAAGTTAAAAAATACGAATATAAAAAAATCTACTAAAGGGAAGGAGTGAGATCAATCAAACTATTTCAATATTTACAAGATCAAACAGACAATTTGCATATTTACAATCTTTATAGGAATACATCCTGATACAGAGATTTGCAGAGAGAAAGAGTGAGGAAAGGGAAGCTCAAACAAACTATTTACAGAGAAGAGTCAGACAAAATTGTATTCTATATAATGTACAGTATATGTGTGTGCATTACAGAGAGTTGCCTACACCATTAGTGCACCACTTTCCCAAGCACATAGAAAAGCACAGATAAAATAAACAAAGACAGAGTGGCTTCAGAGCAAGTGCACCTCAACGTAACCATAGAAAATCCCTTCCAACGCCCACTCCCGTGGCGAACGGCGAGTGGCATCCTCCAGCCCCGACCCCACACGGGAGAGACCGCGTGAGTGTTGGCGGGAAGAGCCGTGGACTGCCCTGACTCAGCCTAGGGAATTAATTACGATATCATACATTTGAATATACTTCTCTCCTCCCTCGCCCGACGCTCTGATAAAGTTGCTACAAAGTTGCTAAAAGTCACCAAGTTGGCAACACTGCTGAAGAATTCAAGTTCCAGTAAAATAGACTAGATAGACTAAGGGGGCTTTCTCACTAGCCATTCGGGGTCGAATCCGAGCACGATCGCACCAAAATAAGTGTGATGAGAACGCTCCCCCCCCCCGTCACCGGGGACGCTGATTCGCTCCAAGCCGGGACCGCTTGAAAAGGTGGTTTCGGGTGCGCGCCAGCGTCCCTGACGACGGAGCGGGGCGTGGTGTGCAAGCTAACCGTACCAAAACACGGAAGAGGCTTGCTGTATCAACTTGCTGATTGGCTGATTGGCGATCGCAAAAACCAACTAGGTGCATACGTCACCTGCTGTATCGGAGTGTTGCTCTCCTCAATTGTGCCTGGGAGCGAACCAAGACTGTAGTGTGAACACAGACCAGAGGGGGGAGAGGGAGGGGGGGGGTTCGCTCCCGAGGACGGAGTGAGGCCGTAGTCACGTCAGCCCACCTGTTCCTTAGTCCCAATCAGGCTCCCTATTTAGACTACTCTCCCCTGTCACTCATTGCCAGAACAGACGTTTTGGACTTCAGCCTTTTCCCCGCAGCACATTATTAGAGAACCCCATGTTTGGATTTTCTCTCTTTATACATTTTATGATTACACATAGTTGATTGTTCACACCTCATATCAGTTTATTCATTAGATTAATATACAATAAAGACGCCTACGGGTTGTTGAACTCCTTTTGCCTCCGACTCGGTCTGTAGTACCAACGGGTTCCGCCAGCAACAATCCGTGTGGGGCATAACAGACAATTCTGGCCAAATGTAACCCGGTAGTACAGCAGACGGATCCGATTGTTCTAAGGACCTAGCGGTGTGATCCAGACCACGCAGCAGCAAGGAGTTGCATTCCAAGAGATGGCTGCTAGGCTGGAGAACGCGTTCTGTCAGGTGAACACTTGTTTGTATCGACACAAGCAAGATGTCTAGACGCTCCCGGCTGCTCGCCCTCTCCCCCCCTTCCCGCCCGCTGTCGATCCCTAGTCTACCCCGTCGCTCCCTCCTTCGGGAAAAATCTCTGCTCCGACCACCCACTCCCCTTCACTTCCCCGGGTGGAACCCTTGTTGGCAAACCCCAGACCATTTGAGGGAAATTTTGATTTATTTTGTGGATTTTTGACCCACTGTGAACTTATTTGCTTTCATCAGCCGAGTCGTTATGGTAGCGAGGGTGCTAAGGTAGTTTTTCTTTTGTCCCATTTATCTGCACTGAAATGGGCCAGAGTTATCCACCAATTACTGTTAAGTTATTGAGGAAATTAAGTTCGTTTTTGACCACAGCTCTGATGGCCAGGATACTGCCACTTCACTCAACTCCATCTCTCAGGGCTCGGTCGTGCACGATTACACTGTGGACTTCCGCATCTTCCCTGCAGAGAGTGGGTGGGATGATAGAGCACTGCAGAGAGCGTATAGACGGGGACTGAGTGAGGCCATTAAGGATTGTATCATGAGGGATAGTCCTAATAGCCTTAACGATCTAATCTCATTTGCCCTGTTGATGGGCCAACGACTTGCGGAGTGGGACCATGAGTCAGGTCGTCATCCCTATGCTGTGTTCCCTGTGGCTTCCCGCAGACTTCCTCCCTCACATCTCCAGACCCTGACCATGGAGGAGCCCATGCGGGTGCGTCACTCACGACTGTCTACAAAGGAGCGAGACCAGCGCTTCCGCTTCAGCGCTAACCGACCCCAAATGCCAAAAGGCCGGGCTCACTAGGTCTGGGAACCCTGGATAGCCTGATGACCCTTCCTCCCAACCATCGGCCATCTGGGAAAATAATTTTTCCCGTCACACTGTCCTGGGGACAGGAGACTCTTTCTGTTGGAGCCCTCATCGACTCTGGAGCGGATAAGAGTCTCATAGACACCACCTTGGTTAAGCAGACAGGGATTCCCTTGTTATCTCTCGAGAAACCCCTCACAGTTCACCACTGGATGGTCATACCCTGGTACCTATCACTCAGAGCAATGCCTCCATAAATCTGTCCATTTCTGGAAACCACCACGAGTCCACCCAGTTCCTAGTTGTCCACGCCCCCACCGCTCCACTGGTCCTTGGCAGACCCTGGCTTGAGAGACACAATCCCCACATCTGCTGGACTTTGGGCAGCATCATCGGGTGGAGTTGTTCCTGCCACGCCAACTGCAGCTACTCCTCCTGCCTCAGACCCCAGACCCGCGCCTTCCCCCCTGATCTCTCCAGAGTTCTGTCCTTGTACCACAACCTGGCTGAGGTGTTTAGCAAGGAGTGATCCCTTTCCCTTCCACCTCATCATCCCTATGACTACCGCATAGACCTCCTCTCTGGCACCGCCCTTCCCTCCAGACTGCTGTACATTCTCTCGGTTCCTGGAAGGGTTATATATCGGTTCCGTCATGCAGGGTTATATTATATTAGATAAGATTAGATTCATATTTATTTTCATTGCACAGCACAAGTACAGTACAGCGAAAATAATTTAGCATCTAACCTGAGTGCAAATGTTGCAGTAAAGTACATGGTAATATATAATTTACAGTTTACAGTTGCTAAAAGACAGTCTACTAGGTATAACAACAGTTATAAGATTACTTATAGCGTATGCTTGGGATATTTACAGGTAAGTATTTAACAGGTAGTGATCAGGGGTATGCAATTATGAAAAGCAGGATAAATATATATAAATGTATATACATTATACATCTCTGCTCAAAATATATATACCGTATATATATATATTTATATCAAGAATCCCGGGCATCCGGAATCATCCGCCCTTCGTCTTCCCCGATGGCAGAACGTTTTTTTTGTTAAGAAGAAGGGCGGTGACCTCCGCCCTTGCATAGACTTTCTGACCCTGAATGACATCAAGATAATGAATCGCTACCTCTTACCCCTGATGAGCTCAAACCCTTGTTTGAACCCTTGACCCACGCCACCATTTTTTAAAAACTAGACCTTCTGCAACGCCTACCACCTCGTCAGCATCAGAGAGGGGGATGAGTGGAAGACAGTGTTCAATACCCACTTATAGAGTATATGGTTATGCCATTTGGATTGGATTGACAGTTTTTCATGCCTTACCATTACACAAAGACATGCCTTTTCTTTTTGTCCTCTTTTTCTCTGGCTCACTTTCTCTCTCTTGCCCTCTCTCTTTCTCTCTCTTCTCTCTCTTTCTCTATCTCTCTCACTCTCTTTCTCTCTCTCTCTCGCTCTCTCTCTCTCTCTCTCTCTCTCTGGAGAGAGAGTATGGAGGAGTGTGTGAGGCACTGGAGAGCAGGTCTGTTGGACCGGTACCAGTTTTACATATACCCCGATGTTCTTTTGTTGTTGGCATTTTAATTTTTTTCAATTAAAGGCTTTATTCATGTCCATCTGTTCATTACTATGTCTCTGTGCTCTTAAATCTGGATGGGAGTTATTATGGATGCGTTCCTGAAATTGAATATAATAATTATAAGAATAACAGAATAACATTTTCTTTAACTATATAATTTATTTTCTGTCTTATACAACCGTGAAAATCCATCTTCTGTTAGGACAGAAAGCAGATTCACCCACACGCCTATATCAAAATGAATAAATCAGATCAGAATCTGATGAATCTATTAATTAAGTTCCCGTTGTTTCCATGCCATTGTTTCCACAGTGATGAGCCACACTGCCTGGACTTGTGTATCTGCATATCTTGAAGAAGCCCCCACACACACACACACAAACACACACCTAAACATACACACACACACACACACACACACACACACACACACACACACACCACACACACACACACACACACACACACACACACACACACATCTAAACATGCACACACACACACATGTACAAATGCAAACACACACACACACACACACACACACCCTACTGCACACACACACTGTCTGTAGTTCAGTCATTTTATATCATTTATTTAAAACACCCCAGATCAGTTGGCAATGTGAAACCTTCTAAAAGACTAGTGCAGTGCCCATTGAAAATGTTGGAACTGTTTCTTCAACAGTGTTTCCAAAACACTTGATTTATCAGCATTGACCCCCTACATATTGATGTTCTATTTTTTTTGTAACCAGTGAAGTAAGTCAGTAAGTAGTAATCGTCGCCGCTGCATTGCATTGCATTGCATTGCATTGCAGTCATGCATCGTTGTTGAGCTGGCTGTATAAAGTAGGTTTGTTTGCCATGGTTGAGCAGCTGGCTCGCCCCCCAGGTAGTCGGGGGTTTCCCCCCATGCGTTCTCCAAGTCTAACAATTATGATGACTGCCCACCAGGAACGACACTGAAAGTGAAAGTGAAAGAGAAATGGGTACCAGCGTAGCGCCGCTGTGGTGGTGGTGTATTCGAGAAAAGAAAAACACACATCTCAATATGCAGTATGCAGTATTAAGTATAAGCGATGTGATGCGGTGCATTTAATGTCACGGCTGGGTGTAGGTGGGACCCAAAAGCAGAGTGAACAGAAGCCAGGTAGAACAGGTGCTTTAATGTTCAGCGCACACGCCGATTAGCGCGATCAAAGGCAGAGGTACAGACAGAGCAAAATCCAAAAACGTGGTAAAGGCAATCGGAGGTCGGTAACAGGTTGTCGAGGGTTAAGGCAAAGATACATAAACACAAGGCAAAAACAAGGTTGTTATCCAGGCGATGGTCAAAACACGGCAGATCAATAAACAGAACACAAGACGTGATACTTAATACTTGACGTGACATGAGGCTTTCTGAGAATCAGAGGGTGGTAATCCAGCATTGAGTAACACACAAGACATGGCTTATATACAGCTTGGGAAATGAGGTGTGATTGAGAACAGATGAGTCCAGTATGACATGGCTGACACAGGGAAAACACAGGGTGGCATTCGGAACGAAGTCGTGATATCGCGGATCCAGAATTAACTGGAAGCCAGTGGAGCGAGGACAGAATTGGAGTAATGTGGTCAAACTTTCTGGTCCTAGTCAAAAGTCTAGCAGCAGCGTTCTGCAACAGCTGGAGGCTTTTCGTAGCAGAGTTCGGTAACCCAGAAAACAGTGCATTACAGTTATTTAGTCTAGACGATATATACGCATGGATGAGTGTCTCTGCATCCACGGCAGACAGCATTGGTCGTATTCTAGCAATGTTTCTGAGATGGAAAAATGCAGTTCTGGTTATACATTTTACATGTTGATTGAAAGATAGCGTCGGGTCAAACAGGACACCAAGATTTGTTTTAACACAACAGCTTTGGGCCACAGTAGAGCCCTCAAACAACAGTGTGCCATCTTCAAATAGTGGTCGTTTAGGGCCGATGATTATCATCTCTGTTTTTCCTGTGTTAAGCTGCAGGTAGTTTTGGGACATCCATCTTTTCATCGTAGTCAGGCAGGATTCAACTTTCTGCATCTGGGAGGAGTCGTTTGACTTGATAGAAATATAGATTTGGGTGTCGTCAGCGTAAGAGTGAAAACTTATTCCATAACTGGGAATAATAATAATGTAGATTGGAAAGAGCAGAGGACCAAGGACCGACCCTTGTTCAAGACCAAAGCTTAGGTTACAGTGATTCGATTGGGAATCATCACCAAGAAAAAAATGCTTTCTGTTTGTGAGGTAGGATCTGAACCAGTATAGCAGGTGGCGGTGATTGGTGGGGCGGAGTCTGGATCCCGGTGCTGGAGCAGGGCGGGGCCTCTGACCTGAAACTGAGTATACAAGGCCCACAGTGCCACCCAGAGGCACCACATGTCGTAACACTTGACGTGACGTGAGGCTTTCCGAGAATCAGAAGGTGATAATCCAGCATTGAGTTACACACAAGAGATTGCTTGAATACAGCTTGGTAAATGAGATGTGATTGAGAACAGGTGAGTCCAGTATGACACGGCTGGGAAAACACAGAGTGGCATTCGGAACAGAGTCGTGACATCGTGGATCCAGGAAGCCCGCGGAGAACCAGGACTAGGAGCGGGAAGAGCTGGATTGGATTGTGACACTAAAATGCCATCATCGCTATGTTTCCCAGTGTGTCTAGAAGTGTATACCTGACCAGGAGACGGTATGAGTCCCTGTGTGTGTCTAGCGGTGTAGACCTGCCCAGGAGACGGTATGAGTCCTGTGTGTCTAGTGGTGTATACCTGCTTAGGAGACACTATGAGTCCCAGTATGTCTCGCGGTGTATACCTGCCCCAGGAGACAGTATGAGTCCCGTGTGTCTAGCGTTGTATACCTGCCCAGGAGACGGTATGAGTCCTGTGTGTCTAGCGGTGTATACCTGCCCAAGAGACGGTATGAGTCCTAGTGTGTCTAGCGGCCTATACCTGTCCTGGGTACAATATGAGTCCCGGCTGTCTAGCGGTGTATACCTGCCCAGGAGACAAGGTTTCCAAGTGAAACAGCATGGGGCAGCATGAGCATTACCCTCTATGAAGCTAATCTTTTGGTAATAGTTATATAGAATCTTCCAAGTACCTTGCCCTAAACAGCCAAACTAAAAATGCAATTCAACTGGATCCTTCACATTTCAAAATGTCCCAGATGAATTGAACATTAAAATCGATGTTTAGTGTATACCTCTAGCAATACAACAGGAAAAAGCAGGTCAAGAAGTGCTTGCCCAGCTGAGCGCCGGTGTGGGTGAAACGCACACACACACGCACTGTTTACAATACAGATTCAAACTGACTTTTGATATGTGTAAATAAGTTGAAAACTATAGCAGACATTTATAAAAAAAGGTCATTTTTTGAATGTGTATTCTTCAGCTACCACCACAAATATAAGCCAATGCTCTGGGAAACACTGGCTGCTTACAGTTTTCTGGAGAACCAAGCTACCTCCACCACTCGACGATGCCCTTTCTTGGGTCCTCAGCAATGCATACACCAAGTAGATGGGATGAACAGTCGAAGGACATACAGAAAAAGCTCATTTTCATACAGCGACGGCGGCTCGCACCATGCAGGGAGACAGACAGCTGGTCAGGAGCTGTTAGGGTTAGGGTGTCTTGCTCAGGAACACCTCGACACTTGGCTAAGGAGGAGCCGGGGGATCAAACCCGCGACCTTCCTGTTGCAAACCCCGACAAACCCGCTCAACCTCCTGAGCGACTGCCGCCCCCAGGTGGTGTTAGTGGTGGCAGACGAGCCTGTGGCAGACAAGCCGGTGGTGTTAGCGGTGTTGGTGTTAGAAGTGGTGGTGTTGGCGGCGGTGGTGTTTGGCGGCGGTGGTTAGGAATCTGCAAGGTGACAGCTGTTGTTTTTCTGTCAACACAAATGCAGCCGTGTGTGCGTGACCTCATGAATGTTCCTTCTCCTCCTCCTCCTCCTCCTCCTCCTCCTCCTCCTCCTCCTCCTCCTCCTCCTCCTCCTCCTCCTCCTCCTCCTCCTCCTCCACTCTCGCTGTCACGGAGTTCCCCCGGCTGAACCCCATTAGTCTGGTAACAAGGTGACAGCTGCACAGCTCCCCCCCCCCCCCCCCAATGCCAGGACTGTCTGGACGGCCATCCCTTTTATTTAAAGGGGATGAATTAGAGGTGGGTGCAGGGCGGACACACGGCTGGACAAAAAGGGACTTCTAACTTGCCGGTCCTCGTGCTCACTAGGTGGTCCTAGTTCTCTGAGTTAGTTTATGCAGCCCTCCCCCTTATCTGACCATAGAGACCCCTTCTCTGAGGTCTGTTTCAAGGAGATATTGGCCCAACCGATTTCCGATTTTGGTCATTGGCTGATACCACTGTCATTTAATGCCTTGATTATGATATATATCTTGATATGGCATATTTTCTGGTAATTTAAGACATATAATAGCCACATTAAATACTTGAACGGAAAGCTCAATTCGTTTTTTCAAATTTGATCAAGATTGTTAGTGCAAAATGTATCAGTTGAATGTAGCAATATACAAAGTAAATATAGGCCTAGCCTACAATATGAAAATGAAAAATTTCGGCATGAGTGATGGGGACACAATTAAATATCCCTATATTTAGTCTGGTGATAGTCTGGTGAGTTTAGAACATGTCCCTTAAATGGAATGCAGTCTTTAAAACCAGGAAACACAAACCCCATATCACCATATTAGGATATCCAAAACCTAAGACCGTTTTGTACCACCACTTCCTCCACCACCTCCACCACTACCCCCACCACCACCACCACCACCACCTCCACCACCACCACCACCTCCACCACCACCACCTCCACCACCACCACTACTACCACCACCACCTCACCACCACCACCTCCACCACCACCTCCACCACTACCCCCACCACCACCACCACCACCACCACTTCCTCCACCACCAACACCAGTACCCCCACCACCACTACCCCCACCACCACCTCCACCACCACCTCCACCAACACCACCACCACCACCACTTCCTCCACCACCACCACCAGTACCACCACCACCACTACTACCTCAACCACCTTTACAACCTCTACCACCTCCACCACCACCTTCACAGAGGCCATTTACAGATTGGATCAGAATATTAGCGAATGTGCTGCTGAGTGTGTGTGCTTGCTTGTGTGTGTGTGTGTGTG
>CM051009.1:10472572-10520072 GCA_027704905.1 Muraenolepis orangiensis
GAGTGTTTTTTTTTTTTGGTTTTGTCTTTGTTGTTTCTGTTGTCTTTTTGTTCAGTTATTTTGATCAAAATTTAGCTAGTGTAAATAAAGTGTTTTTTCAAAAGTCAAAAGTCTTCTTCTTCTTCTTCTTCTTCTTCTTCTTCTTCTTCTTCACCTCCTTGTTCTTCTCACTGTATCTCTGTATCCGTGTCTCACCGGGTACCGCACGGTGACGTACGCTAGCGCACAGGAAGCGAGGGAGATCTCGTTAACGATAGTTGACTGATAAAGCGCTAGCTCCCGCCTCCTCGGCGACCCACCCCAACCAATCCAATGTAACTTTCCCGCCGCTAACCCTTTCAAAGCCCCCCCCCCCCCCCCGGGAAGTCATGTACTAGCAAAAAGCCAAGAGCAGGAGGCAAAAATGTGATGAACGTTCACGTGATGAAACCAAAACACAGATGCCACCCAGAGCTTATGTTCGATGCCGCCGTTCACGCCTCATCACGACACGACATGATCACCAAAAAATGACGAGTCACGCATTAACCATCTTGCTTGTACCTCATCGCCAGGCCGTGGCGCCCAACTCTGCATCATCATTAGAACACATACACACACACACACAAACACACACACACACACACACACACACACACTCTTCTTCTTCTCTGGTAAATAAAACATTCATGCAGCCTCAATTAGTGGCGCCCGACAAGCGCGCTCACAGCTGCACCCGCCAGCTGCCATTTTGTTTATTTATTTTTTACGCAGCGATGCATGGAAGTCTTTCATACAGTATGTATATTCATATAGACCACTTTGATATAGTATATTCATGTAGGCGTCTTTCATATGTATATTCATATTGACCGATTCAAAGGTATATTCATATAGATGACTTTGATATGTATATTCATACAGTATAGATGTCTAGCACAGTCATGGACAGGGAAAGAGACAATACGACAATACGACTTTTTTCCCCTTAATACCCATGAATATGATATATAGTCGCATGGCAATATTTTCAAACGCACACCTTTCTTTCCACGTCTGGGCAACATCCCCAGAGACCAAAACAATGCCGCTTATAGCCGATAGCAGATGATAACAGAGCGGGGTTTTTTAATTGCGTTTTCACGTTTTACGATGTAGTCGTTGACATAAATCAAAACGGAAATGGACTTCCACCGTATATTTACTGGAAAAGCTGGCCAAGAAACAGGAAATGACTCGTAAAAGTAAAATTGTATTTATTTAGAGGGGGTGTGGGGTTGGGAAGGGGGGAGGGGGGTGTTGCTCTGCCAAAATGAAAAAAAAACATATTGCCAACTAATGGTACATTTTCTTCTTCGACTCTGTTTTGCAATTTCCTGACAGTTTTCTGTCAGATAAAAAGAACAGGGCTTTGGACCGCATAACGGCAAAAAGGGTGACGTTCTGTTCTTTAAAAAAAAAATCCATTAGCCGTCTTACATTGACGCTCAGCGACTTGCGTGTTGACAAGTGTACACCCCACGCTCCCAGTAAAGTAAGTTTGCTCATAACGCCGGCTTGAATCCGGCCTGCTCATTGTGCTGCACAGGAGGGGCGAAAGAAGGTAAAATGTCAATTTGATTGATTACAGTACAAGCAACACTGGCATGTTCATATGAATAGACATCAAAACGCCAGTGTTGAGTGTCTCTCGCCGCCTTGCCAAACTCCATTCGGATGATTTACATAAATCCCCTTTTGTTATGCTCTTGCGATGATACAAATTATCTGTGCCTATTTTCCTCCCGCAAAATAACAGGAGTATCATTCGACCAAGGCTAATCCACTACCTTCCTCCCTCCCTTGATTGCTTCCTTCCGTCCTCGCTTCCTCACTCCTTTCCTTGTTTCCTTCCTCCCTCCCATCTTCCCTCCCTCCATTCCTCCCTCCCTCCCTGCCTTCTTCCCTTCCGTCCTCCCTTCCTTCCTTCCTCCCTCCCTCCCTCCCTCCCTCCCTCCCTCCCTCCATCCCTCCCTCCATCCCTCCCTCGGAAGAAATTGGAAGGAATTGCACTCATGACTTCTGGTGACTAGTAGTTCTCTTCGCTACCGATGTTGAATGCACTATTGTAGGTCACTTTGGACAAAAGGGTCTGCTTAAATGACTGTAATGTAATGTAATGTAAGCATTGCATTTTCTTCATATATACCCCAGTACCCCAATGTTTTGTATCGGGGTCATTCTGTTGCAAACATGTTGTGGTGCCATATATTCCTGTACTTTTCCTATTTTATTTTTAGTAAACTTTTTTTTTTTTTAGGTGCCGATTCAGGCTTTCGTGAACACAATTCAGAGAAAAAGAGAGAGAGAGAGAGAGAGAGAGAGAGAGAGAGAGAGAGAGAGAGAGAGAGAGAGAGAGAGAGAGAGAGAGAGAGAGGCGGTTATATCAGGGTTATATATGCAACGCTGATTTGTGTGTGTGTGTGGGTGTGTGTGTGTGTGTTTGTGTATCTATTTATGCAAGTCTTTGAGCTGCCTTCTTATTGGCTCTGATGATGCTGCACTTCATACACCCAGTCGTACACACCTTCATACACCCTTTCATCCACCCATTCATCCACCCATTCATATACATATTCATACACGCATTCATGCACGCATTCATACACACAATCATTCAGCCATTCATACATACTCATATACCAACGGCGGTGTCAGCCACACAAGGCGACAGCCAGCTGGCCAGGAGCAGTGAGGTGTCTTGCTCATGGAAACCTTGACACTTGGCCAGGTGTAGCCAGGGGATCGAACCCACATCAACCGGCTCAACCATCTCTGGCTCTTGGCCCCTCAAGAGAAAGAGAGAGAGAGAGAAAAGGAGAGAGGGAGAGAAAGAGAGAGAAAGAGAGTCCCCAGACCCTGCATGTGGACCATCTGATCCACATGCAGATCAGGTGAGTGGGGTCCCACAGAACCAAAATGAACCTTCTTATGATAAAATGCCATGAATTGCCATGTAATTGATAGCGCCATCGCTCCGGTTTCTCCCATCATGGCGTTCTGCAAATTGAAAAAATAATAATTGAAGAGGAGAAAATTAGGGAATGCTTCTTTTTCTTCCTTGTGCTTCGGTGGCGGCCCGAGGTAACGCTGTGAGGTTGACTTATGACGGCCTTTAATTGGACAAAATCTCCACTGATCATGGCGGAGTGTTCCGCACCGGAACACTCCGTTTACACGGAGGTTGCAGGGGACCATTAAGTAAGCCAGGTTTCCATGCCATAATTTTCCTCTTTAACTCGGCTAAACACACGCGAAGGCAGTTTGACTCGCGGCTACGAGCCACGATATCGAAGTTGCTTCATGAATTAAATTGTGTATTTATAAAATAATAATTAATATAATAATAATTTAATAAATAAATCAATAAATAGCAGACGAGGATGTTTACGTTGTGGGCAGATTATGGTGCAGTATTGCAGTACGTACAATTCCTCTGTAATAAGGCCTTTCTTTTTGCTCATTTTACAGGGCACTGGCTTCCCTGGTCATGTGGGTTTGTGTGCACACGTGTGTGAGTGTGAACATGTGTGTGTGATTGTGCATCTGTGTGTATGTGTGATTGTGCATCCGTGTGTATGTCTGATTGTGCCTCTTTGTGTATGTGTGAGAGAATTTGTGTGTGTGTGTGTACGTGCATGTGCAAACAGAATCGTCATTGGAGTCTGAACATAGGCTGACTGAGCAAAATACTTCTTCCATGGGAAGAAGATAATAAGTAGTGCACCCTCCGACACAACCCAAGAAAAGTTAGAATGTTTGACGGTTCATCAAATTTCCAACGATGTTTGTCCGATAAACGCACGGATACAATACATTAACATAAAGTACATGTATCCCTTTAGTGTTATCATAAATATACCTTGCATATATTTATCTGGAAGGAAGACAAGTTGAGAGAAACATTGTGTATAGTTTTACACACACGCACACACACACACACACACACACACAAATTAGCTAAAGGTTTGGTGGCCAAATACATTTCTACGTTGAAATCTATCTGTAATCTGTGTGCAATTGCATTTTTCCAGGTAGCAGTAAGCTACAAACCAAACTGCCTGTAATGCGGCGATTGCAATTCTTCCAAATTTAGCCGGAATTTCCGAACCCTAAAATAATGTCCCGTGGGTGTTAGATTAGTCAAACGATTACAACGGTGAAGGAAGGGGAAGCTTCTCAAGATGAATTGTTCTCTTGTGAATAAAGCGCAATTAACACTAACTAGGCATAATAAGTCGGTAAATATATGCACAAATGGGTTTACAAACATAATGGCTGTGATAAGCAATCTGTAATAGACGTTCATGGCATTTGTTTATTTTTTATTCAGACTTCAAACAAGTCATGTAAATAATAATCCAATTCAGTTTTCCCGTTTTTTTCAGTTTATTGTCCCATGGAACATCTCACAATATTTATTTTTAGATTTCAGTTTTTTAATGTCATGACCGTTTCTGTCAGATGGCCGGAAATGGCTGTTGCTTAGGTTTGCAGCCTAGCATCATAAATAAGTCAATGGCGGATGCAAAGGGTTAGAAAATAATAATACATTTTTACATACAGTTGCAAGAAAAAGTATGTGAATCCTATGGAATTACCTGGATTTCTGCATAAATTGGTCATAAAATGTGTTCTGACCTTCATCTAAGTCACAACAATAGACAAACACAGTCTGCATAAACTAATACCACACAAACAATTATATGTTTTCATGTTTTTATTGAACACACCATGTAAACATTCACAGTGCAGGGTGGGAAAAGTATGTGAACCCTTGGATTTAATAACTGGTTGACCGTCCTTTTGCAGCAATAACCTCAACCAAACATTTCCTCTAGTTGCAGATCAGACCTGCACAACGGTCAGGAGGAATTTTGGACCATTCCTCTTTACAAAACTGTTTCAGTTCAGCAATATTCTTGGGATGTCTGGTGTGAATCGCTCTCTTGAGGTCATGCCATAGCATCTCAATCGGGTTGAGGTCAGGACTCTGACTGGGCCACTCCAGAAGGCGTATTTTCTTCTGTTGAAGCCATACTGTTGTTGATTTACTTCTGTGCTTTTGGGTCATTGTCCTGTTGCATCACCCACCTTCTGTTGAGTGTCAAATGGTGGACAGATGGCCTTAAGTTCTCCAGCAAAATGTCTTGGTAAACTTGGGAATTCCTTTCTCCGTCGATGATAGCAATCTGTCCAGGCCCTGAGGCAGCAAAGCAACCCCAAACCATGATGCTCCCTCCACCATGCTTCACAGTTGGGATGAGGTTTTGATGTTGGTGTGCTGTGCCTTTTTTTCTCCACACATAGTGTTGTGTGTTTCTTCCAAACAACTCAACTTTGGTTTCATCTGTCCACAGAATATTTTGCCAGTAGTGCTGTGGAACATCCAGGTGCTCTTTTGCAAACTTTAAACGTGCAGCAATGGTTTTTTTGGAAAGCAGTGGCTTCCTCCGTGGTGTCCTCCCATGAACTCCATTCTTGTTCAGTGTTTTACGTATTGTAGATTTGTCAACAGAGATGTTAGCATGTGCCAGAGATTTTTGTAAGTCTTTAGCTGACACTAGGATTCTTCTTCACCTCATTGAGCATTCTGCGCTGTGCTCTTGCAGTCATCTTTACAGGATGGCCACTCCTAGGGAGAGTAGCAACAGTGCTGAACTTTCTCCATTTATAGACAATTTGTCTTACCGTGGACTGATGAACATCAAGGCTTTTAGAGATACTTTTGTTACCCTTTCCAGCTTTTTGCATGTCAACAATTCTTAATCTTAGGTCTTCTGAGAGCTCTTTCGTGCGAGGCATGAGCATCAGGCAATGCTTCTTGAGAATAGCAAACTCAAAACTGGTTTGTGTTCTTTATAGGGCAGGGCAGCTTTACCCAACACCTCCAATCTCGTCTTATTGATTGGACTCCAGGTTGGCTGACTGCTGACTCCAATCAGCTCTTGGAGAAGTCATTAGCATAGGGGTTCACATACTTTTTCCACCCTGATCAGAACACATTTTATGACCAATTTATGCAGAAATCCAGGTAATTCCAAAGGGTTCACATACTATTTCTTGCAACTGTATATATTTTTTTAGGCTCTATTTTTCAGTTTATTGTCGCACAGATAACATCGAATATTTCAGACAATTTGTTTTGTTGAATTTCTGTTTCAAGTTTGATCGCAGAAAATGTCAGTTTAAGGTTCACATCCCTGATGAAGGCTAACATTAGCTCTAAGGTTTGGACAGCCTAGCAGGTGTCAATGGCGGACACAAACAGCCAGAAAGGTCTTTTGAATGTGGAACCGCTACATCTTGTGTCGCTGTCTTCCCCATGGAAATCTCTTGGCATTCGGCGTTATTAAGGATTCAATCACTCTCTTTAAGATTTTCATCTCTTCCCGTTAGAATGCTAACTAGCTGCATTGATTAGTTCTGGGCTGTGTTTGTTTTAAATGATAGATGGCTATGTATGTGTAAGGAGTCAATGGATGTGTGTGTGTGTGTGTGTGTGTGTGTGTGTGTGTGTGTGTGTGTGTGTGTGTGTGTGTGTGTGTGTGTGTGTGTGTGTGTTTGTGGGCCTTATTGATTTTGTGTGTATATATATGGTGGATTATGCACACAAACATTAGCATTAATAAATTACTTCAGATGACATCGCCAAAAGTCAAAACTTGGACTCAAAACAGACAGGAAGGTACAGAACAACATACAGGACTAGTGGACGGTCATCCCAAATTCATACAAGTACAGTGACAAAGAATGTGTGATGAAGGTGATAAAGGTGGCGGTATCGTATTAACACTAAGAAGGGTAATACAGAGACAGGCTCTAACCTCAGCTTTGTCCATCGTAAGGGTCGGAGCTTAAGAAGATCATTGACAAAATGTACAGGATACGCTGTCCGCCGGAGAAAGACGTTCAAAGATAAGGCAGAGGAAATGTTTCCTCTCTCTGGAGAAACGATGGAGAATTGGAGTGAATACCACAAGCTGACCCTGATGCTTCTGTCATGGTTTCTGGGCCTTCTGTTTGAGGATGGGGGGAGGATGTTACGGCGAGAGGAGACTACATAGCGCAACGTAGCGTTTCCTGTTTTGTTACGGAGATATTCCTCCAAGAATGACGATTTTAACATAGAAATTGTAGTGACCAGTCTACTACACATGTTTCATTTTAAACCTTGACCTTGGTATCGGTCTACGGGAAATGTTTAGTTCATCAGTGCTGGCTGAGTTTGTGTTCGCTGTTAGCCAAGAAGGTATACTGACAATCAGTTTTAGTTATCAGTCCTTTGTTAGCAATTATGGAAGAACAAGTACCATTTCTTAATGGCAAGGGCTTATGAGCTGCATCTGTGAGAGACATGAGGGAGAAACTGACCGTGAGATCTCTAATGGAAAAATGACCACTGTGTTTGGATATCCTGGAACCTTTTAACCTTCTTATTTTTAATTAGACCTTCAATACAATCTGCTGCGGAAGCACTGCAGCGATATCGCTGTAGATGAGTCTTGCAATTGGCGCCTTACCATCCCCTTAACTCTTCTAAAGCGGGAGTCTGTGAGTCTTCTGGTTTCACGTCCCAAGTCTTTGCCCAGTGGTCATTTGTTTATTTTCATTTTTGAAAGATTGAAGCCATGACGAGGACATTTTTAACAGTAGTTAAATCAATCTATGCTCAGCTGTATCATGTCTGTTGTGGTTCCAACAGTCAGGTCGTTTCCAGTCAAGACCCGTTCCATGTTACGAGCACCGATAGATCCCCAGGCCCCAGGAACACAATTGGTCTAAACTAATTTGAAGCAGAAGAAAGTGAAACGCCCCGTTCACCCAGATTTGTCTTGGCAAATGGTAGAATATGCCCGCTTAATGAACAATATACTTCAGCATAAAAAAAATAGAAAAGCGGTCATAGATAAATAGCAACTCCTTATTCAGTGTCTGAAATGATCCACAATGTTAAAAGTGGTAACAGCAAAATCGAATCGTAGATGTAATAGGCTGCATGTGTTGTGTCTTGTCAAAAATCTTAGTCTAGTCATGTTTCATGTCAAGTCATTTTTGTCTTGTCTCCCACTTCCTGTTTTATTTTGGTACTCACCTTTTGTGTTTCATTCCAGGTCCCTTGACTTCCTATCCCTGTGTGTGTGTGTGTGTGTGTGTGTGTGTGTGTGTGTGTGTGTGTGTGTGTGTGTGTGTGTGTGTGTGTGTGTGTGTGTGTGTGTGTGTGTGTGTGTGTGTGTGTGTGTGTGCCCGCCCTCGTCAGCGTCAGCCCGTCCCCTGATTGTTTCCACCTGTTCCTTGTTACCTCATGTTTAAATTCACCCTAGTTCCCCCCTTGTCTTGTGCCGGTTCGTCTTGTCCTGTCTTGATGTCAGTAGCCAGCATACCACTTTTTTTTAACTCTTGTTTCAAGCCTGATTCATGCTCCCGAGTTGTTTGTTCCACTATGTTTTGTTCCTCATTCTGTGAGTGATTTTCCGTTGATACCTTTTGATCATATTTCTCATATTTCTCATATTTCTGTTTGTTTTGATCCTCATACTGAGGGAATTTTTGTTGAAACATTTTGATTTGTACCTTTTTTACCTTGTCGATCCTTTGGGTCACCAGTTGTTTTGGAAAATAAAGTATTTTTTTATACTTTACCTCTGTCTCCTGGGGTCGTGCATTTATGTCCTACTACCTTGTGTTTTCAAGTTCGTGACAGCATGGACATCATTGGGGAATGTAGCAAATTGCCGGACTGTTATGTTATTATTGGACTTTTCTGTAGGCTATGAAACTCAGCCTGGAACAGTGCCATGTTCTACGAGGGGTCAAATGATGCTCTTTCTTCAGATTTGAGATGCAAAGTTGCGACATACTCGGTACACAGGCTGTGATTTTGTTTTGCAACACAGGAGCAGCAGGACAGGTGGTCCTTGGTCTTCTTGACGTTGAGGGCGAGGCTGTTCTCCTGGCACCACTGCTCCAGCGATCCAACCTCCTCCCTGTAGGCTCATCGTTGCCGGCGATCAGGCACATCACTGTCGTGTCCTCAGCAAACTTGATGATAATAATAATAATACATTTTATTTGTGGGGCACCTTTCAAGACACCCAAGGACACCTTAGAGAGCATATATGCTACAGTAAAATTAAAATTATAAAAATATAAAAAAGTAAAAACAGTGGACTTCACAAAGTGTCCGCAGGGTTTAAAACAAGACAAACAACAGGAAGTAAAAGGAAGAAAGAAAGATGGTACAGTTTATAAGGGATATGCCAGTTTAAACAGATGGGTTTTTAGTTGGGTTTTGTAAGTTGTTATAGAATCAGACAGATGTGTAGTGGCAGGGAGTTCCAGAGTCTGGGAGCCGAGCAACTGAAAGCTCGAGCACCCATGGTGCTGAGGCGTGAGCTGGGGACGGTGAGAAGTCCAACGGAGGAAGAGCGGAGGGTGCGGGAGGGGGTGTACTCCTGAAGGAGGTCAGTGATGTAGATGGGGGTTAGATTGTGGAGAGCTTTGTAGGTGAGTAAAAGGTGTGATGATCCGGGCAGCAGTTTTGAATTATTTGCAGTCTGTTGAGGACTGGACCAGGATTTCAGTGCTGGATTGGGACAGAGATGAGCGGACTCTGGAAATGTTCCGAAGATGGAAGAAGGCAGTGTGAGTGATGTTTTTAATGTGTGGTACAAATGAGAGGGAGCCGTCCAGAATGACACCAAGGCATTTTTCTTGGGAAGAAAATGGTATGGGGAAGCCGTCGATGATGATGTTTGGAGCTGGGTTGTTTTGTGACTCGGTGAGGGTGGATTTGGAGCTGATGAGCAGGGCCTCAGTTTTGCTAGTGTTGAGCTTGAGGAAATTCCTGCTCATCCAGCTCCTGATGTCCTCTAGGCAGGTGGTGAGGGAGGTGGGGGGCAGGGCAGTGGTGGGTTTGGAGGAAATGTAGACCTGTGTGTCGTCGGCGTAGCAGTGAAAGTGAACCCCATGGTGACGGAGGATTTTGCCCAGGGGGAGGAGATATGTGATGAATAGGAGTGGACCCAGTACTGACCCCTGGGGGACACCCAGTGCAACAGAGCACCCTGACTTTTGGTTCCCGAGTTGTACAAACTGTTGTCTGTCAGTAAGGTATGATGTGAACCAGGAGAGTGCAACACCAGTGATCCCAATGCCAGCCAGGCGGTCCAGGAGTAGTGGGTGGGAAATGGTGTCGAATGCAGCACTGAGGTCGAGGAGGATGAGGATGGTGAGAAGTCCAGAGTCAGCTGCACGGAGGAGGTTGTCTGTTTCGGGGACTTAAACCAGTGACCCCCTGGTTCCCAAGCCAAGTCCCAACAGACTGAGCTACTGCTGCCCATGTTGGAGTATGTGTATGATGGGACTTAATACTGATAGAATCTGATAGTTTTTTTTGAGTGCGATATTGTAGTAAACAGAGCGTGGGTTCGGGGGAAAGGCTCAACGTCTTTTGAAGAGTTACAAGTTTGAAGACCTCTATCATAGAAAAGAGAATGTTATTTGTTCCACTTCTTTGTGAATTAAAGCATGTGCACACGGTCCAGTGATTTCTCGTACGGCCCCATACTCTCACCATCCCTCACCTCCCAAAGGTGATTTGGCACCTCCCAAATCAAAGAGTTTATAAGCAACGTAAACCCTGTTGGAATAGGGAGCAGTTTTCCATACTGCTCAGAACAACCATTTTTACTAGTGAAGGGAAATAAGGGGATGGGTGGAAACTTTTAAGTCATTTTCGAAAATGTCAATATGGATTTAATGCAACTTTCTATAATCATAAATAGCAAAGGGGAAAGGTGTTAGATTCAGAATGAATCCAAAAGTCAAGCTCTTTTGGATATGCAGTAATGCTCAGCATTTCTGGACTGAAATTAACTAATAAGAACCCTGACAGAAAAAGTCCATTCTAATTTAAACATGGGGGAAGGGGACAAATGAATATTAAATACATGAATATTGTAATGGAGGGAACAGAAGTTGAACACAAACGACAAAAATGTTTGATGTGTGTGAATATGTGGTGTAGGAAATGGAGACTTACCATAAACAGAAAGAAAAGTTATATCAGGTATATTGAAAAAGTGTGTTGGTTTTTCCATTCTAAATTGGGGAAAAAACATTGGAATTATACAAAGCACTATCAATATTGTGGAATCTCAACAAACAAAAAAGGCACTACTTTTCTGGATGAAACAGCAAATGGAGATCCTGGAGTAAGGCATAGGTGAAACAAAGACTCTTTTTGTCTACCTACTGTACTATATCAAGCTTGTGTGCACGCCCAGTGTTGGATAATGTAGCAGTAGGGAGTGGGGGTTTAAACAGTAAAGTGAAGCTGTCCACCATAGGGCAAATGCGATATTTATTGGGTGTAGATAAGTTTATACTAGTCGTGGCTACCATGGGCGACACGGGATTGGTAAGGCCAAATGTGTGTGTGTCTAAATCTAAATCTAAATCTGGAGGATTGACTCCTCTCTATGGTCACATACATGAACACACACCGTGAAATTTGTTTGTCTGCATTTAACCCATCCGAGTGATTAGGAGGGTGTGCAGCTATTGTATAAACAGCGCCCAGAGAGCAGTGTAGGGGTCCGGTGCCTTGCTCAAGGGCACCTCGGCAGTGCCCCAGGAGGTGAACTGGACCAGTTGTCACTCTGTACTTGGTCCGTTTCGGGGACTTTAACCAGTGACCCCCTGGTTCCCAAGCCAAGTCCCAACAGACTGAGCTACTGCTGCCCATGTTGGAGTATGTGTATGATGGGACTTAATACCGATAGAATCTGATTCTATCTGGTTTTATTTGAGTGGGATATTGTCATAAACTGAGCGTGGGTTCGGGGGGAAGGCTAAACGTCTTTTGAAGAGTTAGAAGTTTGAAGACCTCGATCATAGAAAAGAGAAGGTTATTTGTTTCCACTTCTTTGTGAATTAAAGCATGTGCACACGGTCCAGCGACTTCTGTTTCGCTCAACCTAGTCGAAGGAAAAAGCCGTCTCTGACAGAGGCCCGAATCAGACCTTGTTTACTTGGCCTTCATATGAGGGCCGATATGTGGGCACTGGTGAGGAGGATGGGCCGTGTACTCTGTGTGAACTCAAGGAAGTTGAAAAACTAAATGCATTTGTGCTTTGTGATTTTATTACATTGTCTCTCCTATGATAATTCTAACAGTGTTTTTTAATAAGGTAAACAAAAACAATGCATTTGTGTTGGAATAAACGGCTGAAAACCTTTTAACATGCCCCATTTTTGGAAAAGGCGTGGTCGATGTGGAGGAGGAGGCCAATGCACACACGTAAACAGGCCTGGTTTCCTGTGCCTAGGTGGATATTTGTTTGTCCATGTTACATGTAGCATGTGTGTATATTGCTGATGCTTGAGTGGTTGTATGGAGTGTATTCCCTTAAGCGTTGTTTCCTCTTGGGTTGCCTTTTGGGGGGGGTCGTTCTGTCTGATCCGATTGAGGGATCCTCCCTCCAGAGTGAGGATCCCTCAATCGGGTACCACGCCAACAGGCAGTCAGGATGAAGATGATGTGGGATCTGTTCACAGGGTTTTTCACGGCCCCCGAGCACCGCCCCTGTTTTGTCCTTGTTTGACAATTGATGTGTTGTATAATCGCATATTGGATTCAAATTCTTATTAAATGAATGACATCTATATATGTATATGTAGAGGCACTCAAAACAAACTGAAAGTCACAGCTGAAAGGTATGCAGTTTAGTCTCAGACAAAACCAGGCAGGTTGGCTTAACAATATATATATATATATATATATATATATATATATATATGTATATAGCATGCAACATATGCATCCAGACAATACCGTAATACTGTTGTACACACACACACACACACACACACACACACACACACAGTCACTTATACACGCACACACACACACACACACCCACAAACACGCACACAACCAGTCACTCACACACACACACATACACACACAACCAGCAGTCACTCACATATGTACACACAGACACTATCCGGTCATTCCTATACACACAAAAACATCCAGTCCTATACACACATACCCACACCCAGTCACTCAGACACACACATATGCACAAACACACGAAAAACCCATACGTCACACACCCCTTCTCCTCGCCCCGTCTCTCTCTCTCTCTCTCTCTCTCTCTCTCTCTCTCTCTCTCTCTCTCTCTCTCTCTCTCTCTCTCTCTCTCTCTCTCTCTCTCTCTCTCTCTCTCTCTCTCTCTCTCTCTCTCTCTCTCCCAGTGTGTATTAGTATGGGCGAGCAGGTAGCGGGGGCAGGGTTATCTCTCAGGGAAAGTGACAGTCAGCACCGAGCGTCCTGAACACTCTGTCATTCACTCCCCCCTCGGGCCCTCCCCCTTCTTCCTCCTCCTCCTTCTCCTCCCTCTCCCCTCTCCTCCCTCTCCCCTCTCCTCCCCCTTTCCTCCTCCCTTTCTCTCATTCTCTTCCTCCTCCTCCCTACCTGCCTCCTCCTCCTCCATCCAATTGATCCAACCCCCCCCCCCCCCAACCCCTGGTTGTCAGAGCCAATGAGAGATGGTTAAAGGGAGCGTCTGCTGGGCATTACGGGTGATGTATACACCACAGCTAGCAGGCGGCGGCTGCTGTGTTAGCGCCTGGGTCTCTCTGGAATAGCAATTACAAGTTAGAGCAGTGTGTGTGTGTGTGTGTGTGTGTGTGTGTGTGTGTGTGTGTGTGTGTGTGTGTGTGTGTGTGTGTGTGTGTGTGTGTGTGTGTGTGTGTGTGTGTGTGTGTGTGTGTGTGTGTGTGTGTTTGTGTGTGTATGTGTTATGTGTGTGTATGTGTTATGTGTGTATGTACTATATACTGGCCACTTTCGGGGCTTGACTGAAAGTATCCATTGTTATGTAGGCTAATTGGAGCACAGCTCATTCTTGACTGAGGGTTCAGTTTGTGTGTAGTGTTGTGTGTGGTGTGTGTGTGTGTGTGTGTGTGTGTGTGTGTGTGTGTGTGTGTGTGTGTGTGTGTGTGTGTGTGTGTGTGTGTGTGTGTGTGTGTGTGTGTGTGTGTGTGTGTGTGTGTGCATGTGTTGTGTATAGTGTGTATACTGTGTAGTACCTAAAGTGTGTAATATGCCAGTGTGACAAACTGCGGTTCCATCAGCAGACTGAGGTCAAACCAGCTTCCTGTCAGTCGGCTCGGAGGAGAGGATGGGGAACAATGGTGTACAGATTTAAGGGTGGTTTGTCCGACGAGAAGATTCTGGGTTTGATTCCCAATTGTCCACATTACCCCCTGGCTAGTCCTTAATGGCACGTATCTGAATTCACCGGAAGTTTTCCAAAGTGACTTAAATAGTTTAAATGACATTCAAATGTATTGTCAGTGTACAGCAGCAGCAAGTACAGTACATCGAAAGGAATTTGGCATCTAAATGTTGCAGTAAAGTGCATGGTAATATATAAAGTACAGTTGTTGAATAATATGTAAGAACAGTCTACTAAAAAAACGACTACTAAAAACGGTATAACATAACTTATAGAGTAGGTATGAGACATGTGAAGAATTCTAGATGTATAAGGGAAAAATACAAGAATAAAAGGGTAGTGAGCAGGGGTATGCAGTTCTATCAAAATATAAATATATATAAATGTATATACAGCAGATAGTAAGCAGGGAAGTGTAGTTATATCAGCAGTTGACGATTAATATATATATATATGTATATATATATACGGCAAGTACAGTAAAAATGTACATGACTATCATACAGGTATGTAAACAATACATTTTGAAACTATAAATATGTAAACTATAGGTAGAGGTACGGAGTTAAGATACAGTGCAAGGTTGTAAAATACATTGATGGTGAAAGGGTATTGTCAGCAGGGTTTAGAGTTAGAAGGGCAGGGGGGGGGGGGCTGTGGTGCAGAGTTCAGAGGGAGGGGAGGAGGGGTGGGGGCAGTCATCGTGGTACAGAGTTCAGAGAGATGACAGCTGAGGGGAAGAAGCTGTTCCTAAGCCTACTTGACTTGGAACAAAGGCTTCTATAGCGCCTACCGGAGGGGAGGAGGGAAATCCTCAAACACCGTTTGTGGTGGGTAGTGTTTATTGCAGGGAGGGGTAATCCAACGATGCGGTGGGCGGTTTTCACCACCCTCTGCAGTGCTTTCCGGTCGGAAACAGTGCAGTTGCCGTACCACACTGTGATAGAGTTGGTGAGGATACCTTCAATGGCACACCGGTAAAAGTTCACCAAAATCTGAGGGGAAAGGTGGGCTTTCCTCAGTCTCCTCAGGAAGAAGAGATGCTGGTGAGCCTTCTTTACCAGTGAGGCAGTGTTGAGGGACCAAGAGAGGTCCTCGGAGATGTGGACCTCCAGGAATTGTATGCTGGAGACACGCTCAATCTCCGCCCCGGTGATGAGGATGGGGGCATGTGCGCCAGCTCTGGTCTTTCTGAAGTTGACGATGAGCTCCTTGGTCTTCTTGGTGTTGAGGGCCAGGTTGTTGTCAGCGCACTATGCCACCAGGTGCTGGACCTCCTCCCTGTAGGCTGCCTCATCATTGTTGATCATGAGGCCCACCACCGTTGTCTGCAAACTTGATGATGGTGATTGTACAGGAGTGCAGTCGTGGGTGAAGAGGGAGTAGAGGAGAGGGCTCAGCACATCTGAGGAGATGGTGTCCTTTGTACTCCTGTTCTCACTGTAGGCACATTTTTTTTTATCCAGTGAGGGTGAGAGGCCAGATTTGAGGTGAGCCAACCTCTCGAAGCACTTCATGATGATGGGGGTGAGTGCAACAGGGCGGAAGTCGTTGAGGCTCGCTGCAGAGGAGTGTTTTGGCACTGGCACAATGGAGGTGGTTTTAAAGCACACAGGGACAACTGCCTGAGCTATTGACATGTTGAAAATGTCAGTTAGGACCTCGGTCAGCTGCTCAGTGCAGTTCCTGAGCACGCGACCGGGGAGGCCATCAGGACCAGCTGCCTTTTGCGCATTTGTTCTCCTCAGTGAACCCCGCACGTCTGTGGGGGAGAGGGTGAGGGGGTTGGTCGTCAGCGGGGAGAGTAGCCCTGTTGGGTTGTTCGTAGTTATCCCGGTTGAAGCGGGCAAAAAAATGGTTGAGCTCGTCAGGGAGGGATGAGTCAGTGGGAGTTGTTGGACAGAGCGAATTGTCTGCGAAATGACTAAATATTAAGTAGTGGAAAGCTGCTTCTGACCAATGAAATATGATGATTTTAGATTGTAACTTACTCTAAAAACTTTCCACTTCTTAGCTTCCAAAGGCAAATGGTCCCTTCTGTTTAAGTACTCTATTAATGCAGCTCGAACGTCAAGTCCATTTTATTAGTATAGTCCTTTATCACAGTTAGGGGCTTCAACGTAATCGCGTTCATAGCACTAAAGACGATCAGCTGTTTGTAGCCTCAAAGCCAGGAGCAACACTTTAACATCCATCATGTAATCCACTGTTGTGGAAGTTGGCGCGAGCTGCTGGGAAAGCAGAGACGTTAACAGTGACGTCATGACGTGGCTCTCTCGGCGAAAAAGTCGGTGGAAACGCAAACCAGTTCTTAGACTGCTCGCCAATTGAACCAACTGCGAACCGGCTCTCGCGCCACCCGAGAGCTAGAACTAGGCTTGCTTTGGTGGAAACGAGGCATAAGAATCCCCCAGCGGGGTCCTTGGCAGAGCCTGAGAAGGTATGGCCCCATGAGAAGGTATGTGCCGCCACCACACTGTGCCCCAGAGTTGATCTATCCCATAGATAGAGTGTGTAGTCGGAAATCGTGGGATGGTATGTGTATTTTTATATATGTATTTTTTTTATCTGGCTAGCTTCCCAGTGATGCTTGTGAACTGTACTCAGATTCCAAACGTTTTCTTATACATTTTTTTCCCCTGTTGTTTCTGTAGTTTCTGTCATTGCGCTATTGCAGCGCCTTGCCGTCGAAGTGAAAAGGAATCCGCTATTTTACGGTTGCTCACTTTGATTGACTTCAGTTCACAGTCAAAATGGCCACTTCAGATCATTTGGCCGGGAAAAAATAAATAAAATGTGTCAACTCTTGTCAAAGTGAATTTAAATGAATCCACTGAGCGGAATGAGCTAAGGCGGGTGAAACCACTTTGCATCGCCGATGACCCTGCGAAGCGGCGGTGGCGGCAAAGCACCTGGCCCATTTAGAAATGCAAACTAAAAGCCTCTTGCTCCCATACCGTATGCAATTAAACTATAATTAGCCTTAAATCCTGACCACGCATGCTGCTCGGCTGCTCGGTGGATAATAGATGGCGTTGGTTAAGGAAACTTTATGGTGAGTGGATACAAAAGCAAAGGTGTGTCATTGATATGTATTCCCCCCCCACCTCCCCAGTGCTCGAGATGAAGGAGTAGCCTTTATCAATATATATTAACGTTGTACGCTATTTTCCGATACGTAAGCCGAAGCGGAAGAAAAACACGTTTTTGTTGTTGTTCTTTAACATACGATTGGCACAATTTGTCTGTTTATATTTTTTACAATGCGAGGAGCCACAGCTGCAGCAAATGCGCCCGCAACCGCTTGTCATGTTGTGACCTAATTGCATGTAACATGCATGGGGGTAACATGCATTTGACATGCATGTGTGTGTGTGTACACGCACACATGGACCTACAAACACAGACATCTCTCTCTTTCTCTGTCTCTCTCTCTCTTTCCCCCCACTCTCTACCCCCTCTGTCTATTGCTCGCCCTCCCTCTCTCTCTCCCTCTCTGTATTCCTCTCCCCCCTCTATCTCTATATCTCTCTCTCTCTATATCATCTTGATATAGAGAGTTGCTTTTGATGGAGCATTCACACCAAATATCAATTTAATATCTGGTGAGTCTGTCCTGTAGAGAGGGAGACAGGGAGAGAGACAAAGACAAAGAGAGAGAGAGAGAGAGAGAGAGAGAGAGAGAGAGAGAGAGAGAGAGAGAGAGAGAGAGAGAGAGAGAGAGAGAGAGAGAGAGAGAGAGAGAGAGAGAGAGAGAGAGAAAGAGAGAGAGAGAGAGAGAGAGGGAAAGGGCGAGGGCGAGAGAGGCTTATTGGCATTAAAGAATGGATGCCACCAATGGGTTGCATCCATTGGGTGGGTATGGGTTTCCTTTGAATGAGAGTCAAAATTTATTGTATTTATTCTAATTGGAGTGACTGACAAGGGGAACAAAAATGGATCATCTGCACTGAGAAGTTTGCCACATTTTGTGTTTTGAAACGAGACCGAGCGGTGTCTTTATATATTATTTATCGTGTACTTACGCTCTTATGAAATCCGATGTTTTCATGCATAAAATATGCCAGCCTTTCATCTCCAGGAATTGTTGTTCGTCTTTTGCCCCCAAAATGCCCACATAGACAAGTCAAACGTATTGCTTCAGTTAAAGAGGATTCAGATCCAGCCCCTCATGTGACGCATGGGGTGACATTTGTTTGATCGTCGGCAGCCTAACTGTCTGTCGCTGTTGCTTCATTTATTCTGTGATCTTTCAGATTGAATTTGTCAGGTTTGCCTGTTTCTCCGGGCCGATAAACTTTTGATAAATGTGTTGATCGGATGTAGCTCTGAAACAGCCCATCTCCATTTTGTGGAAACAAATGACCCCTTTGAAAGAAGAAAATAGATAAAGTAAATAGAAAAAAGGGTCTGCTTGTAAAATGCTAAATGATGAATTGTTGAATGCATGCCACATTTACTCATGTTATATAGTTATATTCTTGGAAGAATCGTTCAGGTTGTTAGATGGCTTTCTGTGCTACTAATAATTAACAATGTTACCATGGTTTGAACAAAAAGTGGATATGCCCTCTTCTCTTAACAGAGCAGTCTAGGAATATACCTGCTCCCTAAAAACCTGTCTCTAACCCCTAACTGTCTCTCTGTAATCACTGTCTAACCCCTACCTGTTTCTCTGTACTCACTGTCTAACCCCTGCCTGTATTTCTGTTCACTGTCTAACCCCTACCTGCTCCTTAATGATCCATCTCTGTATTCACTGTCTACCAACGACCTGCTCCTTAATGAATTGTCTCTGTACTGTCTAACCCCTACCTGCCCCTCAATGACCCGTGTCTGTACTGTCTAACCCTTACCTGCTCATTAATGACCTTTCTCTAAATCCAGTCTAACCCCTACCTGCCTTTAATGGCCTGTCTCTGTACTGTCCAACCCCTACCAGCCCCTCAATGACCCGTGTCTGTACTGTCTAACCCCTACCTGCTCCTTAATGACCTGTCTCTTTATCCTCTGTTTAACCTCTACCTGCTCCTTAATGACCTGTCTCTGTACTGTCTACACCTACCTGCTCCTTAATGACCTGTCTCTGTACTGTCTAACCCCTACCTGCTCCTTAATGACCTGTCTCTGTACTGTCTAACCCCTACCTGCTCCTTAATGACCTGTCTCTGTACTGTCTAACCCCTACCTGCTCCTTAATGACCTGTCTCTGTACTGTCTAACCCCTACCTGCTCCTTAATGACCTGTCTCTGTATCCACTGTCTAACCTCTACCTGCTCCTTAATGACCTGTCTCTGTATTCACTGTTTTTTGGATAAAAGTGTCTCCTAAATGACATAACCCTGACTGTGTATTAGTCATAGTCCTAGTCCCCACAGTGTCCCTGATGTAACCATACATAACCCAAACATACGTTGCAAAAACATGTATATATTTATGTATGCACAACTTCCACTCATCTTGTATGCCCACGAGCCAACTGGGATGCGGTATCTATCAGACATATCTAAAGGAGCGTCTGGAAGAAATGAAAAAAATCCAAAGAATCGCACGCAATCTCCATGCATTTGCATACAAATCCCAGCATCTGCATACATTACGGCCTTTTTGCAGATTCGTATCATCAATCAAATTCAGCCTTCAGCCGCCTCGCCCAATTGAACTCCCCGTCCCCTTTGTTGAGTTGCCATTATCCTTATCTGACATACTTTAAGATTGCATCTCTGGCAGAAGACATACATTCATAAAACACAGTTATCATTTAACTGAGTGGTCAGTTAGAGGATGCACTGGCATATACTTTTGATAAAGTTTCTACACAACTATTGTTCCGCAGACATCGGGCTTCGAACCCAGGACCTGTTGACTTTGAGGCTAACATACTCCAACCACAAAGCCAATAGACACAAGCTAATAAGCAAAAGCTAAAAGAAAAGCGCTGGCAAACAATAAGACAAATGCTTAGTGAGGAAAGGTCAGGGTAACAAACTCAAACATCGGGCCATTGTGTAACCATACACAACCGTTGGTGGTCGTCGGACAAAGTTTGTTGTGATTCGGCGCAGGCCAACCTTGGCTGACATTCAATAGTTGGGCACTTGGCCGTTATTTCAGGTAAGGGTTTAGCTTGCCTTTAAATGAGGAAAGTGTAGACCCTTCTTTCCGTGATGTCTTCCTCAGCACCTGACAATAGCTGTGGTTCATATTTAATATTTAATACTCACCACGTGCCGTTCCCCAACCTCTGCTCTCAACTTGACTACATTTCCCAACACCCCCAGTGGCCTGAGGGAGCGGGAAACAAGGTCACAATGGAACCCAAAGGGAATTCAGTCGGCAAAATTTGGAAGTTGGAAGGGGGTGAGTGTAAGGAAGCGAAGAGAAGCTCCCGGAAGACATTAACTGAGGCGTGAATCTTAATATGGCAGCCGTGGAAAAAAAAAGAAACAGAGTGTGACATAAGTTTGAGACCTGTGCTAAGGAGCCCCTGAAGGGACATTACATTCACACATTCTTTCGGTTGAATAAAATACAAAAAAATGTCTGCGAGGGAGTTCCTGCTAAGTTAGGAAAAAGACTGTATTCATTGTGGGAATGGCTGCTTTGAGCTGGCTTTGCGCTTTGAGCTGAATCAAATTAACTCACTTGGATAACGCAGTATACTTGTGTGTATGACCGTGTGTTGAACGGTAGCCGTGGTCCAAATGGTTTGAGTCCACCATTTGGACTCAAACGTGACTTTGAAATTTATAAAAATCTGGAGGATTGAATCCACTTTATTGGTCACATACATGTACACACACAGTGAAATGTATGTCTCTGCATTTAACCCATCCTAGTATTAGATGAGCAGTGGGCAGTTATTGTATATACAGCTACCTGGGGAGAGCAGTGTAAGGGACAGTGCCCAGGTGTTTAGATATTTTGGTGGTGCTCGCTTGCACGTTCACTAAATCTTATTAGAATAGATGACTCAGGTTTATACACATCTGATATCCTTGTATATGGGACAGCTGGACACTTTATTTACCATAATAATGTGATGTTAAACGCCACTTGAGAGATGCAACCTGACAACAAAGGTCAGAACAAACCTAACTACCCACAGAAACAACTAGAGGGCCCTCAGTAGAACGCATACATCCTCCGCACAAAAAGGTTCCCTTTGCCCTATTATTTCTGAGGCTAAACAATCCCTCTAAAAGCAACAGTTCTTCATATTTTCATCCGATCCATGTGATTAATCATTTACCCTTTTTTGCCAATTCTGAATCCTGGATCTAGATCTGAGGGGGCTCCGGATTTTTATCCCAATATTTCCCTTAATTTTCTTTAATTATAATTGGGATTCTACCTAAACCCTCACCATGTTTGTTGCAAATATGTTAATCATTTTGGAAAAAATTACACAAAATGTGATCCCCCAGTGCTAAAGAATCATTTTTTTTAACCACCAAGTTTTGTCCAAATCCGTACTTAGCTTTTTGAGTTATCTTGCTAACAGACAATCATACAGACACACAAACAGAGAGACAAACAGACAACAGACAAACAGACAAACAGACAAACAGACAAACAGACAAACAGACAAACAGACAAACCAAAAGACAGATGACAACATAACCTCCTCCCACCTTCAATAAATATGTTTTCACGTTCCCTTGCATCCGAGTTAAACATGTGTTTGGGGTAAGCGTGGGTGGGTGTAGTACGGGTTCAGACCGGGACACGTCCAAGCCGTACAGAGGACCCTGCAGGGGGTCTGGTGAGGGGGTGGAGGTGGAGATGGAGGAGAGGTGGAGGAGAGGTGTCAACCGGAACCTAGGAAGACGAGGAGGATGAGGAGGAGGAGGGGGAGGAGGAGGAGAAGGAGGAGGAGGGGGTGGTAGCCGGCCAGTTAGTTGTTAAGCGCTGAGCCGCGTGCAGCAGGCGCCCCGAGGCACCGGAGGCTAAGTGGGGGCAAGTCGTTGGAGTGCGGCAGCGGCGGCAGAACTTCTGGAAGTGAGTGGTGTGTGTGTGTCTGTGGGGGGGGGGGGGGGGGGGGGGGTAGTATTTAATCATCTGGCTACGGCTGCCAGATGAGTGATGAGCAGGAGCCACAGGTACCTCCACCCACCAGCACCACCACCCCCCCTCCTGCTTCTGCTGCCTATGCGTCCGCGACCTTCACCGAGGTCGTAAATAATTCATCGGCTGTAAAAGTTGTGATTTAGAACAACCTGCCGCTCAGCCGCCCGTCCTGGTTCCTCAGCGCTCTGACGTGTTTGTACCCCGGCGGAGGAGGAGGGGCATAGAAATCACGACAACAAACATACCAACCAGCATAGCATATCATAGCATAGCATAGTATGACACGACAGAACATGGAACTGGCACAATGTGGTATAATATGACATTTACATATGTGTGTGGGTGTATGCAAGGACACACAGACACAGACACAGACACACACACACACACACACACACACACACACACACACAGACAGACACAGACACAGACATACACACACACACACACACACACACACACACACACACACACACACACACACACACACATACACATACACACTGCTGTATAGTGGCTGCTCCAGAGACAGAGACAACAGGAATTAATTAGATGTTAGTTGGGTCTTATCGCCGGCCTGGCGATAATTCAACGTTACCGCTTGTCACCCTCGAGTGTCGTTATCGTTAAAGTCAGGAAATTGAGATGTTGACTTATCACAAATACCGGTGGTTTTGACATCCCGAAGAAGTACCAAAGGACAATAAACGGATAAACACTGTGAGTTTTGGAAAAAATTGAAATACATAGTTTATGTTATTAAGTATATGGTATACATCAGTGGCGAAGCGTGTCTATCACAACTGGACCTTCTGTAGGGGGGGGGGGGGGGGGGGGGTAATCGTGATATTGAAAATTGTGTGGGGCTTTTTTTTCAGCTGCAAATGATACTGTCGTGAATCTGTCGGAATCAAAATTCCTTTATTCGTCACCCGTACATATATAAAAATATCTATGCACACGTTATTATTAACAATAAAAACCTCATGGTCACATCAAGAGGATTCTGAAATCATCTCGCGACCCCCCCCCCCCCCCCTCGGGGTCCCGCGACCCCCACTTTGGGAACCCCTGCTGTAGACCACCACCCCCACCATCACCACCACCCCCATTCGAAAATTCAGTTGTTCTAGTCAGACGGACGTCACGGAGGAGTCACTTTATGCCTTATCTCATTTAGGAAGATCAGATTGTCGCAGCCAATTCCCAAGTGTACCATAGTTGTAAAGCAGTGTCCATGTAGTGAAGTAACAGACCATCACACACAGGCTATCGGTTAAAGGGACAGTCTAACACGCTTCACGTGAAAAGGCTGAACGTAACTTTGGAACTTTAAGTTCCAAAATAGCGATCAATAATCACCAAATGTCTCTGGCATATGTCTTGTCATTAGCACTTTCACCTGTCAAAATGAAAGTGAAAAGGTGAAAGTGCTAATGACAAAACATATGCAAATTAGGTGATTATTGATCGCGGTTTTGTAACTCTTAGTTACGTTAAGTCTTTTCACGTTAAGCGATGCAAAGAAAGATCAAGTCCAAACTCGTAATTCAAATGCACAACAATGCTTAACAAACCCAAGACAGCCATTAACTAATCAGTCAACAAGTGTGTGGAAACAAAATGCAACAACCAGCTCAACGAGACGCAACACTGAGACAAAACCAGCAAAGACAAATGAGTCTCACTCACCAATGATGTTCACTTGAAGACCAAATCCATTCTCCTGTCCTTCTGGATGGTTCGACCACCATCAGGTCATAAAGATGATCGCTTTTCAGATCCAAAATAAGTTCCAATTCCCTGCTCTCTTGTCGGTCCCAAATAGCAACACTCCCATCAGTAGAGCCTCTTGTGGCTAGTAGAGCCCGTTAGCCACGGGTATCGTTCCCAGTTGCTACTCTGAAAATGGCGAACATAGCCTGCTTTAACTACTTGAGTCAGCTCCAGATTGTCAGGTCTTTTTTAATAATGTCCATCTTAACATTAAATGGTCGTCTTGAAAATGGTTCAGACAATAAATCCGCCACGACATCATCTTCACCTGTTGCCATTTTGACGTAAAAAAAACAACGTAGAAAACGTAACACTACGCTAGATCCACTCTCGCGCCAGCCAACACCTTGCACCTTCTAGCTCCATATTGAGCGGCGGGGAAATCTAAAAGAATACGCCCATTGGCTACAAATCACGATATGATTGGTTGATCAAATTGTCAATCCAAACATACGCTCTCATTTAGTCTAAGGGCCAATGTCAGCGGGAATACTTTGGTTGAAGGATATTCTTCCCAGCAACCCAGAAAAATATCTGATTGGTTGCATTGTTTTTCCAACACAAAACCACTCAAATGCGTCGTGCATGGACCGAGAAAGACAAACAAATCAACGTAACACTGTAATATAACACAGATACGATTCTCATTTATTCATTTTATTTAAATTTTATTAAATGTTATTAAATTGTATTACATTTTATTAATACAATTAATTCGATTTTTTTGGTTTCATCTGAGAGTTCCAGGGTCTTCTCTGAATACCTTGAAGGCCCTGACGCTTCACCACTGGTATACATATGGTTTAGAATAAACAGTTTATATATTTATATATATATATAGATTTTTATATAAATTATATAAATTATATCTATATAAATGATATCTATATATACAGTATGCATATATATATATATATATATATCATGTGGAAAACGTTCCAGCTTTGTCAGTCATACTTATATTGTATATTGTATTGTAAGCCACACGCGATGTTCGCGATCACGATTCCCCCCCCCCATATTTTTTAGTTTCAATCCTTCCGGCTTCATGAAAATGTCACTGCTTTGGCGTGTCGCCGCTATCCACCAGTCAACGTAATTTTGAAAAACGGCAAAACGCATCCCCGGATGTGCAATCAGCCGGTTATTTTCATTATCCAATTTTAAATCAAAGAGGCCGCTTTTCTTAATTAAGATATTCCTTAATGGGGTTCATTAATTTCCAACTAACAGGTGCTGCGCTCATGCAGCCCCGCATCACTCGGATTTAAAATCAATTCCGCAGCCAACATTTATTTGAAAAAGCGAGAGCAAACAGTGTGAACGAGGGAGGGGGGGGAAGTAGGGGGGGAGAGAGAGAGAGAGGGGGGAGGGAGGGAAAGGGCACGGGCCATCTGGTGGGAGACGATTAAGGGTTGGGTGGGGCTGTGACGCAGAGGTGGTGGTGGTGGTGGTGGTGGTGGTGGTGGTGGAGGATGAGGGGTTAGGGTGAGGGGGACGAGGAGGCAGTGGTTCATTTTGATGCTTCAATCGAGTCGAATGAGAGTTTAGTGGTTGGACATGGACGGTAGAGTGTGTCTTAATATACATATATCAACCCTACTCTATCCAACCAAGGGGATTCATATTAAACGACAGGGCCCTCAGCAGAGCGCATACCGCTGTAAATGTTTTGCAATATCCCCCAGTGCTAAAGAATCCTTCGAAAATATCCCGGAACCAGATTCGGATCTCGATCTGCGCCAAAATCGAATCAACTGTTCCTCAGCAAATAATCTATCGAACCACCAAGTTTTGTCCAATTCCATACAAAGCTTTTTGAGTTATCTTGCAGACAAACAGACAAACAAACCAACAAACAGGGATGAAAACGTAACCTCCGATATATATACCATCGCATGTTGTTCTTTACGTAGCACACAGACGCCTGAGTCTATCCCGGGTATGAACCTTAATTTGAATTAATTTAAGGCATTTAAGAAAAACACTTTACAATCGCCCCGGGTGCTGGATTGTCTTATGTTAGCATCACCGCCGCCACTAATCGTCTCTTGGCGTGCGAAAAAAAGGAAAAAATAATGATCTCTTTGGCTCATAATTGACCGCCGCTTGCGTCCCCACTAGTGATGGGAATTCCGGCTCTTTTGAGTGAGCCGGCTCATTTGGCTCGGCTCACCAAGAAGAGCCGGCTCTTTCGGCTCTCAAACGGCTCTTCTACCACATATACCTTTTATAATTCAATCAAATGTTACCCTATTTTGACTAATTATTTATATGTGTACACATATATCACTTAAATTATTCAATACATCCTTTGTACTGAAGTATTCAAAAGTAAAAATTAAAATTTTAATATAAATGATTTGCTGTGGCCAATTGTTTTCATTGCATTTACAGACCCTTGTAACTCTGATACCACCCAATGAATGCACTGACTTGCTTGTAGAACCACGCTACACAAAGCAGATAGCAACACCTAGAACAACTTAAGCATAGACATTTAAAAAAGGACAGCTACTGTATTTTTGTATATTTGACATTTGTATTTAAACAAAAAGCCCTAACAAAACAGCAGGGCTCTATTTCAGTAAAAAAAAAAAGTGCCCGTGGAGGTGGTTTGTGGACCCTGTTCTATATGAGAGCTTCATGTTGCAAATTCTGCATTCTGCCTTTGTGTTTGCACAATTGTTAAAATTCAACCAAATGCTGCTTCTTTTCCTACTTTCACTCATCTTATTAGCGCGACGCAAACTGACACTTCCCCGTGCGTTCTCCTCTCGCTCTGTTCAGCCATCAGCACAGAGCACGCGCCGCCCCTCCTCCTTATCTATCCTCACGTGATGCACAGCATGCGCGTGACATTCAGTCACTGCATGCACGCGGAGCACCCGTAACAAATCAATAACGGCTCGTTCGCGGGTGCGAGCCGGCTCCCGTCGTTCACTAAATAGAGCCGGCTCTTTGAGCCGGCTCGTTCGCGACCGACACATCACTAGTCCCCACCCCCTGACTTCTCTGTCTGCCCTTGAGCTAGCTAGCATGCTAGCCTGCCAGCAGCCCGGGTTGGTTCCCGAGGTTGAGGAAATCTATCATTGCCAAAGACATTGAACACATCCTCTCCTGCACCCCTCTGCCTCTATCTCTGTGACTGCCTGTGTGTGTGGTGTGGTGTGTGTGTGTGTGTGTGTGTGTGTGTGTGTGTGTGTGTGTGTGTGTGTGTGTGTGTGTGTGTGTGTGTGTGTGTGTGTGTGTGTGTGTGTGTGTGTGTGTGTGTGTGTGTGTGTGTGTGTGTGTGTGTGTGTGTGTGTCTGTCTCTCTCTGTGTCTGTCTGTATGTCTGCCTGCGTGTGTGTGTCTCTCTCTCTCTGTCTGTCTGTCTGTCTGTCTGTCTGTCTGTCTGTCTGTCTGTCTGCCTGCGTGTGTGTGTGTGTCTCTCTCTCTCTCTTTCTCTCTCTCTCTCTCTCTCTCTCTCTCTCTCTCTCTCTCTCTCTCTCTCTCTCTCTCTCTCTCTCTCTCTCTCTCTCTCTCTCTCTCTCTCTGTCTGTCTGTCTGTCTGTCTGTCTGTGTGTGTCTCTCTCTTTCTCTGTCTCTCTCTCTCACTATCTCTCTCTCTGTGTCTCTCTGTCTGCATGTGTGTGTGTCTCTCTCCCTCCCCCTCTCTCTTTCCCTCCCCCACCCCTCCCCTTCTCTCCTGACAGTCACTCATATCCATTAATGATGTGCTATGTGCTAAGTGTGATGTCACCTCCCAGTACATGTGGTACACTGAAGGCTTCTGTGCTAGCCTAAGAAAGTTATAGACTCTTAGCGTAGCATTCACAATAGCGTCATGAACATCACACATGAGGGACTGAACAAAATAATGGTTGCAGTAAAGTTAATTGATATATATATATTTTTAAAGAAGTGTAATCTGCTTTATTGACCTTTAAAGGAAATAATTCCTTTCCGGTTTTCAGAAAATAAATATAAAAGAAAGTGACATAAAGGCAATATAAAAAGATGTGATATCATGAAGTAAATAATGTAATGTTTTTTTAAATAATTAATTATATTTTTGCTATTATTAATGTATGAGTATTCACGAAAATATAATAAATCATTTTAAAAATTGAAACAAGAGATTTCATATATTTGTGATATATAAGTGAATACATCCCCCAAGACATAGATCCTACCCTTGTTCCCTCCTCCCTACTTCCTCCTTATAGGGAGTTCAATGTAGAGGACTATATAGTGAAATCCTTCCCTCATTCCCTACTCCCTCTCTAGTAGTTCAATGTAGAGGACTATATAGTGAAATCCTTCCCTCATTCCCTACTCCCTCTCTAGTAGTTCAATGTAGAGGACTATATAGTGAAATCCTTCCCTCATTCCCTACTCCCTCTCTAGTAGTTCAATGTAGAGGACCTTACTTATAGTGAAATCCTTCTCTCATTCCCTACTCCCTCTCTATTAGTTCAATGAAGAGGACTATATAGTCAAATCCTTCCCTCATTCCCTACTCCCCACTCCTTACTTCCTACTCCCTCTCTAATAGTTTAATGTCGAGGAAAATATAGTGAGCTTGTCGGCTAAAGGAATCAGCAGTGTCGCTCTGAATATTTAACCCGGATGAGAGAGACAGAGACGAGTGGGGAGAGAGAGAGTGAGTGAGTGAGTGAGTGAAAAAGTGTGAGAGACAGAGAAGGATGGTGAGAGACACCGAGAGAGAGAAAGAAAGTGAGTATGTGAGAGAGAGAGAGAGAGAGAGAGAGAGAGAGAGAGAGAGAGAGAGAGAGAGAGAGAGAGAGAGAGAGAGAGAGAGAGAATGCGTGTGAGTGAGTTAGTGTATGAGAGAGGTTCCCCCCCCCCCCCGGGATCTCATTTATTCATAGTGGTACACCCCGGGTGTCCGTCTCCTGGTACCAGGTGTCCGGGATAATCTACACATCGTGTCACATTTGCAATCCATGGCTCAGCTGTCGGTGGTTAGCCACAGCGCCGGAGAAGCCTGGGACAAGGCCCGCCCAAGACGGAGTGTGTGTGTGTGTGTGTGTGTGTGTGTGTGTGTGTGTGTGTGTGTGTGTGTGTGTGTGTGTGTGTGTGTGTGTGGTGTGTGTGTGTGTGTGTGTGTGTGTGTGTGTGTGTGTGTGTGTGTGTGTGTGTGTGTGTGTGTGTGTGTGTGTGTGAGGGTTGTTGGGTTGCCAGTGTTTGTTGTCGTCGCTGCGCAAATCCACTAGTTTGTGTTTGATTAGGGCTAATGCCGAGTAATTATGGGGAGGATTTAGCATGATTGGTAATTGTTTGTTTGTCGTAGACGGTCACTCAATTTGTGTACCCGGTTTAAGCCCCAGGAGAAGGGGGGAGATTGAGGGGGAGGTAGGCCCCCACCCCCCACCCCGCCCGACCAAAGAGCTGCCAATGCGTTCGCCGCTTCAAAATCGAAAGGTAGTGTCAGTTGGAAGCGGGGACAGCCAACGTGTAGATTGTGTTCCTACTAATCAAATGTGTCTCGACAGGACGGGTGTCCTTATTGATTCTGTAGATCGACTGATTCACTGATTGGTCCAGTCATCCACCTCCCATCCCCCCCCCCCTCCCTCCCTGACCAAAAAGTGAAAGGTTTTTCTTGACAAAATGTGTTTTTGACGCCTTTTGACGAACAAGCAATCAGAAAATCAACACATGGCCTCTCTCTCACATTGATGGGTTTAGGGACACTGATCTATCCGTGCTGGACCTGGGTGTGTGTGTGTGTTGAGCAAATGATGATAAAACTGAGGGCAGCAGTAGTAGAGCGGTCGTCTGACAACCGGAAGGTTGCTGGTTCGATCCCCGCTGGTTCGATCACATATTTCAAAGAAATACTTTCCTTGTTTTTGTCATTGTTGTTATGTAATGACTCAATATGTAACACGCTGCTGATGATGCAGTACAAATTACGACACGATAGGCTCACTGGCTAACTAGGTGTAAATGGAAAGGTAAATCAAACAAAATAATTGTCAGTTACAGTAAAGGACGAAAGCGGCCGCTCACTGCCTCCTCAAATCAAATATCCCGGCATATTTGATAAACCAAATACCTTGATATAGACATTTTTTGCCGATAATATAGCGTTGACTACAATGTAAATGCTTTGAACATTATGTAAATATATTTACACAATGCGATTTTTGGATAAATGTGCGGATATAATGACTACGTGGGCAAATGGAAAAATAATAATAGAACAGCCAAAGCGGTCTGGTGAGTCCAGAACATGACATCACTTTACTCTCTCTCTCTCTCTCTCTCTCTCTTTCATCTCTCTCTCTCTCAATCAGTCGCTTATTGCAGTTGACATTCTGAGCTGTCACTTTGCTTTAGACCTGCAGTTCCTGCTTGTCATTTAGACACATAAATGCACAAACACAGACACAGACACACACGCACACCGACACACACACACACACACACACCCAGATGCTAATGCAGCCATTTTTCTTTCGAGTGTCTTTGTTCTTTGTCATTTGTAGTCACTTAGTCTATTGGTACTTGAATGGATTTTAACATTGTGTGTGTGTGTGAGTGTGTTGGTAAATGTCAGGGGTCAAAGTTCAGAGGATCTTGGACGTAATCCCAGGTATGTCGGCTACTTTATTGATTCTATTGAAATGCTGGGGGTTGACTTGTGTTTTTCTTTCTTATTATTCGTATTATTCCTAATTGTTTTTTGTGTTGATATAAGTTTTCATATCTTTCAATGTTAAATAAAGTTATTTTCTTCCATCTTGTGAGCACGTTTCAAGTCAATGTAAAAAATATGTTTGAAATAAAATGTACATACGTTATATCTGAAAAATCTTCTCCAGGAAAATAACCCCACATTACTGATGATTACTACTCACAATAATTCATTGTGTGTATCAATATCGAGGTATTTGGTCAAAAATGTTCTCCATATTGCAACCAGCCCCACACCAAAAGCATCTGACTTCTTCGACTTGAGACACACTTCAACACGATGATGATATGTCACCATCCTTTTTTTTGGTCCTCGGCAGGATTTCCACATACTACATGAAGGTGTTCATGTCCCTGACGGTGGCGGAGATTGACACCTGGTACAAGGTACAGGTTTCCGGGAGGTGTCGAACCCCCCCCCCCCCACCTAAACCCAGTGCCTTTCAGAGAGGGGAGTCACCATAACCACTAGAATCTAGTGGGTTGCGGGGTTTAATTCTCCAAATTGGCCACAGCCTACCTGTTGGCATACCCTGAGCAAGATGTGCCTACCTAAAGTTAATCTAAAAGTGGAATTCAGTATTCGTCGCTTTCGATGCATTTATAAGTTGTGTTCTGTTCTAGTTGTAAGAATAGTGTAACAAGCACACCCACACAAACACACACACACACACACACACCTCACTCAGTAACAGGGTGCACAGCAGAATCCAATTAAAACCGATCATGTTTGCTTATTTTGTGGACTGTTGAACTGCAAGACCTTAAAATTAAACAAACAAACATACTTTTCATTAAAAACAAAACCCGCCAAAAAAACATATTCAAGACAACATCCAGAGAGCTCCTCAAGACTCACTACCCTAAACCCAGCAAGAGAGAGAGAGAGAGAGAGAGAGAGAGAGAATTGCGGTTTCTCATAAACTTTTCTGTTCTCCTTATTCTTAACTTTTTCGGCGAAGCGATCCAGCGAAGGTCACCTGTGCTCCTGTGTGCTAGTTACGTCTAATTACGCTTGCGTGCCGTCTCCTCATCGCGAAGTGAGCCCAAACACCGACCCAAAGGTGACTCTACATCACAGGAAAGACCAAAATGTCCAAAAAACAAAAACAAAATAATATATATATTCTTGTTCAGTACGAGGTCTGACAGACTCCACTGAACTGCTGCGGAGAAGTTATACGCTCTTGCCACAGTCTTGTCACAGCCCCTTAAAAAAAGGAGGATAAAGGTGCAGCACTGCAGTGGAGTTCATTACAGAGCGGTTCATAACCAAGGAATGATTATATTCCTTACATTGTAAGAAAAACATGGATAGGATTTATCGCCTGCACTCTTCTCCTCTCCCACGTCTTAATAAAGTCTCGAACACATCAAATCTTAGCCTTTATTGACTTGGCTTTGTTTATTATTTATTTAAACAACCAGTTGTTGTTTATCTTAAACACTTGTGACACAAATATGTTGTACCGATCTATAATTCCCATTTTTTTTAGCTGTCTGGCTGGTCCAGTGACTACTCCGAAGCGACTTTTCTGACTGCATTCAAACTACGGTCAAGAGATCACGTGACGCTACTCAACCAATCAAATCGCTGCAGTCAGTGAGCGAGCAGATAACAAACACACACACACACAAGGAGGGACAGAGAGAGAAACAGTCAGAGTAATTTCACATGGAGTGCTCTAAAAAACAGAAAGCTAAAAACAGACAGCAAAAACAGACTCTTACATGTAATTACATGCTATTAAAAGCGTCAATGTGAATCGGCACTACGAGATAAAGCACACATTTTTTTGAGCAATCATAGCCACCCAAAATAAAATAAACGATCTAGGAGCCCAATATGATCTCTCTGTATTTACAGGTAGCTTGCTCTTGGTTCAAATACACTTTTTGGGACACATTTAGTTAGTTTGGTTGCTACTGGATGGGCTGACTTTTTATCGTAAAATAAATTGGAATCTAGTTGTGTGCACTAGATTAATGCTTTTGGATAAATCGATGCATTTGGCTAGAGTCATCTTTTTTTCTGTCTTCGGGCCGCCCTAAAGGGCTCAGAGTCTGACAAACCAACCAGTATCTAAAAAAAACCTATGGGAAACACTGCTGAAACAAGTAGTTCAAAATCTGGCCATGTCTTCAGTGTCGGATGTTACCGACACTGAATAAATAAAAGGAGTGTAAGCCGATGCAATGGAGGCCAATGGTCCTGCGTAGCAGAGACACGCTGTCCATCCAGGAAGTGCTTGAGGGCGACATCGGGAATTACACGTGCAAGCTGCAGTTCGGACGTGCACCAGACAACAGAGCTATCCGTCACGGGTAAGACGAGCCAAAAAAGCAGTTGCCTAGCGCTTGATGTCAGGTGACATCACGTGACAAATCACAAAACCACCGGCGTTGGCGTTGGTTAGCTTTTGTGGTCGCAGTGTAAAAAAACTGTAAGGAGGCTATTCTCTCTCCAACAACACAGAGGTTTGCGTGTGGCTCTTTAAAAACAGATAATTAAAAAAATGGAAGACTATAATAAGGATAAAAAAAAAATAAAAATCCCCAACTTTAAACAGCTGATCCCTGCACCTTTTTTTCCCTCGTGACAGCCGATAGCGGCGCGGCTGTCACGACGACTTTTAGGCCACTTTAATTGCTAAGTAGAAGAATAATTCACACTATGCTTCTTCAGTACTTTTTGCATAGGGCTGCTGAAATATTTAAGCCCAAAACTTTAAGTCTCTGACAGACCTTGCCACTAACCGTCACTGTGATGATTTTCAGAGCGAGTTTCCTCCTTTTTGTTTTCTTTCCTAAAGTAGCTTTTTTGATTTGCCTGATTTGCCTGGAGAAAAACTGTCACAATGGCAAGGTGACGTCTAACAATTATATCTCTCCAGTCAATTGATGAGCAATCACAACAGACTGTAGTCTCACTGTAGTCTCTCACACATCAGCCATTTAGATGTGAATCTACATGAGCGTAAAGGCTGGCGGCAGACAAGCTCAGATCTGGGTGAACCGGGTGTTTCACCTCCTTTCTTTCGCTACATATTTGTTTCGACCCATGACGTTGCTGGAGGTGGGGATCCGTAACCTGTAAAAAAGTGTCTGTAAAGGTTTCAAATCAACACCGACCGGCCACTGTATAAATAGTCCCCTTCTGAAAGCATCATCCACACACAAACAAATTAGTTTTCTTCGTTAGAATATCTCCGTAACCTAACAGGGAAATAAGGCGTTACTCCGCCCCCTGCAGTGTTCTGGTTTCCTGCCTAGGCTCTCTCTGTGTACCGCCCCCCCCCCCCCACCCCCCCTCAGAAGTTCTGCTACAGCACAGTAGGGCTGCTGGGATTCCAGAAGAGTGGCACTGTGAACTGAACGATTTGTGGATAGCTTTCAACACCACAACCACAGATTGTACATTACAGGTCGGCACGCCCGCCAAACAAACCTGTTTGGCCCCTGTTAGCCGTAACCTAATTGGTCCTTTATGGCCCCCCCACCTAAAGACACAGAGACCATGGGGTCTTCATTCTGCCGCTTAAAGGCTAACCTGGCCTCTAAGTCATCCCCCCCCCCCCCCCCCCCCCCAACCTTAAAATGTCACCTCAAAAGTCAGTCCCGGGGGTGTGGACAAGCAGTGCGTCGTAGCTTAGCATGGTTTAGCGTAGCTTTACTTAGCACAGTTAAACATAGTGGCCAAGCATAGCTTAGCATAGCATATATATATATAAGTATAATCCTTGTAGTGTGCCCAGATTTGACTGGATGCTAGAAAGCCATAAATGGACACTTAATTTACTTGCCGTTGAGTGGCAAGTGCCCCTGTGAGCTTGATTGTGTGTGTGTGTGTGTGTGTGTGTGTGTGTGTGTGTGTGTGTGTGTGTGTGTGTGTGTGTGTGTGTGTGTGTGTGTGTGTGTGTGTGTGTGTGTGTGTGTGTGTGCAAGCGTTTGTGGACAAGGGTTTCTTAACAGCTGGGGTAGAGAACACTTAAAGCCTCCTGGCCTTGTGTGGTCACATGACTTTGATCACATGGCCTCACATGGTCACATGGGCTCATGGATACTGTGTTGTGTGTCATTTCCAAGGAGTGTCACCATCTATTCTCTTCACTTTCTTTCTTTCTTTCTTTCTATTTTAAAAGGAAACACTTTAATCTTGTTCTATGATACGCAGTAGGTTATAACTTACTACGTTTAGAAATCAATTAGTGTTGCAGCGACTGGACACTTTCAAACCGGGGGATGTTCTTCTATGTAATTAGGGGCAGCAGTATGTAATTATTTTTTAATCACAATAATAAATACACAGAGCGTGTCTGAATTGGAGCCGGCCGAACACCGCTGATGAATCAAGTTTTGTTAATCAACTGATAGTTTTTTTCTCCTTTTCATTTTTAAAGCTGTTCCAATACGTTAAAAAAAATGTGTTATTTTAATAGCACGCAAATTAGATTTTTTTTTGGAAACAATTGTTTAAACATTTAGTTGACCGTGTCACACTGCTTACAATATGAGGAAAACATTTAATCCCTCTTCTTGTTGCCTTCTGTGGAAGAAATTGGTCTTTATGCTATCACTAGAATGCCATCAATCTTAGTCAACTAGGTTAGTACCTGATGTTTCGTTTCCATAGTATGTTTATATGGGGACAACCCAGAGGTTCTACTTTCAGAAGACAAAGGGGACATAGAACAGACTGTGGGAGGTAATGTCAACACAACACACACTTAGAGGCCAACACTTAGAGCCCAGAACCCACTGGGCTCACCGGGCTGGAACAAGTAGATAGCATCCGTTAAAACCAAGTTGAACTCCGGGAAGGTTTTCAGACAGACGGCGTCAGCTCACAGGAGCCAATCAGGAGAAGCTCCCACTTTAAGGTGGAGCAGCAAACCCCGGAGAATGCACACACAAGTTTTGCTTTGGTGTTCATGTACCAGGTATATCACAGACACAACACTATTTGCGCTACTGGACCAGTTCTAGGTTCTAATGGAGTAGGGTGAAACCTATAAAAATAAATAAACAAGCCGGAACTTTACTGATGTAAACAAAAACAAGACATGGAACATTATTCCGACAATGTCAAGATTCAAGATTCAAGATAACTTTAATTTCCCTCGGGATAAATAAAGTTATCGTGAATCTTGAATCTCGACTTTTTGGGCGCACTGACAAAATAAAACATCATATAAAGCTCAGTGACGAAACACTGTTCAAGCACAAAGCGAGACCTATACATCCACAAGACAACCAAGCATTTATCGATGACCTCATTGTTTTCTCTGAGACACTGGAAGAGCATGAAAAAGGCTGTGCTTAATGTGCTCAACAGATTGAAGGAGTACGGCAGACATCCGTCAAGTATCTAGGGCACATTGTTTCTAAAAAAAGGCATTGAGACAGACGCTGAAAAGGTTGCCACCCTTAAAACACATCCGAAAGAACTAAGAACCTTCTTAGGATTCTGCGGTTATTACCGCCGGTTTATAAAGGATAACTCCAAAATGGTGAAACCCCTCAATGTACTCACCTCTGGATACCCGCCGCTTCAGAAAAACTGTAAATCCAAAGTAAACATGGAGAAATATCATAATCCTAAAGACATCTTTGGAGACAGATATCCAGCCCACAAATTGGAATTCCTTGCCATTAAATGGGCAGTAACAGAGAAATTCTAAGACTATTTGTATGGGAGTCCATTCCATGCCGTTACTGACCACAACCCAATGACCTATGTCCTTACTTCTGCTAAGCTCGATGCTACAAGCTATCGATGACTTTCTGCTTTGTCAACATTCGACTTTCAACTGCAGTACAGGGCAGGAAAGCAAAACCAGGACGCAGACGGACTGTCAAGACGACCACACAGTGGATTGATCAACGACCTCACATCAAAGAAATAAATGGAAAGAATAAGGCAATTTGCTCAAAGACACCTGTCTGAAAGTGAGTACTCCAACCTGGTAACTGAGAGCACAGTCAAAGCTATCTGTGAGAAACACTTGGTTTATTATCTTGTTGGCGATGAGCCTGTAGAGACATTACCTGGCGCCACCTTAGTCATGTCACTTGTGTTAGACCCCAACGAGACCGAGGAACCAAATGTGCCAAAGAACCCAGAAGTAGCGAGACACGGACACTCAAAGCAAAGGAAAAAATGTCTTTACTGAAATCTCCAACATCAAAAACATAAACTAGGCAGGGTTGGACAGGATACTTGGCGAGGTAGGAGCTGGAACACGCAGTCTCTCGTGATAGTGGTTCACAATAACCAAGCGCCCGACGTCGGTCCTCGGCAGCCTAAAGAAGGGTAGATCCCAGGTGTTAATTAGTCTCAGTAGGCCTGATTATGATGGGCAACACCTGGGATCGATTAGAGCGTGGGGGGAGGCACAACAACTTGCCCATCATCCAAAAGCCATACCAGTGAACTTCGGGGATGAAGATCAGCTTGGTGGATTACCTGTCATCCCCCACCTTACAGCTGCTGAGCTGATAGACAAACAAGGAGCAGATTCCTGTATCCAGCAAGTGATCAGCCAGATGGAGTCAGGAGAAAGACCTCCACCATCTGTGAGGAAGGTACTTCCTGAACTCGGCCTGATGTTAAGGGAGTGGAAACGGCTGGAACTATTGGATGGTATATTATACCGGAAAAGACAAGAGGGTGCACGAACATCCTACCAACTCGAGGAACAGAGATCCTTGGTCTTGAAGAGCCTACATGATGACATTGGTCACATGGGTATGGAGCATACCTTAGACCTTGTCAGAGCACGGTTCTACTGGCCCAAAATGTCGGCTGACGTGGAAAACAAAATGTAAACTTGTAACCGCTGCATACGGCGTAAATCCTTACCTGAGAAAGCTGCACCGCTTGTCAACATCTTCCTTTGTTGAAACACACTATTGTAAGTCGCTTTGGATAAAAGCGTCTTCTAAATGACTGTAATGTAATGTAATGTAACATCACAGCTACACAACCCCTTGAGCTTCTGTGCATGGACTTTCTCTCAGTAGAACCAGACTCACCAAAACACCAAACACCAAAGACATTCTGGTTATAACCGACCACTTCACAAAGTATGCAGTGGCCATCCCCATGCCAAACCAAAAAGCTCGAACCGTAGCCAAGTGCTTATGGGACCACTTTCTTGTTCATTATGGCATAACTGAGAGGCTTCATAGTGACCAAGGTCCCGACTTTGAGTCTTGGACGATAAAAGAACTGTGTGACCTTATTGGTACTAAAAAATAAGGACAAGCCCCTATCATCCAAGAGGGAATCCTGTTGAACGTTTCAACAGAACCCTACTTAACATACTGGGAACCCTCGAGAACAAGAAGAAAAGTCACTGGCGTGATTATGTCAAGCCATTAGTACACGCCTACTGTCATATGTGTTTTCACTCTGTCCCTTTAAGCAACAGGTTTTGCTTCCGGCTACGTCACCATATAAGCGGCACCTGCGACAAGCCGGCCGGTGTTGAACAAAGCACGAGTGTTATTGTTTGTATGCAATGCGATACAAATAAAGACCGCAAGCAGAAACCTCCGTGTGATCATTTCACTACATGGTGTCAGAAGTGGCCAGTGAGTCACTACGCTGGAGGAATGGCGAAGTTTAACCCCCCATCAAGTTTTTCTTTTGACAAACCTACGGAGTGGCCGGAGTGGAAGCAACGTTTTCAACGCTATAGGACTGCGACCAAACTGGATAAAGAAGGTGGACAGGTGCAGGTGAGCTGTCTAATTTATGCCATGGGCAGCGAAGCGGAAAACATTTTCAAGTCGTTTAAGTTTGAAGATGAAGAGGATGAGAACGATTTTACTACCGTTGTGGGAAACTTTGATGACTATTTTTTCCCACGGCGGAACGTTATCCACGAAAGGGCGTGTTTCTACCAACGTGTCCAGCGGCCAGGGGAGAAGGCAGAAGGTTTCATCAGAGCCTTATATGATCTATCTGAGCACTGTGAGTTTGGGAAATGTCGAGAGGAGAACATCCGCGATCGCATCGTAGTCGGGATGTTAGATAAAGAGCTCTCACGCAAACTACAACTGATGGCAGATCTTTCGCTGGCGGTGACGATACAGACCATCAGACAATCTGAGGAGGTCACGGCGCAAGTGAACATGCAGGGAGATACTGCCGGATACGTACAGGAAGTACAATATAAAAAGAAATATAAGAACTGGAAACAAGGTGATAAGTCAAAAGATAATAAATGGGGAGGACAGGCAAGGAAATGTGGCAAATGTGGGAAAGCACGACATGACAAAGAAGAAAGGTGCCCTGCAGTGAAAGCAACATGCCATAAATGTCATAAATTCGGACATTGGGCTAGAGTGTGTCGCAGTGGCAGGTCAGTGGAAGAGGTTACCGAGCCAGAGGAAGCTAGGCAGCAGACCTCTTATTTTCTAGGTTCAGTTAGCAGTGCTAGTGAGATGAAGAAACAGTGGACTGTGCAGCTACATATGGATTCTACTCCAGTGCAATTCAAGATAGACACTGGAGCTGATGTCAACATAGTAAGTGAGGACACGTTTCACACTCTCACTCCAAAAAGAGCACTGCAGCCGACGGACATTCCACTGGACAGCCCAGGGGGCGAGCTACTGTGTCTTGGTCGCTTCAACGTGACGGCCAGCTATAAGGGGAGGAGGTACCCAATCACAGCCTATGTAGTCCGGGGACACAGGGTCAACAATCTGCTCAGCCGGTCCCTGTCAGTTAGGATGAACCTGGTGAGGAGAGTAGATGAGGTAATGCAACCACACTACGGCAAAGACCACCTGCAGGCCTACGGGGAGCATGGCACGCTGCAAACCGAACCGGTAAAAATACGGTTGAAAGAGGGGGTCCAACCCTCCGCCATACACACTGCACGACGAGTGCCTTTTCCCATGCTACAGAAGGTAAAGGAGGAACTGCAAAGAATGGTGAACAATGGTATCATCGAGCAGGTCACACAGCCTACAGACTGGTGTGCACCCATTGTACCGGTCCTGAAAAAGAACACGGGCAAGGTGAGAATCTGTGTCGACCTCAAAAGGCTGAATGAATCCGTCAAGAGAGAGCATTACATCCTACCTACCTGTGATGAGATAACGGCCAAGTTAAGTGGTGCAACAGTGTTTTCGTCCCTCGACGCTGCAAGTGGATTCTGGCAAATTCCGCTGCACCCAGACAGTTGCAAACTGACCACGTTTATAACCCCGTTTGGACGATACTGCTTCAAACGGCTGCCTTTTGGGATTTCCAGCGCGCCGGAGATCTTTCAGCGGAAGATGCTAGAGACTCTGCAGGGGCTGGAAGGCACGGAAGTCTTCATGGACGACATCCTGATCTACGGGACCTCAATGGAGGAACATGATGCCCGGCTGGAAAAGGTACTGCAGCGCGTGGAATCAGCTGGCTTGAAGCTCAACAAGGAGAAGTGCTCCCTCAGACAGAGCCAGCTGTGCTTTTTGGGCCATCTCATTGACCAGTCAGGGGTGAGACCTGATCCCGAAAAGGTGGAGGCGATTCGGCAACTAGCGCCACCTGGAAACGCACAGGAGCTAAAACGAGTGCTGGGGATGGTAAACTACCTGGCGAGGTACGTTCCCGGCCTATCCTCGATAAGTCTACCACTGTACGAGCTCCTAAAGAGTAAGAATACGTGGAACTGGGACCACTCACAGCAGTCTGCTTTTGAGAATATTAAAGGGATGCTGATGACCGCCCCAGTCCTAGCCTTCTATGACGTAACCAAGCCCACAGCTGTGTCTGCTGACGCCAGTAGTTACGGACTGGGAGGCGTGCTCCTCCAGCTCCACGGAGAGAAGTGGAAGCCTGTCGCATACTGCTCCAGACGTCTCTCTGAAGCCGAGACACGTTATGCCCAGATAGAGAAGGAGTGTCTGGCGGGGGTGTGGGCCTGTGAGAAATTTGACAAATATCTGTGCGGCTTGGATCAGTTCAAGCTCGAGACTGATCATAAGCCATTAGTGCCGCTTGTCAACAACAGGAGCCTAGACAGCGTTCCCGTGAGATGCCAGCGCCTTCTGATGAGACTCATGAGGTACAAGCCTGTGGCGGAATATGTGCCTGGGAAAGCACTCGTCGTTGCTGATGCCCTGTCCCGGAGTCCACGGACCCACACAAGGGAGGAGAAGGAGACACACGACGAGGTGGCATGCTACGTGGCCGCGGTGATGCAGGGCATCCCAGCATCACCAACGAGAATGGACAACATCCGAAGAGAAACCGCAGCTGACAGCGAGCTACAGTCAGTCATCAACCTCATAAGAAGAGGATGGCCTGAACATAGGGCAAGCGTTCCATTAAATGTCAGGGAGTACGTTTCGGTGAAACACGAACTGTCGGAGGCTGATGGCTTAGTCATACGGGGAAATCGTATTGTTGTTCCAAGGGCATTGAGAGAGGAGATTCTCCAGAGGATACATGACGGACACCAAGGGCTCACAAAGTGCAGAGACAGAGCCAGCTCATCAGTTTGGTGGCCAGGGCTCTCAACAGAACTAAAGAACACTGTGATGTTGTGCCAGTCTTGTCAGGAACAGAAGCGGTCCCAGCAAAAGGAGCCGCTCATCTCCACGCCACTGCCTGATCGGCCTTGGGAAAGGATTGCCCTGGACCTCTGTGAACACAAAAAGCTAAACTACCTAGTGATCTCGGATTACTATTCCCGGTTCCTGGAGATACTACACCTGCCGTCCACAACCACCACTCAGGTTATTCAAAGAATGAAAACAACCTTTGCTAGGTTTGGAATCCCGGATGAGGTGGTGAGCGACAACGGACCTCAATTCTCGAGTGGAGAATTCAAGGAGCTGGCAAGACAGTTAGACTTCAGACACGTCACGTCGAGTCCCCACCATCCTCAGGGGAACGGTCATGCGGAGCGAGCGGTACAAACCGCAAAGAGAATCCTCCAGCAGGACGACCCACTAATGGCTCTCATGTGCTACAGAGCCACTCCATGTATCACTACAGGGGTCAGTCCAGCAGAGCTACTGATGGGGAGGAAGATCAGAACGACACTCCCTACACTGGTGAGGAATCTTCGACCCAAGTGGCCCAACAGGAAGACTGTAAGGCAAAAGGATGCTGACGAGAAGGCCAAACAAGCCTTCTACTACAACCGCCACCATGGGGCCAGGCCTTTACCGCCTCTACAGCGAGGAGATATGGTCCACACCAAGCTGGATCAGGAAAAGGCTTGGACGACACCAGCGGTGGTTTTGAAGGATGAGTGTATCACCCCAAGGTCATACCTCATCAACACACAGGGAGGAGCGGTGCTGCGGCGGAACCGTCGCCATCTCCGGACGGTACCAACGCCTCGTCCTGCCCAAACCGACTCACCTGCAGCCGCAGGGAGTACTGGGGTGGTTCCCCAGTCTACCAGTCCAGTGACTGGTTGTCTGAGTCCAGGTGGGGTCGCAAAACCTGAACAAACACCGGGACTGGTTCAGACCAGGTCTGGACGTGTCATTAAGCCAGTTGTCAGACTTATTGAGACAATATAATTTAAGTTAAAGGTAAGGCCAAAATAAACATTATTTGTTACAGTTATTGACTGTTTACGTGCAACTGGTTTTGGTTTGAAACCGTTAAAAAAAAGGGAGATGTCATATGTGTTTTCACTCTGTCCCTTTAAGCAACAGGTTTTGCTTCCGGCTACGTCACCATATAAGCGGCACCTGCGACAAGCCGGCCGGTGTTGAACAAAGCACGAGTGTTATTGTTTGTATGCAATGCGATACAAATAAAGACCGCAAGCAGAAACCTCCGTGTGATCATTTCACTACATGGCGTTGTCGGCAGGGTTCGAACCTGCGCGGGGAGACCCCAATAGATTTCCAGTCTATATAAGCGGCACCTGCGGCAACTGTACAAAGAATGAGGTGACCGAGATTTCCTGTTGACCTGGCTTTTGGCTTACCAGTCCACCACCATCCTGGGTCACATTCTCAGTACGTTCAGAACCTGAAATCCCACCTTGAAGAAAGCTACCGAGTTGCTGCAGAAAATGCCAAGAAGACAGCAGATCGCAATAAAGCAAGATTTGACAAGCATGTTGTTGACTGTTGGGAGAAGGCGACCGGGTCTTAGTCAGGAACGTTCGGCTCAGGGGAAAACACAAGCTAGCTGATAGGTGGGAGTCAGATGTATATTTTGTCTAGAGAAGATATGGAGACATTCCAGTGTACGTTGTGAGACCTGAGACTGGAGACGGTCCACATAGAACCCTTCACCGTGACCTTTTGCTGCGGTTTCCTTCCTATGACCCTAGAGGAAGATGAAACCGAACCGCAAAAGATCACTAGGCGGCCAAGAACTCGACAACATCCAAAACAGCTTGGATGAAGCTGAAGAGGACGAATCCCTATCAGACACTGAGGGATATCAACATGATGGTTATGGAAACCTAAGAGTAGAAACCCTAGGCTTCAACCATACTTCTGAAACCATTGAGCAACATCCAGAAAGGTCTGAACCAGAACCCTTTCAAATGTTAACTGATTTTGAGCAAAATCCTTCAGACGTAAACAAAAAGCAGGTATAACAGGTCACGAAAGAAGAATAAGAAGACTATTCAATTAAATAAACAAGGCTTCACAACTACCATGAGTCAAAACGTTACCACCACGTTGTGTAAAAATGCTAAAATGGCGTGGAGCGGTATCTTTTATCTCACACATCCGTCTTTTACATGTAATAAAACTCAACATTTTCATCAAATACAATGTACATTCATGTTTGGTTTCCTTAATAAACCGTGAAATGTCAACTACTAAACAGTTTGTGTTTATAGCTTTCTTCACACAATCACACTTTAAGCATTACAAACAAAGTTACAATAAAGTGGGTTGAAACTCACCAAAACCGCTGTGGCTGATTAAAATATGGTCTCCATGAATCACCACACAGATAGGTATTATTTTCCATATTCTAAATCAACTCTTTATCGAAGTATTCACTTGTTAATTCCTTTACTTCATCTCTCTGCTTCTCCTCTCTGCTGCACTCTGAGCACGTGAGCTACAAAGACAACACGTGTCTTAACCCTGTAACACCCCTTGTTGTAAAATTACAACGTTACCTTTAACCATCCTAAAAAACAATCTGTTATATTTTATCTTATTTTTTTACCACATTTACATAGTCATTGGGTCCTATTGTTCAGTCTCACAATGCTATTGGATCTTACATTTGTTTACAAGTCACGCCTTCTGGCCATGAACTCACACAACCTCTCAAGGTTTCCTTCGAACAACAACTATTTGTTTCATTGGACTGGATTCATCAGATTCAAGTAAGTAATATGTCTTTTATATTTTTTTGGGTTGTTATTACAATGTCTAGAGCATGTACATATGTAGTTATTGTGGAATAGATGCATCAAATTTCATTTAGAGCTTGTTATATAATTGTTGCAATTATACAACACTGGGTGAATGTGGTAGTCAAAATAGCTGGCTTGTTGCAGTGGGCTCAAACAGGTTGTATTCCCTCCACTACACCACTGCCTGAAAGAGAGTATTTTCTTTATACATGGATAGTATACATTCTACCCTTGTGTTGTGTTCTGGTCAAATTTGACTGATTTAAAAGTTTTATCTCAAAAAAATGTAGTTAATTTGATCAGCCTGACCTAAAATTCCATGACTTTGTCCACAAAGAGGATATCAACAGACAATTCAGTGTGATGTGTGATGTTCGCCTTTGCTTTACAGACGACAGGGACTGTTTTTGGGACTTTCACCACCAATGAAAGTCTTCATGACCAATGTCATGAAAAGAAAAAAAGAGGGGGGAAAAACGTTTTTTAAGAGTTTTATCTTGTTTAATATTTTTTATATTTTTATTGTTTTTAATAAATGACTTCATAAAAATATGACTAATGTGTGATTACTATTAATGTTATATACTGTTATGGGGCTAAGGAAGCAATCAACCCTGCAAATGAACCCTTAGTTGTTCTGAATTGTTCAGACAACGTGAGTACAAATACAGAAATTCTGCTCCCAACTAAGCCCAATGTTGCAATATTACAACATTTCTCTAAAAACGTACATAAATTTTTTTTTTTTAAACTCTTTAATTTCTGCATCAAAGGCCTCCTAAAACAACATCTGAAAGGTCAAATAATTATTTTTTTTGGTTTTTCTATATTTGGGTCTTACAGGGTTAAAGGGGAAGCGTCACATTTCTTGTCAGCATATATCTAATTGTTCCCAGTAATATTATTGTCAAAACCATTTTTTAATTTTTACTTTTTAAACATATTTATGCATTTCAATGAATTATTTATATTTATTCATTTTATATTTGAATGTGGGATACATTCACTCTCGAGGCTGACCTCAGGTTCACTCGTTTTACTGTTACGCTTTTATATTGTGTTTCATTACCAGAATAAACTGAGTGAACTCAAAGATGTGGTTCCTCCGCTTAGTCTCCAACCATCGAACCTGACGTGAAGAATGGCTGAAGAGTTTTCCACGCCACTTCTATATCAGGCCGCCCGATTCGACTGTAATGAGCGCAGCACAAAATAACACGATAACGATCAAACCCGGACCGAGTGTCGGAAGAATCCCGACACCCCCCCTCCCCCCCCATTCAAAACATAGCGAAAATCAATCGGAACTCAGCATGAGATTTTGATCCCAGCTCCGCCAGGCACGGCCCTTTGATGTCCCACATTAAACAGTGGAAGAGGAGAAAAATAGCCTGTAGGAGAGCAGTTTTGGTGTGTAAAACTGTTAAAAAAAACGTAAAAAAGACTGATGTCGTTAACCTGATTTACCTGATTTGTTTTTCCCCTGACACCCCAGTGCGCAAATGAGATCTGTGAACCAACAGGAAAAAAAAACCTTCTACAAAGCTACGTGGGATAAGCAAAAAAATCTTGAATGCCTGAAACACACGGCCAAGAAGGAAGAGACAGAAATGACCTCCCTGACATTTTAATGTCCATCTGTGTTCAAAGGAGATGGTCAGGTGCTTTTGCTGCATTTATTTTTCCTTTGTTTGTTTTCTTCTTTGGTGTTTTTTAGGTAGCCTTGAGGTGTTATGTTGTGGTTCAAATGGTATTAAAATTTTAGTAGCAGCCGCAAGTTTCAGCCACGGACATGGTGAGGAGCCCATGTCGTCACTTTTCAACGACCTTTTAGCAGCATTTTTTCAGGGTTGGGGTTAGGGTTGGACTTTCAAGGAGCTCCCCTTGACATCAGGAATAGACAACGTGAGGTCAGGGTTGTGGTTAGCCAACAGTAGCTAACCCTGCCCATTAAAAATGGGTACCCAGGTTGTTAAAAAATGTAACCAAACATGACGACAGCGTCCATATGTGACGACATGTGGAGTAAGAATGTGTTTCCATCGTACAAAGGCTTCAAACGTACAATCACTTGTTATTCTTCGTGGGCAAACTGGGTGTTTTTGCTGGAGATCGCTATCAGGTTACCTTTTGTCTTTTGAGGGGGGATGTTGTGGTGTTTTTACCCTGATGTGATTTATTTTCATCGAGCGAGTTTCTCCCACTAATTATCCAAGTGCTCTGAACGTGTGCATATTTAAACAGGTTGGGGAGATAGTGTTAATGTCAAAACAATTATTTTTGCCAGAAAAACCCCATTGATGTTCCAACGTGTACAGATTTTTGCGGGGATGAAGTGTTTATGCTGTCACAGTCACTGATGAATAACATGTTTATTATGGGATGTGAAATCATCCGATTTGAAAGTGCAGAATGAGGCCATAGATCGGACTAAACATCACTCAGGTGCTCAGGGAAACGATAAGAATTTGGTTGGGGAACATCACTGAGCTGTTTTTTTTATTATTATTATTATTATTATTATTATTAATAATTTCCGTTAAATCTAAATGGAATGCTGATAGACTGTGTCTCGTTGTTGATGTGTTACTTATTTATCGAATGATCTAATGTTACTGATAATAGGCCTTTATCACAGTAGATTAGAACGCCGGAAGAACCCGCCGGAGCAGTGTATCTTTAGTTCCGGTTTAGGCATTCAGCTTGGCATTCACCATGGCGGACAGTTATCGCTGGACAACATCGCTGCACAACCTTCCAAAAGTCGGTCAAGACGATGTGGTTCGACTAGTGAATGAACACATACATTGCAGGAGTCTAAACTGGAAAAAGGATACAAGTTATTTTACGAGAAGTTGATCTTCAAGTATAGAGGTAAGTGCTTAGATTCTGTTTTGTCACCGCTAGCTTGCTAGCTTGTAAGGTTTAATGAAAATGACCAGTGTGTCAGATAAGTTCAACTACAGACAGAACGGTATCCATTCGGTGTATACTGGTGTGTATTTATATATATACACACCATTATACACCGAATAATGGATACCGTTCTCTGTGCTGTGTATATATATTTATATGTATATACAGAGTGCTTAGATTCTGTTGTCACCGCTAGCTTGCTAGCTCGTAAGGTTTAATGAAAATGACCAGTGTGTCAGATAAATTCAACTATAGACAGAACGGTATCCATCATTCGGTGTGTGTGTGTATATATATATATATATATATATATATATATATATATACACACCGAATAATGGATACCGTTCTCTGTCTATATATATATATATATATATATATATACAGAGTGCTTAGATTCTG
>CM051009.1:10522572-10532572 GCA_027704905.1 Muraenolepis orangiensis
CACAGTTTGTCCCGTATCTGGGGTAACTACCGGAAGAAAGAGTACACTGCTCACGGCTCCGGAAGCAGGAAGTGTGATAAAGGCCTATTATTATTACTGACAGTCCTCACAATATGTCTTCTGAAAACATTGTACCCACTTCAAAGGGTCAACTTTTATTAATTTTTTAACGTTTATTTTAGCCAAATTTTTGATTCGCCGTTTTTTTAGTTGATGCCTATTAGAGCCAGTATGCTTTCAAAATTGTTGTCATTTTAATTCATTTACTTTATTTCACTGGGAAAATTGTCTACGAGACCACTGTGTCAAGGTCAAAAATGGACGTGTGGACATTCATTGACTAGAATATCTCAGCTTTGCTTTGCAGCTCCTCTTTGGACCTTTGACGGCACACCTGACACCTAAATCCCCCAAAATCCCTCCTAAAGTTCCCTGGTTAAAAAACTCAACATTCGTTCCCTGGACATCACAAAACAGCAGCACGATAGAAGAATCAAAACAACCCACGAAAAAAACCCAAAGGTGAGTAATTTATTTAAAAAACCTAAAATAAAAAACTGTTAATGGCAAGTCAATAACGGATCGACACATTTTACTGACGTTTTGTGATTCATAATTAAAGAGCAAGAGGCGACAAACAGAATAGGGGGGGACAAAAAATAAACAAGAATTTAGCCAACTGCAGACATGGCACGCTCACACGCCACACAACACAACACGGGTCTATCCTTCCATGACTCCTACAGAACGTGTGGGTATTGTCAATAATAACAGAGCTATTTCTCACGAAGGAGGGGGCACATGACAAATGGCGTTAATTGACACACATAGCGTTCTGAGTGTCCCTCAAGAGCCATCGACTACGACTTGAAGAGCGTTTCGTAAAAACAAACGTTTCGTTTCCGAAGCGCCCTGTTGTAGTTGTCTCGAGATCTCACAGAGGGCATCCCTTGTTCAAGAAGCCACTCTCTCTCTCTCTCTCTCTCTCTCTCTCTCTCTCTCTCTCTCTCTCTCTCTCTCTCTCTCTCTCTCTCTCTCTCTATTTGTCTCTCTCTCTCTCTCGCCCCCACATGATTTGATGGGCACTTCTTAAGTAGCCTCCTGTGAAGCACGCCGCATACTCCGATGACCACAGCTGGTAGCATCTCTGTCATTATGGCGTACATCCGTTGCTGAAGGTCCATATCGAGATTCAAGGTGTTTTGAATTTCCATGTGCCAAGTTCAATGGAATGCTTTTCCTCCCCATTCCCTCCCGCAGTATGAATTTCTTATGAACAATACTGTACTACACTATACAATACTATACTATACTAAACAATACTATATTCGAATTGTGATGTATGTGACATTGGTCATACACAGTCATACACAGTCATACACAGTACGACAGGGAGTATGGCGCCGTACGAGATGGCTGCCGTGTCGCGAGCGCCCGCACGACGACGCAGTTTTTTGTTATTTATTCTTTTTATCGCAACTATTTTAGTTCAGGAAGTTAGCAGCACGTTCACTTATAACTTTTGCACACTTCGGGAGATTAGATCGACAGTCGCTCGCCGCCTACCGGAGTTTTTTCATTCTTTCGACTCGGACGTCCCGCCCGAAGTCACAGCTGGATTATCTCCGACCATCTTGGGCACGATTACACGCAAGCATCGCTGGAGGAAGCGAGGGAAGCGAGCCGGCGTGCTAGTCAGGCTGAGACGTCGATCCGATCGCCCCCCCACTACCCACCATTCTACTGGCTAATGTACAGTCTCTGGACAATAAGTTAAGCGAGCTACAGGCTCGTATTCAATTCCACCGGGAAACTAAGGACAATTGTATTATCTGCCTTATGGAGACATGGATGTCGGAGGGGGTTACCGACGCAGCTATCGAGCCGACGGGCTTTTCCGTCCACCGGGCGGACAGAACAAAGGCTCTCTCCGGTAAAGATCGCGGAGGGGGGGTATGTGTCATGATAAATAGATCTTGGTGCAACCAAAGTCATGTACATCCCCTCAAGTCTTTCTGCTCCCCGGACCTGGAGTACCTGATGCTTATGTGCCGTCCACACTGGCTACCTCGGGAGTTTACAGCGGTAACCGTGACCGCTGTTTACATTCCGCAATGTTCGCACTGCCTTACATGCGCGTAACGCCGCCTTTGGCTCCGGGAATACGGAGGAATATATGAGAGCCCGCTACGACCTCCGTAAGACCATCGTCACTGCCAAGCGGGAGTATAAGGACAGAGTGGAAGATAAATTCAAGAGCCACGATGCGAGGGGTATGTGGCAGGGGCTGCAGACGATAACGAACTTCAGAGGGAGAACCAGTTGTGTAGAGAACTCCTCTACCTCCCTCCCAGGAGAGCTAAATAGCTTTTTTGCTCGGTTCGACGTAAACGGCAGCCCGCCGAAGCCAGCGCCGCCTGAGGAGACCAGCCTGCTGAACATCTTGGAGGCGGATGTGCGCCACACCTTCAAGCGGCTGAACATCCGTAAGGCGGCAGGCCCTGCCGACATCCCGGGCCGTGTCCTCAGAGCATGCGCAGACCAGTGGCAGGAGTCTTTGCAGACATCTTCAACCTCTCCCTGTCCCAGGCTGTTGTCCCCGCGGTCTTCAAGATGTCCACCATCGTGCCTGTCCCTAAACAACCCAAGGTAACATGCCTGAATGACTATAGACCTGTAGCCCTCACCTCGATCGTTAGCAAATGCTTCGAGAGGTTGGTCAAGGACATTATTTGCGCTGTGTTACCTGCCACGCTGGACCCATGGCAATTTGCATATCGTCAAAATAGATCCACAGACGACGCAATTGCCATGGCCCTCCACACTGCCCTTTCCCACCTGGAGGGAAATAACTGTTATGTGCGAATGCTGTTTGTGGACTACAGCTCAGCGTTCAATAGTTCCTGCCAAGCTCGACACCAAGCTTAGAGGTCTAGGCGTACCCCCATCCACGTGCAGCTGGATACTGGACCTCCTGTCGGACCGTCACCAGGTGGTGAGGATGGGCAGCACCACATCAGAGCCACTGACCCTCAACACGGGAGCCCCCCAGGGATGCGTGCTGAGCCCTCTCCTCTACTCCCTCTACACCCACGACTGCATGGCTATGCACAGCTCCAACGTCATCGTCAAGTTTGCTGACGACACGACAGTGATGGGCCTGATCACTGTCGTCACCGGCCGGCGACGACGAGACAGCCTACAGGGAGGAGGTCGGATCGCTGGAGCAGTGGTGCCAGGAGAACAGCCTCTCCCTCAACGTCAAGAAGACCAAGGAGCTGATCGTGGACATCAGGAAGCAGAGGGGAGAGCACAGCCCGATCTCCATCGACGGCGTTGCAGTAGAGAGGGTCAGCAGCTTCAAGTTCCTCGGCGTGCACATCTCCGAGGACCTCACATGGTCCACACACACCACACACGTGGTGAAAAGGGCCCAACAACGCCTGTATTTCCTCAGGCGTCTGAAGAAATTCAGCATGGGCCCCCGCATCCTGAGAACATTCTATAACGGCACCATCGAGAGTGTTCTTACAGGGTGTATCACCGCCTGGTACGGGAACTGCACCGCACTTGAGCGCAGAGCGCTTCAAAGGGTGGTGCGGACGGCCCAGTATATCATTGGAGGTGAGCTCCCCTCCCTCCTGGATATATACATTCAGGTGCGTGGCCAAGGCCAAACGAATCATAAGACATTGCCCACCCCAGCCACGAACTGTACTCACTGTTACCGTCAGGCAGGCGATACCGCAGTATCAAGTGCCGTACAAATAGGCTTAGAGATAGCTTCCACAGTCAGGCCATCAGGCTGCTGAACAAGGGCGTATAGCATATAACAATGTATATTTTATTACATTGATTTGTATATACATATTGCTCTTCTCTGTGCCGATATTTTGCATTTTATAAATTGTTTTTTTATAAAAAAATGTTTTTTTGTATTTCATTCATTATATCATTCTATTTTTATTCTATTTTATCTATTTTTTAACTGCTGTCTGTCGTCGGGTATTGCACATAAGATTTTCACATCACTGCTTTATACTTGTGTAAACTGTGAAGTGACAATAAACTTGACTTGACTTGACTTGACTTGACACCACTAGTCGGCGCTGTGCCGTCGTTGTTGCATAACTCTATATCTGTGTACATCCTTCAGTAAACAAGTGCTCTATACCAAAATTAGATGTGTCCGTCTGTTCTATTAAGGTTATCTTAAAGGCAACCCACGACATAACAATAATCAACACTTTATACTACCTATGAAATGCTATACGTTATACTGTATACTATAAGCACTGCACTGTATTGATTAGTATTTATTATTGAGTATTGATTCACTCATTCTTGATTCGACTCCAATTGTGCGCTTTCAAAATGGTCGCTTTTTGAACTGTAATTCTCAGAAATTACCGGGAGCCTTATCTCCACGTCAAAGGCAAGGCAGCATTATTATTGCATATGACGAGCCAACTTGCTTTCTAACGAACGTATGAGGGTATGAGGACACCGGAGAGACACCAGTCCACCTTGCTGGTGCTATCAAAATGACAGCCATAAGCAGAGGGAAGGGGCAGAGGGGGAGGGGGTCCGAGAGACGGCGGGATCCACACTAACTGTCACATTGAGAATCCATTGTATATATATATATATATATATATATATATATATATATATGTATTTAATAGAACCACCACTTACATTATTATATAACTGTCATGTTGAGTACCCGTCATATATATATATATATATATATATAATAGAACCATCATTTTGTTGAACAACTTATTATATTTATATATATATATACATATATATATATATGTATATATATATACATAATAGAACATATACATACATATAGATACACATATACATATACATATATATACAACATATATACAACATATATATAACATATACAACATATATATAGAACATGTTACATATAGAAATATATAATACAACCACGCTCTATGCAAAAGAAAGAAATTTCAAATATTTAAAATGTGCTTCTTATATATATATATATATATATATATATAAAAATACAAATAAAATGATATGACACAGAAATTTGTCTGCTAAGGAAAATCTCCTTCAGATGGGTAATTTGTCCCGTGCGTAAGAAGCAGCAGATGTGATCCGTGGTTTGAACAGATGGCAGGCAGCATGCAGTAAGTTCTTCCTGGCTGCTTTTCCTGACTCTATTTGTGTGTGTGTTCTTTAGTCAGTTTGTTTGTTTGTTTTTCCTCAAGATCATAATCCTTTTCTTTATTATTTATTAAACGGCAGCAAAGGTCATAATTGCTAATCTAAAGCAGCCGTGTTTTCGCTAATTGCTTTTTGGGCGAGTGCGTCTCTCAAAAGTCGACGACAAATTGTCCTGTTTCGTTCTGTTTACACGACATATTTCAGAGTTAAAAAACCCTGCTAGCTGTGTGAGCCTGTTGTGGGCTGGGCCTTTATATGAGGAGCAGTGGAAACAACATGATATCATTGGTTGACGTGTTGTATCGTGATGTCACATGACGTGTGACATCAAACCAGGGGGGCAGGAGCCGAAACAGACATCTTAGTGTCTAAGACCGCTGTAGAGGAAGTAACGTTAAGTCAATTTGGAGGTAAACTCAACGTAGACAAAGCCAAAAAGCATCCTATGAATAACGAATGGGCAAATAATGTCACTGTAGAAATAAGCTAACCAGGGAAAACAAATAACCATTTCATGGTTTTCTTTTAATATGCGTTATTTGTTTTGCACTACCATCGCAGCACTTACCCTGCTCGTCTGCGGATCTTTAAATACGGATGGAATGGCAATGAACTCCGAGATCGGAGTTCCCTCCCTAGTTTTATGGATGTCGATCGGAGGGCGGATTCAACGGGACGAAGCCATGCATCCTAATGCCGCCGTCCTCTGAAACACCACTCAATCGGTCAAGAGAGGTTAATGAAGATCCTGTTGACTCAGGGACAACACAAACAATTCACTCACAACAGTTCCCCCCCACACACTCCCCCTTATCCTGCCAAGGAGAAGAAGGTGCTCCGGGGGGAGGTGCACAAGCTAAATGTTTACGTTCATGTTTTAATTACGATAAAAACGCAATACCATGCGTATTGCCTTTATTTTATTTATTTTAAATAGTGTTATTTATGTGTGTTTGATGATCAGATTCGGATTTGGTTTATTTCTCACATGTATAAGGTGCATTGTGTGATAAAAAAAAAAAAATAATACACAAATTTTCAAATGTACATAATAGCCGAATATATTGTGTTCACATGACTCTCTGTGTGTGTATGTGTATAATTTAATAAGTGACATTAGTTCCTTTTATGGGTTTGCTTGTTTTGTGCCAAAACAAATAATAAGGCTTACGCCAAGAAATGAAATCCAGAGCATATCTTAATTGTATGACACATTTGCATGTGCTAAAAATGAGTACATTTCCCACATCACGCTGTCTCTCCTAAGTAAGCTAATGTTGGAGATTACCGCCCACTTTATGCACCGCCCGTTGCCTATAGCATCGAAGTACGCACTTCAAACAGCCTTTCACACACAGTTTTTTAGTTTGTTATCAAAATACTTTCTTTGCGGACCTTGTCGTTACACTCGCCCGGCCTGAGTCCGGAACGCTTGTGAAGGACGCTTCCTCCACACGTCAATCTATGAGATCCCGCCCGAGAGATAACTCGGAGATCGCTGTGTAATTAATTAAAGTGAGGTGGAAAAAAGGGGATAAAATCTGGTGGCATAAACTTCTCTTGATGTTAATTACTTTCACATCAAGTCATTTTTGTACATTTTTCAAAAGAAAGAAAAAGACAACCTTGAGTCGCGTGAGTCACGCGAATAACAGCTTTTATTGTTCCTTCCTTCTTTTCTTGTACTTCTTCTTCACACACAAAAAATGTGCTCTGGCGTCGCGTTGCTGCCTCCGCAGGCGGTGTGCTGGTATAACAGCAGCAGGGCGGCGCTGAGGGGAACGTCGGTTAAAAGGCCGGTATTAGTGACAAGTGCTCCCTTGACTTCTTTTGCCTTCTAATCCCAACCCACACCCTACCGGGAGGTCCGGGAGGTCGGAGTAGCGACAGGTATTAGACCGACGAGTGACGTGGTGTAGGCAATGAATCTGGATTTCTGGGACATCGGCGTAACGATTCCGCCCAGAATGTACAACGTAGTAAGCACAAAGTACGACTTACGACCTAACCAAGGGGTAACCAGCCAGAGTATTTATAATGTGAGGTGAGGTGAGGTGAGGTGATTAGCTATCAGCCACAGCAATTGCCGACAGGTGTGTGTGTGCGCCGCCAGCACACGCGGCTTGGCCACGCCCCCTGCCAACCACCGTAACCGTGACACTCGGACTCGGACAGTTGTAGAACGTAGTCCTCTGGGCTGATGTTCAAGTTGTTGGTCGGCTCATGGTCCCTTTCAAAGTGAGTGAAAAACTTGATTAACTCGTCTGGTAGGGTAGGATCGTTGTTGGTGACTGCCCCTGAGCTCCCCTTGTAGTTGGAGAGGACCCTCAGACCTTGCCACATACGTCTGGTGTCAGAGCCCCCCAACTGTAATTCCAATTTGTTTTTGTAATCTAATTGACCCATCTTGATGGCTTTTCTGAGTTCGTACTTGGCCTTCTTGTAGAGATCGGAGTCGCCTGTTGTGAAAGCGATACTCCGTTCCTTAAGTTTGTACCGTATGTCAGCATTCTCGGATCTCCACAGGTAAAGCAGACGTAGACACATGCACACACACACGCACACACACACACACATACCCACACACACAACCAGGCACATCCACACACGCTCAACACACACACACACACACATGCGCACACGCACACACACACACACACACACACATGCACACACACACACACACACGCACACACACACACACACACACACACACACACACACACGCACACATCCCTCCCGGGTGGTCAGGGAGATTGCTCACAGTGCAAGAGTTCAGTCGAGTCTCAGTCGCCCGTGGTCCAGGTCCTTGATATAATTGAAATTCATTGCTCTGCTTGTGGGCCCGCCGGGCCACCATCACAAGCTCTTTCAATGACACTAAAGAAGGCTTATGGTCGTGGTCTGAAGGAGGAGGAGGAGGAGGAGGAGGAGGAGGAGGAGAGGACAAAGAGGAGAGGGGGTGGAGGATGAGAAGAGAGGGAGGAGAAGGAGAGAGGGAAGAGGAGTAGGAGGAAGAGGAGAGGGGGAGAAGTAAGAGGAAGAGAGAGGAAGGGGAGTAGGAGGATGAGACAAGGGGGAGGTGGTGGAGGAGGAGGAGGAGGGGAGGAGGTGGAGAGGAGGAGAGGGGGAGGGGGAGTAGAATGAGGAGGAGAGGGGAAGGAGGAGGAGAGGGGGAGGAGAAGTAGGAGGAGGAGGAGAGGGAGGTGGAGGAGGAGAGAGGGAGGAGGAATAGGAGGAGGAGGAGAGGGGGAAGGAGGGGGAGAGGAGGATAATAGGGGGAGGAGGAGGAGGAGAGGAGGAGTGGGAGGAAGAGGAGCGGGGGAGGAGGAGTAGAAGGAGGAGAGGGGGAGGAGGAGTAGGAGGAGGAGAGGGGGAGGAGGAGGAAGAGGAGAGTGGGAGGGGAGGGGGAGGGGGAGGAGGAAGAAAAGGAGGAGGGTGAGTAGGAGTTGGAGGAAGATGAGAGGGGGAGGGGGAGTATGAGGGGGAGGAGGAGTAGAAGGAGGAGAGGGGGAGGAGGGAGGAGGAGGAGAGGGGGGAGGAGTAGGAGGAGGAGGAGAGGGGGGAGGGGGGAGGAGTAGGAGGAGGGGGAGGAGGAGGAGGAGGAGGAAGAGGAGAGTGGGAGGGGGAAGAGGAGGAGGAGGAGGAAAATGAGGAGGGGGAGGAGGAGGAGAGGGGGAGGGGGCAACGCGGCGGGACTCAGGGCGCCTGTTTGAGGTGATGTGTCTGCGTCAAAGAGAGAAAACACATCTTTTTTTTAACCCGAATAAAACAGCATTTTTTTACCCAAATACTTTCTCAACCCAAATTCTCCTTTTACATTTTTCTTAATTTCAGATTCAGATTCAAATATTTTTTACTGGCCATGTGCAACAAGTACAATGGAATGCTTACTCCCCATTCCCTCCCGCAGTATGAATTTCCTACAACAATACAATAGGCCTATGTCACACTTCCTGCTTCCGGAACGTTAGAAATCGCCGAGCAGTGTACTCTTACTTCCAGTAGTTACCCCAGATACATGACAAACTATGTCCGCCTCCTCTCGTCGCTGTTATTGTAGTGTTCCGGGCTGCTCAACGTCAAAACAAAGACAGCCCTACCTCAGTTTCCACGATTTCCCGAAAGACAAACTCCTCCGCAAGTCTTGTGTGAGGCTGATAAGGAGGATGAAGGTCCCTCGTTTCATGTTCTCAGGGGTCGCGCGTATGTCTGCAGTTTGCACTTTGACAAGGAGAGCATATACGTCTCGAAAAGTGGGCGGAATAGGCTAATAATGTCGGGTAAGTGTATGATTAAAAGCACTGGTCCTGACCTCCACAAACACTCCATCTGTCATCCGAATAGAGCCACACAATGTCGGGGAATGTATGATTCGGATTTAGATTTCTTCACTGTAGAGTGTTCATTCACTAGTTGAACCACATCGTCTTAACCGACTTTTGGAAGGTTATGCAGCGATGTTGTCCAGCGATAACTGTCCGCCATGGTGAATGCCAAGGTGATTGGGATACCGGAACTTGGGATACACTGCTTCAGCGATTTTTAACGGGTACTTTGGCTGTTTCTTTCTTTCATTCTGTTTAGTTAATTCTGAACAGAACAGAACATGTTGTATTCCGTGACCTCTTGCTTCCCCGCTCATTTGCGTATGAATGAAAGACGCAGTGAGATAGATAAAGGAATAGAATGAGATCAAATGCAACACATTTACATTTACATTTACATTTAGGGCATTTGGCAGACGCTTTTATCCAAAGCGACTTACAAGGTGTACATTTGTTGAAGC
>CM051009.1:10535072-10537572 GCA_027704905.1 Muraenolepis orangiensis
TCTTTCTCTTGTGCTACCCTCTCTCTCTCTCTCTCGCTCTCTCTCTCTCTCTCTCTCTCTCTCTCTCTCTCTCTCTCTCTCTCTCTCTCTCTCTCTCTCTCTCTCTCTCTCTCTCTCTCTCTCTCTCTCTCTCTCTCTCTCTCTCTCTCTCTCTCTCTCTGTCTCTCTCCACACGTGTCTTGTCTAATTAGGGTTCTACATTGTGGCCGTCTGCTCACATCAAAAGTTCACGTGTCACCACCGACAGCCGCGTCTGCCGCCTGAAACACTCCCGCCCTTTTGCTCGGTGGCGCCACCCACCTACCCTGCAGGAGTGGTCGTTAACACACACCCACACACACACACACGCACACATGCACGTGCACACTCATCCCCACGGCGACGGGTGATGTAATTAACTCAGCGTTGCTGATGTAGAGAGAGAGAGAGCCCATGAGTACATAGGAATGCTTACTTCCCATTCCCTCCCGCAGTATAAATCTCCAAAACTACACATGTAAAAAAATATATATATATATACAACAAAATAAAGAACAGATATAGCAGCAAAGTGACTTAAATTATATGTACATGTTTTTTATTTTTTATTTTACAAAAATCAAAAGCATTTAAAGTGCCAGTAGTGCAGCAGCATTATGAATACAGTGCAGCACAGTGCAGTAACTGTGATGAGTCCAGAAAGTCCAGCAAAGTATGTAAGTGTAATGTTAATGACATTGCCAGAAAGTGAAAGTGGCAGCACTCCTAGCAGTTCAGTAGGCGCACTGCCTGTGGATAAAAACTATCCTTAAACCTGGTAGTACTTGTACGGATGCTGCACAACCGGCAACCAGACGGTAGGGGGGAGAAGAGATGGTGCCCAGGGTGGTTGCAGTCCTTTATGATGGACATGGTAACAGGTATGTTATCAATAAATATGCAAACTATAGGTAGAAGTAGGTAGTTGTGATACAGTGCAAGGCAGTCGAAGACATTGAAAGGCAGTCGAAGTTAATGATGATTTATTATTATAGGATATATTGAGCAGAGGTGTGGGGCAGGGGGGGGGCGGCAGCAGGGGATGTGCAGCAGAGGGGGTGCAGCAGGGGGGGTGCAGCAGGGGGGGTGCAGCAGGGGGGGTGCAGCAGGGGGGGTGCAGCAGAGGGGGTGCAGCAGGGGGGGTGCAGCAGGGGGGGTGCAGCAGGGGGGGTGCAGCAGAGGGGGTGCAGCAGGGGGGGTGCAGCAGAGGGGGTGCAGCAGGGGGGGTGCAGCAGGGGGGGTGCAGCAGGGGGGGTGCAGCAGGGGGGGTGCAGCAGGGGGGGTGCAGCAGGGGGGGTGCAGCAGGGGGGGTGCAGCAGGGGGGGTGCAGCAGAGGGGGTGCAGCAGGGGGGGTGCAGCAGGGGGGGTGCAGCAGGGGGGGTGCAGCAGGGGGGGTGCAGCAGAGGGGGTGCAGCAGGGGGGGTGCAGCAGAGGGGGTGCAGCAGGGGGGGTAAGCTCCTTGGTCTTCTTAGTGTTGAGGGCCAGGTTGTTGTCAGTGCACCACGCCACCGGGTGCTGGACCTCCTCCCTGTAAACTGCCTCATCGTTGTTTTTGATGAGGCCCACCACCGTTGTGTCGTCTGCAAACCTGATGATGGTGTTTGTACCATGTACAGGAGTACAGTCGTGGGTGAAGTGGGTGTAGAAGAGTTGAGGTTTTCATGAGGTCACCAAGTTTGAAGTTTGTCGATGAACAGTATTCTCATGTGGGTGTTGCTCTCATCCAGGTGGGAGAGAGCGGAGTGACATACAAGGCTATCCATGTTAGCTGTAAGAACAAACCAATGATGAACAATTCTATCCATGTAAGCCTTATGTAAGGTTAGCTTTGAACAACAAGCCTATTAAGAACAATGCTATCCATGTTTGTGTAACAGAGTTGGGAATGCATTTTCGGTCATTTGTATTTCCAACCTGTGTATGATTTAGTTGAGTGTGTGTGTGAATTTTATTTAAAGGAGTTTATTTTAGTTTTATTTTGTTGTATTTTATCAATGTTTCCTGTGGAAACGCCTTTTGTGTATTTCCCGATCTGTTGTACCTCCTGGGTTTCCGTAGCTCCTTCCCCTTCCCCTAGCATTGCGGTTTTGCATTGCTACGGGTAAGTCGTGGGGAAATATGTCTTGGGGGTGTTCGATTGTGTTAACTTTAATGTTGTTGTTTTGGATAGAGATTGTTCATTGTGATTGTTCATGTGTTGTTCATGCTGTTTTGCATTGTTTTGACTGTTGGTTTGGGGTTTAGTCACTGTTTTAGTTCAATAATTTTGGCGCGAATTGTGTAATGGCGTTCCGCTGTTTTTCTTGTGGTCTAGCGTGGCGCCAGGGACAATTCAAGTCAAGTCAAGTCAAGTCAAGTCAAGTTTATTGTCACTTCACAGTTTACAGTTTAGTATAAAGCAGTGATGTGAAATTCTTGTGTGCAATACCCGACGACAGACAGCAGTTATAAAATAAAATAAGATAAAATAAAAATAGATAAA
>CM051009.1:10542572-10555072 GCA_027704905.1 Muraenolepis orangiensis
TCCACCCAGGGCAGGTACTTGGCCCAGGAGGTGGGGTTACTCGAGGTGACGCAACGAAGAGCCGCCTCGACGGCCTGGTTGGCACGCTCCGCCTGCCCATTGGACTGGGGGTGGTACCCAGAGGATAGGCTGGCCGTGGCCCCAATTCCCTTGCAGAAGGCCTGCCACACCTTGGAGATGAATTGGGGACCGCGGTCGGACACAATGTCAGAGGGGATTCCATGTAGGCGGACCACATGGAGGGTCAGGAGATCCGCTGTTTCGGCCGCCGAGGGAAGCCCTGGGAGGGAAACAAAATGAACCGCCTTGGAGAAGCGATCGACCACAGTCAGGATGGTGTCACAGCCTTGGGAAACAGGAAGCCCCGTAATAAAGTCCAAGGCGGCTACAAACCCCCTGACATCCCTCCTGAGAGTGGTCCACCAGAACCTCCGGCTGATTAACTCCGCCGTCCGCCGCTCCCCGGGGTGACAAGCAAAGTGGCTGGAGTGGCCCCACTCCAACACCTGCGGGCGGACAGCAAGAGGCACAAACAACCGGTTACAGGGACCGTTACCTGGGTCTGGCTCGGCCCGCTGGGCCTGTCTCACCAGCGGCTCGATGGCCCAGGTGACTACACCCACCACCCGGGCTGAGGAAAGGATGGTGTCGGGGTTCTCCTTGACGGCAGGACCCTCCCCCGGGGACTGACGGGAGAGGGCGTCAGCTCTGACGTTCTTGGAGCCCGGACGGTAGGTGAGGGTGAAATTGAACCGGCTGAAGAAAAGGGCCCAGCGGGCCTGCCTGGAGTTCAGCCTCTTCGCCGTCCTCATGTAGGCCAGGTTCTTGTGATCCGACCACATGATGAACGGTTGCTCCGCTCCCTCCAACCAGTGTCTCCACTCCTCCAGGGCGGCGTGAACCGCCAACAGTTCCTTGTTGCCCACATCATAGTTCCTCTCAGCGGGTTCGAAACGCCGAGAGAAATAGGCACATGGGTGGACCCTGTGGTCCTCCTCTGACCGCTGTGAGAGAACGGCTCCGATGCCTGTGTCAGACGCATCTACCTCGACGACGTACTGCCTCGCCGGGTTGGGGTGGACGAGAACCGGGGCTGTGGTGAACAAACTCTTGAGTCGGCGGAAGGCCGACTCCGCCTCAGGTGTCCACACAAATGGTCGAGAGGAGGAGGTGAGGGCGTTGAGGGGGGCAGCCACCTGGCTGAACCCCTTGATGAACCGCCGCACAAAGCCTGCAAAACCCAGGAAGCGCCTGAGCTGCGTGCGGTCAGTAGGGCGTGGCCATTCCTCCACCGCCTTGATCTTGGCGGGGTCTGCACGCATCTGTCCATCCTCCACCACGTTGCCGAGATACGTCACCGAGTTGGTGTGGAAGACGCACTTCTCAGCCTTCACGTAGAGCCTGTTCTCCAACAGCCGTTGTAGCACCAGGCGGACGTGCTGGTGGTGTTCCTCCATGGACCTAGAGAAAATCAGGATGTCGTCCAGGTACACCACCACAAAGATGTCTAGCATGTCCCTCAGCACGTCATTCACCAGGCCTTGGAAAACTCCGGGGGCATTGGACAGACCGAACGGCATGACGCGGTACTCATAGTGGCCGAGATGGGTGTTGAAGGCCGTCTTCCACTCGTCCCCCTCCCTGATCCTGACCAAGTGGTATGCGTTACGAAGGTCCAACTTGGTGAACACCCGGGTGTGCGTGAGTGGCTCGAAAGTGGAACTAAGAAGTGGCAGGGGTTACCTATTCTTCACCGTGATGTCGTTCAGTGCCCGATAGTCTATACAGGGCCTCAGGCCACCGTCCTTCTTAGCCACGAAGAAGAAGCCCGCTGCGAGGGGCGAAGACGACGGCTTTATAAGGCCCGAGGCTAGGGACTCAGCGATATAGTTGCGCATCGCCTCCCTCTCCGGCTGGGAGATGTTGTAGAGCCGCCTCTTAGGAAGGGCGGCCCCAGGAAGGAGGTCGATGGGACAATCATAAGGCCGGTGAGGGGGGAGTGAGAGGGCTCTGTCCTTACTAAACGCCAGAGAGAGGTCGTGATAAATGTGAGGCACCCCAGTGATATCTGGTGGAGAGGACACAGGCCTGGAACCGCTGGACGGAGACAAGGCGGAACGCAAACAGGTAGCGTGACAAGCTGTACTCCACCCCAAAACCCGTCCAGATGCCCAGGAGATGTGAGGGTCGTGCCTCTCCAGCCAGGGTCTACCCAACACAAGAGGCGCCGTGGGGGCGTGCAAAACAAAAAAACGACTCCGAGTGATTTCCCGAAAGAGTGAGTGTGAGAAGGTCAGTAGTGTGCGTAATAGTACCCAAATAATGCCCATCTATGGCCCGAGGAGAGAGGGTGCGATCTAAAACCACCAAAGGGACTCCCGCCTGTCGGGCTAGAGTAACTCGTCGGCACCCGAGTCTATGAGAGCGCCAACCGACAAGGTCTCCGTACCCCAGGCTAAGGTGGCCGGAAAAAGACGATTTAACGAACTATGGGGCGGGGAAAGGGATGTCTTGCTCACCCGTATGCCCCTTACTGGCGAGCTTGGTCGTTTGGGCGGGTTGGGCAGGATCTGACATAATGTCCCTCCTTCCCACAGTAGAGGCACTGTTGGTGGGACATCCTGTACTCTCTTTGTCCTGCCGAAAGGTGGGATCGGCCAATCTCCATGGGCTCTCCGGGCCCGGACGTCGACCTGTCAACAGACAGCGCGTGCTGAAAAGGGGGCGTGGCCAAGCCCGCCGCGGACTGGGTGGCGGTCGCCGAGGCAGAGCGACCGGGAGCCGGGCAAAGGAACGAACGCTGGGCTCGGTCCAAACGGCGTTCACGCAGCCGTGAGTCCATTTGGAGTGCCAGGGTGATTAACTCTCTCAGCGTCTCCGGGCTGTCTCGAACGATGAGGTCCTTGACGGCGTCGCTCAAGCCCTTGTGATAGAGACAGAGGAGTGCTCTATCGTCCCAACCACTCTCAATTGCAAGGATCCGGAACTCCACCGTGAAATCGGCCACCGAGCGAGACCCCTGACGGCAAACTAGCAGCCGGTTTGCAGAATCCAGCCCGTCCAATGGATGGTCAAAGACCGCGCAAAACTCTCTCTTGAACAGGGGGTAATCGGTGGCATAACCCCCGTCGCTGTTCACCGCGGCTATCGCCCAAATGAGAGCTCTGTCGGCAAGGAGGGACATCACAAAAGCAATCCTGGCCCCACCCGAGAAATACTTGGACGGCTGATGTGTGAACAGCAACTCACACTGAGCTATGAACCCATGGCACTGGTTCAAAACGCCCCCGATCTGGGGCTAACCAAGCTGGGCTCGGCGCAACCGACTGACCCTGCGGGGACATCGGGGCCAGCTGGGACGTAGGACGAACTGGTTCCCGGACCGGAACCTGGGGCTGGATAGGTGCTGACGGCTAACGCGTCCAGAGATCGCTGGATGGACGCTAGGGCTCCGGACATAGCATCCACCTTGGCGGTGAGACTGGTGACCGTACTGACGGTAGTCTGCGACGTGTTCTCCAGCACCGCAATCTGGGACTGGACCGAGGGAAAAGCCTTTCCCAGTTCGGCCTGCAGTTGGGTAAGCTCGATGGCTTGTTCCGTTACAATCTTGCGTAACTCGGACGGTGTCCCGTGCCCCGCTTCTGGGTTCCCGGCTTGGCTCATTTTATGGTTCGGTTATTCTGTTAGACCCCAACGAGACCGAAGAACCAAATGTGCCAAAGAACCCAGAAGTAGCGAGACACGGACAGTCAAAACAAAGGAAAAAATGTCTTTACTGTAAATCTCCAACATCAAAAACATAAACAAGGCAGGGTTGGACTGGATACTTGGCGAGGTCGGAGCTGGAACATGCAGTCTCTCGTGACGGTGGTTCTCAATAACCGAACGCCCGACGTCGGTCCTCGGCAGCCTAAAGAAGGGTAGATCCCAGGTGTTAATTAGTCCCAGTAGGCCTGATTATGATGGGCAACACCTGGGATCGATTAGAGCGTGGGGGAGGCACAACAATTAGGTTACCATAACAACGAGCTTGGTTAAGGTCCGGGTACATCTTTCTACATTTACAGCTCTTTTTTTAGTGGTTCATCATTTTTGAACTGGTCATTTTAAAAGTAATTTAATCGCAGGCCTAAAAATTGGTGGGCACCCATGGTGTACAATTACCCGGGCAGGAGTTGCAAAATGAACATTTGTAAGCAATTTAAAGGAGGGGGTGATTTAGAGCTGCGCCGGAGCTCGGGGTCACTCGGACACAGAGGCTTTGTCTGGTTCTCTTGTTTCTAGAGGATCCAAGATGCCCCCCCCCCCCCCCCCAGAGATACAGGCAGAAAGAGAGAGAGAAGGAGAGACAAATATATACAGGCAGGTAGAGATTGAGAGACAAAGATATACAGGCAGAAAGAGAGAGAGAGAAGGAGATACAAAGATACACAGGCAGAAAGAGAGAGAGAAGGAGATACAAAGATACACAGGCAGAAAGAGAGAGAGAGAAGGAAGAGAGACAAAAATATACAGGCAGAAAGAGAGAGAGAAGGAGAGAAATGAACAAAAACAACCCAACCTGGTATGTACCTGGTCGACAGCAGAGGTGTGTGTGTATATGTGTGTGTGTATGTGTGTGTGTGTGTGTGTGTGTGTGTGTGTGTGTGTGTGTGTGTGTGTGTGTGTGTGTGTGTGTGTGTACGTGTGTTTCAGCTGTGTGTGTGTAAGTGTGTTTTAGCTGTGTATATGCGTGTGTTTCAGCTGTGTGTGTGTGCGTGTGTTTCATCTGTGGGTGTGTAAGTGTGTTTCAGCTGTGTGTGTGTGTATGTGTGTTTCAGCTGAGTGTGTGTGTAAGTGTGTATCAGTTGTGTGTGTGCTTTTGAATACCAACTCCCATCAGCTCTGACCAGAGGTGCAGGGAACCAAACCGTTCCAATCTATCTCAATGAAGGGGGGGACTGCCTCGGCCGGGGGGCAAGGCTGCTGACCTCCACCCTGGTGATGGACCCCCTTTGTCAGACCCCCACACCCCCTGACTCCTCCACCCGTCACCAGTCAGGGGCCCGGGGCCCCCGTGGCTCCACTCAACCTCTGCAAACATAAAGGTCTCACGTGTGTGTGTGTGTGTGTGTGTGTGTGTGTGTGTGTGTGTGTGTGTGTGTGTGTGTGTGTGTGTGTGTGTGTGTGTGTGTGTGTGTGTGTGTGTGTGTGTGTGTGTGTGTGTGTGTGTGTGCATGTGTGTGCATACCCAGTCAGCAGCAGATATACCCAAGGGGCCCCTAGGGGCCTCAATATGCACATCATCAACACTTCCCCACCGGGGGTTGTGTTTACCCCCACTGGGGTGACACCCGAAAATAACAGTTTAGAGGCTGAGTAATGTCTTCAACTCAGAGGTCCAGAGGTCTCCCAGTGAGTTGAATAATATGTACATATAGCTGTGTTTGTGTGTGTGTGTGTGTGTGTGTGTGTGTGTGACTGTGTGTGTGTGTGTGTGTGTGTGTGTGTGTGTGTGTGTGTGTGTGTGTGTGTGTGTGTGTGTGTGTGTGTGTGTGTGTGTGTGTGTGTGTGTGTGTGTGTGTGTGTGTGTGTGACTGTGTGTGTGTGTGTGTGTGTGTGTGAAATCGGTAATGTTCACCCCCCATAAAGACAGGATAGGGAAATACACACACACCCGCACTTACACACACACACACACACACTCACACACATACACACTCAACAGGATGTTGCCCTTCCTTAATTACTTATTAGAATTGCTATGACAGGCACACCTTCCCTTCTGGGACGGATAAAGTGACTATCAGTCTATGTAAGACGGTACGGGGTTGGCAAGACATGCCCGATACACCGTGTTGGTGAAAAATGTTAACCTTAAAAAAAAGCGACAATTAAAAACTGGGTTGGAAAGTGCCAGTGGCTTGGCAGGGAATAAGGTAATGAATTGTATATATATATATATAAGCTGAGTACCTTTGGCTAATACTTCACGTTGTGTTTTATTAGAGGTACGTGTGTGTCCTTCAGGTGTCCAGGGCTGATTTGGGAATGTACTTCAGAGAGACGCCATACATCACAGCGGTGGTGAACATCGTCTTCCGGGGATTTTTTAAAACCATGTCGTTAGTCTGACACTCTAACGACAACGTCAATTTAAAATAAGGGCTGCCTCGTGGCTTGTTATAGATTTTTCGTGCGAAATTAGGACGACCAGCCGAAAAAATGTGAAATTGTTGGGGGGTTCGGTTTGATTTGTGCGAAACATAAATAGAATTGCAAGACCTACAAAAAGCTGAATACTATTTAATTGAGACATTTACGAGCGGCAAAACTTGACTGTGTTACACATTAGCATGCTCGGCCTGGCTTGGGGCATCATATATATATATATACACAGAACAACAAAGACAACCACAAACATACAGCAATTTCTGGTTAGTAGTATTTCCGGACATTTTAAATGAGCTACCTTTGATGAAAAAACGTAGACTGACATTTCTGCTTAAGCGGAGGAATAGTCTGTACCATATCTGTACTATTGTCATACTGACATTATCACACGAGACGTGGTAAAAACAGCTGGTTATTCATCTTGAGACACAGCAATTGCTGACATTTTTGTTTCATATTTTACGGTTACGCCGGAAAAGGCAGGCTTGCTAATGCCAGAAAAAGACAAAACCTACAGTTCTCCAGGGGTGAGTCTTTCTCTTCACTGACGGAAAACAAGAACGAGCCCTGGGTTTCTATGGATACTTTTCGGTGTCTTGTTTTTACAGACACAACCAACAACAACAACAACAACAAGTAATTAATGAGCAGGCAAGGGTTATTGCGCTCATCTTGCTCAAGGATGTCTACAGGTAAGACTGTGGATGTCTGGGATCAAACCCGGTTCTTTTTCACTACTACAGGAGCTTGTTTGAGAGCCTCTATTTTATTGTCCATCTCTGCCACTCTGTGCTGTACAAGTATGAACAAGTGACCAAAGACCTTGGCTGTTTCCGAAATCCTTCCCTCATTCCCTACTTCCTACTCCCTCTCTAGTAGTTTAATGTAGAGGACTATATAGTGAAATCCTTCCCTCATTCCCTACTCCCTCTCTAGTAGTTCAATGTAGAGGACTATATCGTGAAATCCGTCCCTCATTCCCTACTCCCTCTCTAGTAGTTCAATGTAGAGGACTATATAGTGAAATCCTTCCCTCGTTCCCTACTCCCTCTCTAGTAGTTCAATGTAGAGGACTATATAGTGAAATCCTTCCCTCATTCCCTACTCCCTACTCCCTCTCTAGTAGTTAAATTTACTATAGAGTTAAATCCTTCCCTCATTCCCTACTCCCTCTCTAGTAGTTCAATGTAGAGGACTATATAGTGAAATCCTTCCCTCATTCCCTACTCCCTCTCTAGTAGTTCAATGTAGAGGACTATATAGTGAAATCCTTCCCTCATTCCCTACTCCCTACTCCCTCTCTAGTAGTTAAATTTACTATAGAGTTAAATCCTTCCCTCATTCCCTACTCCCTCTCTAGTAGTTCAAAGTAGAGGACTATATAGTGAAATCCTTCCCTCATTCCCATGAGGGAATTGTAGAGGATTATATTGTTTAAAACACTTTGGGACACTACTTTAGTCTCCGTTAAAGACGTCATTGCTGTCTCATAATTAAATGTGGCAGATCTACGTCGGTGGACCTCGCTTCTTGTCCGTCTGACGTTTTTCTTTCAGCGCAATACATGATGTACGCTACATTTCACGATGCAATGTGGGATTCAATTAGTGCACTATACAGAGTACAGCAATTCTCACTTTACATTTGGACAGCGCTACAAAATGCACTATAAAAAGAGACTCTGGTTCCTTCTGTACAGGCGGTGTTGCCATGGTGAGTGGGGGGTGGTCTTTCAGAATTATGGCCCATTTAAATTTCACTGTTGTCCTTGGCTGTAAATGGACTGACCCCAAATGAAGCAGCCATACCTGTACTGTAGTAAAAGCAATTTGTTGTACAAACTCAAATGAACAACGCCTGTATTTCCTCAGGCACACTCAATCGAGAGTGTTTTTACAGGGTGTATCACCGCCTGGTACGGGAACTGCACCGCACTCGAGCACAGAGCGCTTCAAAGAGTGGTGCGGACGACCCAGTATATCGTTGGAGGTGAGCTCCCCTCCCTCCTGGATATATACAACCAGCGGTGCGTGGCCAAGACCAAACGCATCATAAAAGACGATGCCCACCCCAGCCACGAACTGTATTCACTTTTACCATCAGGCAGGCGATACCGCAGTATCAAGTGCCATACAAATAGACTCAGAGATAGCTTTCACAGTCAGGCCATCAGGCTGCTGAACAAGGGTGTATAGCATATAACAATGTATATTTTATTACATTGATTCATATATATATATTGCACTATTTTTCTGTGCTGATATATTGCATTTTATACATTGCATTTTTATATATTTAACTTATAGTTTTGTACTTTTTAACTTATTTTTATTCTGTTCAGTTTTTTATAACTGCTGTCTGTCGTCAGGTATTGCATATAAGATTTTCACTCATTGCTTATACTTAAACCTAACTTGAACTTGAACTTGAACTTGAAATTAAGATAAATGTTATATTTAACCAAATCTACATGTAATATTATTCATGTTAAAATATATATTATTGTTATGTAATAATATTAGTCATTATAATAATAATCTTGTACGCACAAGATAATTATCTTGTGGGAAAAAGTTAGTATCTTGTGCGCAGAAGTTGTGCAAGTTACCGCAGGGGTAAGTTGCATTTATGAAATGGTTTCTTAAGCAGGCTATGTTTGAAATATGGCGGTGCAATATTCAGTGCAATATTGTGACAGTCAATTTGCTATGTTTTTGGTGAGTGAGCTAGACGATAGCTTGAAGATAGCTTTCTGCTACTCCTGACTCGCCAGTTGAGGTAACATTTTCTTACAGTTTTTCATTTGCTTTCAGTTCACTGCGACTGCACACAAAAGACTCTGGAAAAGGTACACAGCTCTCCTAACGTGTCATCAGAAGAAGATGAACAACCTCCTCTAGATGACAGTGAAAAAAACAATGAAGAAAATAAAAAAAACTGTCCTGATGCTTATAGATTAGATTATATTCAAATGTATTGTCATTGCACAGCACAAGTAAAGCAAAAATAATTTGGCATCTAACCAGAATGCAAATGTTAGATAATATATAAGATAACTTATAGAGTAGGTGTGAGCTGCCTCATCATGCCTTTTGATGAGGCCCACCACCGTTGTGTCGTTGGCAAACTTGATGATGGTGTTTGTACCATGTACAGGAGTGCAGTCGTGGGTGAATAGGGAGTAGAGGAGAGGGCTCAGGACACAGCCCTGGGGAACGCCTGTGTACAGGGTAAGGGTGGAGGAGGTGAGATTGGCTAATCTGACAGACTGGGGTCTGTTGGTTAGGAAGTCTAATAACCAGTACAAACAGAGGGGTTGATGTCAATATTCTTGGTTTTCATGAGGTCATCAAGTTTGAAGATGAGTTTCGAGGAAACTCATCTGAGCTGAGGAAATTGCGTCCTCCGTGCTTCTGATCAACAAGTCCTGAATTAAACACTATATGTTATCACAGAGAAAAGAGACAATTTGCTTAACAGTATGCAGCCAAATAATGGTTCAGAGAATGGCTCTAATGTCCCTGACAACCAGAGTGTGTACAACGACGTTTCCATAGGGGTGGGGCTTCTTGAAGTGGATTTGACAGTCTTGATTAGATTACATTTGATTACATTAGATTATATTAGATTGATTAGAGATTAGATGAGAGATTAGATGATACCATTCCAGTCAATCCTGCTGTGGTTGTTGAATGGCATTATTTGTGCATTATTTTAGGACAAAAAAACAACTATATAACTGCATTATGTGAAAGTCATGCTGTATATGTTGACAATACATTGTACAGACAGACAACAACATATACTATCAAGTTAATTGGTCAAAGTTGAAAGTAATTGTTGAACCATATTAAAGCATTTTAAATTGACCCTGACTCTGTTCTTGATACAGTTACATCCACAGCAGACAGCAGGATGTGTAAATCCCTGTATTTCTAAACAGGCCTAATATATTTAACGCTATTTCTAAAAAACTAGATCACTTTGTAAATGAGTTCATTGCTACTGATGATGACACACGAATGAGAGAGGTATAGCACGTAGGCTAAAACTACAAAAATATCTTGTCATCACTTGACAAGGTTGTATGTTGATGAAATTCCTTAGTATTAAATGAAGATCAACAGCTTCCAGAAGGCATTTACTGGGGAATGGTAAGCCCAGTTTCTGTGTGTCATACAAAGATCAAATATATCTTCATCGCAAGGAACACAACAGCCCGACACACGTTGTCCTTTGGACGTATCCAGCTCCTCTTGATCAAGTGTCATGGCACGGTCCTCAGTGTCCCATAACTCTGTGGTGGAGTACATCAAATTTGGGATTCCGCTTCGCACAAGATGACCATCTTGTGCGCAAAATGTACGTATCTTGTGCCCACAAGATAAATTTGTTTGCGTGCAAAAGTTAGTATCTTGTGCGCACAAGAAAATTATCTTGTGCGTAAAAAATAATAACTTTCAGGACTTTAGAGGCTCCGTACAGACAATCTCTACAATGGCAGTGCTGAAATATTAAGCGTGGGGCGGCTTTGAATGAGAACCAAGAGTGTGCAAATGGATCTCTGTGAGAAAATGGCTTCAGGAGACAGAGGAGGAGGAGGAGGAGGAGGAGGAGGAGAGAGAGAGAGAGGAGCTGATAAGCGGACATAGGGGAGGGCAAATTAGCGCTCTGGTAGAGAATACACAGAGAGGATACAAGAAATGGTGGAATACATTTCCGTTGGCGTATCGGACGAAGATATCTCTCCATGGCCACGGAGCAATGATTGCCTATTCATACTTTCCTTGTGTGTGTGTGTGTGTGTGTGTGTGTGTGTGTGTGTGTGTGTGTGTGTGTGTGTGTGTGTGTGTGTGTGTGTGTGTGTGTGTGTGTGTGTGTGTGTGTGTGTGTGTGTGTAACAACCAGCAGGATTAGGAATTCAGGCAGAGGGAGAGGCAGAGGGAGAGAGAGAGAGAGAGAGAGAGAGAGAGAGAGAGAGAGAGAGAGAGAGAGAGAGAGAGAGAGAGAGAGAGAGAGAGAGAGACAGACATAGGGAGAAAGACGAGAGAGAGAGAGAGAGAGAGAGAGAGAGAGAGAGAGAGAGAGAGAGAGAGAGAGAGAGAGAGAGAGAGAGAGAGAGAGACAGAGCGAGAGACAGACATAGGGAGAAAGACGAGAGAGAGAGAGAGAGAGAGAGAGAGAGAGAGAGAGAGAGAGAGAGAGAGAGAGAGAGAGAGAGAGAGAGAGAGAGAGAGAGAGAGAGAGAGAGAGCGAGAGAGAGAGAGAGAGAGAGGGGATTGAGTGTCATGAAGGTGCAGGACCCGGGGGTCTATGACAGCCCCATATTGGACGTGAGTGGCATCACTCTTCCCCTGATGCTCTCCGGGCAGCGGTCAGTAAATCAGGGGATATATATTTTAACCGCTCCTCGCTCCTGCTTTGCGCTGAGCTGTGACCCGACGAGAAAAAGTCATCCATCAGCTTTAGGTTTTTACTTTCTTTTTTGTCTTCTCTTCAACCAATATATTTTAAGACGCCTGAGACAGAGAGAGAGAGAGAGAGCGATGATCAAATCTGTTGCCCCCACCTGCATCCCCCAAAAAGTTTGAGTTTGGGAACTTTTATTTTGAAAATAATATTTTTAAGTAAAAAACTGAAAAAGAGCCTATACTTGTCACGGCCGGGTGTAGGTGGGACCCAAAAGCAGGAAGAACAGAACGCCAGATGGACAGTTTGTGATATTTATTTTAAATACCACACAGACGGGGGCAGGCAGAGACGTAGTCGGGGACAGGCAGGTGATCAGGAACCAGGCTGTGTAGATGGACCAGGCGGGGACAGGCAGAGGCGTAGTCAGGAACAGGCGGTGGATCGGGAACCAGGCAGGGACAGGCAGAGGCGTAGTCAGGAACAGGCGGTGGATCGGGAACCAGGCAGGGACATGCAGAGGCGTAGTCAGGGACAGGCGGTAGATCGGGAACCAGGCAAGGCAGAAGAACCAGGCAGGAACAGGCGGAAGCGTACTCGGGGACAGGCAGTGGATCAGGAACATGAATCAGACTTGGTAACTGCTGGAATGTCTGTATGGTCAGGAGAACAATGTGGCGACGTGTGAGTGTGTGGGGGTTAAGGCTTCAAATAGGGACGTTAATTGTGATGCGCTGCAGCTGCGGGTGAGACTTAACAAGGGGGGCGTGGCTATCCGTTAGTGTGTAGTGGGAGCGAGGAGACAGGAATGTGGAATGTGATTATATTGCGATTGGCATCAACACAAACATCCACATGGTGACGCATACTCATCCCCCAGCTGTGCTTCTGGGAACAGAAAACTAATAACAGGGATGCCAAACAGGAAATGGGGC
>CM051009.1:10560072-10562572 GCA_027704905.1 Muraenolepis orangiensis
TGTCCATGTAGTGAAGTAACAGCCCAACACCACACACAGGCTGTCGATGAAAGGGACAGTCTAACGCTTAACGTGAAAAGGCTTGACGTAACTTAAAGTTCCAAAACAGTGATCAATAATCACAGAGTGGTTTCCTCTCATAAAGCTGCGTTAAGACTTTTCCTTACTGGCTCAATAGAGAGGAAAACACTTAATGTCACATAACGTCCATAATGGAAGGATTTAAGTTTAGATATTTTGACAGGTGAAAGTGCTAATGACAAGACATATGCCAGATACATTTGGTGATTATTGATCGCGGTTTTTTAACTCTTAGTTACGTTAAGTCTTTTCACGTTAAGCGATGCAAAGAAAGTCAAAACTCTCAATTTAAATGCACAACAATGCTTAACAAACTCAAGACAGCCATTAACTAATCATTCCACAAGTGTGTGGAAACAAAATGCTCAACGAGATGCAACACTGCGCTAAAACCAGCAAAGACAAATTAGTCTCACTCACCAATGATGTTCACTTAAAGACTAAATCCATTGTCTTACAATTAATTCAATTTTTTTGTTTGTTTCATCTGAGGGTTCCAGGGTCTTCTCTGAATACCTTGAAGGCCCTGACGCTTCACCACTGATAAATATATACATAGATGTATATATATATACATATATATATAGATAGATATAGAGACAGTGAGAGAGGTATGGATAGAGAAAGAGAGAGAAGTATAGATAGAGTGTTTGATTCAACTACTTGAGGGTGTCACGGTTACGGTGGTTGGTAGGGGGCGTGGCCAAGCCACGTGCGCAGGCGGCGCACACACACACCTGTCAACAATTTGTTACGGTGGTTGACAGGGGGCGTGGCCAAGCCCCGTGCGCTGGCGGCGCACATACACACCTGTCAGCAATTGCCGTGGCTGATTGCTAATCACCTTACCTGGAGTATATATACCCTGGCTTCCCGTTACCCCGGCGTGAGGTCGTACGTCGTACATCATGGTTGCTACTTTGTGCGTTAGTATATTCTGGATGGAATCGCCACGCTGTCCCGGAAATCCAGATTCTTTGCCTGTCTCGCGTTACTCCGGTCTATACGAGCTCCCCGGTAATTATAATTACCTGTCCAGTACCTGTCGCTACTCCGACCTCCCGGTATCCAGACTCTGTGAATTTCTTAGATTCTTCATTCAGTGGGAGCTGTTGATAGGCCTGTGACATGTCCAATTTTGTGAATTTCTGTCCCCCCCCTAGTACCGCCAACAAGTCCTCTGTTTTTGGAATAGGGTAGTTGTCCAACTTGGACACTGGATTCACTGTCACTTTATAGTCCCCGCATATTCGGGTTGTCTTATCTGGTTTTAGTATGGGCACTATGGGAGCTGCCCACTCTGAAAGATTCACAGGCTCAATTATGCCTGCCCTCTCCAATCTGACCAACTCTGTCTCCACTTTCTCTTTGAGAGCATAGGGTAATGGCTTGGCTTTAAAATACCGTGGCTTGGCTTCTGGGTCCACATATATCTTTGCTGTAGCCCCTACTAAAGTGCCCAGCTCACCTTTAAAAACATCCTCATGTTGTGCTAGCAGAGCATTTAACTCCTGCTGCTGACCTATCTGTAGTCTGAAAATGGCTCTCCAGTCTAGCCGCATAGCTTTGAGCCAATTTCTCCCCATCAGATTAGGCCCCTCCCCTTTTACCACCAGCAATGCCAATTTCTTGGTCTGCCCTTTGTGGGTGACTTGTGCGTGCATCTTGCCTAACACTCCTACTCTGTCTCTGGTGTATGTGTACAGTTTTATTTTTTTTGATGGAGTGGCCCCCCTCCCATCTTAGTGTAGGTTTCCTCATTAATAATAGTCATACCTGCCCCAGTGTCTACTTCAAAGTAAATGTCATGTCTGCTACAGGTTGTAGTTGTACTTTATGAATGGGTCCCTCCACTCCCGTGTGCTGCAGCTCCGCTATATCTTTAGCCGCTGTTTCCATTGTGATTGCTAACTCAATAGCCCTGGCCAACGTGAGTCTGTCATCCGTTTCTGATAACAGATGCCTTTGAATGCGATCGTCATTAATCCCGCACACCAGTCTGTCTCGAATCATGTCATTTAACGTAGCGCCAAACCCACAATGTTCAGTTATTCTCTTCAGCTCGGCTACAAATGACACAGACTGTCCTTGCTGTCTCGTTTTTGAATGAAACTTAAAACGCTCCACAATGGCACTGGGTTTAGGTGTGAAGTGATCACTCAAAAGTTTCAATAGCCCCGTCAAGTCAGAATCTCCTGGCTTACCCGGCAGACACAAATCGTGCAGCATCGCGTAGACTTTTCCTCCACATGCACTCAGGAATATGGCTCGCTTTTGTCCTGCATCTGTGATCTTGTTAGCCACAAAGTAGAATTCCAGATGTTCCACGTACTGCTGCCAATCATCTTTCATCTTTGATCAGTTTCCTGATCAAACTCATGGATTTTCCCATACGTCGTCATTTTCTACCGTTCGGCTA
>CM051009.1:10567572-10570072 GCA_027704905.1 Muraenolepis orangiensis
TAAAAACACGTTAATATTATATATTATATATTGAGAGAGAGAGAGGACGCACGGTGCGTACACAGATCCCCCGGACTGCTAAAGTGATTACGGAGAGTTTTCGTATATTTGTATGCGAGACAAAACAAACACAGATTATTTTTTTTTGGCGATGTCAGCGAGAGAGGGGCTATCACAGGGAGGGGGGGGGGGGTAAGGTAAGGGTCTGTGGCGTCTCTCTTGTAATGGTGACCGACACACGGAGATCTCTCTGTGGACACGCTAGTCTAGCTATCACGCTAATGCTAGCGGTGTCAGGGGAAGGCTCTGCCTTTTTTTTGCGGGTACTTTCATATCAACACGAGCAACAAGTTAATGAAAGGATATGATCAAATTGAGTTCAAAGATTTTTTATTTTATTTTTTTCTTTTGCCCACCAGCGCTGGCGTTTGGTCAATATTGTTATAAGTTAGTGTTTAATTGAAAGCTTTGGCGAGAACAACGAATGGTAATTACTGCCATGCTTTTTATCCCAAGGGCTACCATGCTTTAATCAAATCTAAATCTTTATTGGTCACATAGGTGAAATGTGTTTCTCTGCATTTAACCCATCCTAGTAGTAGGAGCGGTGGGCACCTATTGTATATACAGTGCCAGGGTCTGGAGCCTTGCTCAAGGGCTCCTCGGCAGTGCCCCAGGAGGAGAACTGGGACTTTTTTCCAAGTACCAGTTCCCTATTTACCCAAGGCTACGACACTTTCCATCATCAACCAACAGGAAGCGCCGCAGACAGCAAGAAAGCAAAGTAGGCCCTCAGGCATCTCGGTCAAGGGACGCGCAAATTACGCACATTTGAGAGAATCGAAGGCAGAAGCTCTCGGGTTGTGTGTGTAGAAGACCCTTGCCGCCCAATTGCTCCACCTCCTGCCCACCCCCCCCCCCCCCCTTATCCTTGGGCAATGCTGGCTGGCAAACTGCTTGGCACACACTGCCTCAATCATCGTCTGGAAGGTGTTGTGTCATTTGGAAAAAAAGCCCGTACAATAAAGCGCCTCTTTAAGCGATTTATGGCACGTCGTCGGATGCTCCATCACACCGAGAACGCCAGCTATTTATTCTAGAATTATTGGTCACACACAATGAAAATTGTTTCTCTGCATTTAACCCATCCTAGTAGGAGGAGCTGTAGGCAGCTATTTTACATACAGCTGCCCGGGGAACAGTTTAGAGGTCTGGTGCCTTGCTCAAGGGCACCTCGGCAGTGGCCAGGAGTTTCGGGGACTTGTTACTGGCGATCTTCCGGTTCCCCAAGCCCCAAGTCCCAACAGACTGAGCTATCCTGCTGCTCCAAAAAATGTTGAATACTTTGACGTAGAATTACTTAGTCTAATTTGGCCGCTTCAACCACCAAGCGGCGGAAGCACGGGCCCCACTAATGATGGCGATATTGGAGGGGCTTCGGGGAAGTACTGGTGGTGGTGGTGGAGAAGGGGAGGGAGGGAGGGATGCGGGAGGGGGGGAACGGGGGGTCGGTAGGAGTATATCAGCTCGATTACGGGGCCCCACCTTGGGGCCGAAATAAGGACTGTCCCTGCAGAGAGTTGCAGGTCCCTCACGTAGCTAACCAACCTTTTCCCCCCTGGAGCCCGGAGTGGAAATTCTCCTCGCTGTAAATTTTCATTGGTGTGAAAAAGGAGGGGAGGATGGGGTTTGGGAGGGTGGTGGTGGTGGTGGGGGTGGTGGTTCGGTCAGGTGAGAGAGAGCACGAGGGATCATCCAATAGGCTTCCGCTGTGTGTGTGTGTGTGTGTGTGTGTGTGTGTGTGTGTGGTGTGTGTGTGTGTGTGTGTGTGTGTGGTGTGTGTGTGTGTGTGTGTGTGTGTGGTGTGTGTGTGTGTGTGTGTGTGTGTGTGTGTGTGTATGGAGGACAATGCATTGACCGTTTAGTGTGTTGCGTGTGAAAATCTTTACAGTTTAGAGGCTGGTTTATGCAGTGCTTTGACCTCTGAAGAGGTGGTTATTCTCCATCCGTCAATCCATCTCTCTCTCTCTCTCTCTCTCTCTCTCTCTCTCTCTCTCTCCTCTCTCTCTCTCTCTCTCTCTCCTCTCTCTCTCCTCTCTCTCTCTCTCTCTCTCTCTCTCTCTCCTCCCTCTCTCTCCCTCTCTCTCCCGAGGTCACCGGAGGACATGAGGTGAAGACTGAGTGGGGACTCACACACACACACACACACACACACACACACACACACACACACACACACACACACACACACACACACACACACATACGTAAACACATGCACAAACGCACATACATCACGTACATAAACACACGAGAGAGAGAGAGAGAGAGAGAGAGAGAGAGAGAGAGAGAGAGAGAGAGAGAGAGAGAGGAGAGAGAGAGAGAGAGAGAGAGAGAGAGAGAGGGGCGAGAGGGAGAGAGAGAGAGAGAGAGAGAGAAGAGAGAGAGAGAGAGAGAGAGGAGAGAGAGAGAGAGAGAGAGAGATGAGAGAGAGAGAGAG
>CM051009.1:10575072-10585072 GCA_027704905.1 Muraenolepis orangiensis
GTGGGGGGGGGGGGGGGGTCCGGGGGTCCGGGGGTGGGAAGGAGGGCTATACTGTTTGTTGTTGCTGCACTTTTAATTTATCGCTATCTTCCGTTTTCGCGGCAACACTCTTCTTTGGGGAGAACAAGAGGACCGTTCTCTGGCATATAGTTATGATGGGAGTCTAAAGGCTCTGGGTGTTGAGGGGCTGTCATGGATGACACGTCTTTTCAACATTGCGTGGAAGTCTGGGACAGTGCCTGAGGAGTGGCAAATGGGGGTGGTGGTACCCCCGTTCAAAAAGGGGGACCAGAGGGTGTGTACCAATTACAGGGGTATCACATTACTCAGCCTCCCTGGGAAAGTCTACTCCAAGGTGCTGGAGAGGAGGGTTCCGGCGATAGTCGAACCTCAGATCACGCAAATTCCGCCCTGGTCGTGGAACAACGGACCAGCTTTTCACGTTTGCAAGGATCCTGGAGGGGGCTTGGGAGTATGCCCATCCGGTCTACATGTGTTTTGTGGATTTGGAGAAGGCATATGATCGGGTCCCTCAGGAAATACTGTGGGGGGGGGTGCAGCAGGAGCAGCTGCTGGACGGATCTCCCCAGTGTCCCAATTTCCTAAAATGTATTAACAATACTCGCTGGTATTTGTTTTAGATTCTGGAAGTGTGTGACACTTTAAAACTGCTACAAGATACAAGATACAAGATATTTTATTGGCCAATTGCAACAGGTACATTGGACTGCTTACTCCCCATTCCCTCCCGCAGTATACATCTCCTAAACAATACCATAAAAATTCAAATAATATATACAATAAAAATAAACAAAAAAAAGAGCAGCAAGTGACTGTTAATAATAATTATAATCATAATAGTGATAATAATTGTAATAATAATATGTACATGTGTTGAATGTACATGTTATGTTATACAAAAATCTTTAAAAGCATTAAAAGTGCCAGTAGTGCAGCAGCATCATGAATACAGTGCAGTAACTGCTTTACCTTGTCTTATTTATTTGTGGGACACGGGTGTCCTGAGGGGGTCAGACAAGCCTACAGGTAGATCGTGGATATCAGGGGTCTTACTTCAGGTGTCCCTTGGCAGGACCTTCTAATACTCAGCACGTCACCCTTGCGTGTCTGACACATTGGGTGAACATGAGGCACGGATTGTAAAGCGCTATGAGGTGGGTGCCATGGGTGACGCAGTCCATTTCACACCTTTTGAGTTGCCTCGCCCCTACAGTGTGGGAGGAGGGTGGAGGTGCAGCTGACCCGCTAACACCTGAACGCAGGGCGGCCTTTAAGAGAGAAAGGGAGGGACACTGTTACTGTACACGCTGAGCTGGCACACACCCAAGGCAAGAGGCAGGAGGGAGAGACAGAGAGAGGGAAAGAGAAGGGGGAGGGTGATGAGGATGGATATAGATGTTGAGAGTGTAGAGAGAGAGAGAGAGAGAGAGAGAGAGAGAGAGAGAGAGAGAGAGAAGAGAGAGAGGAGAGAGAGAGAGAGAGAGAGAGAGAGAGAGAGAGAGAGAGAGAGAGAGAGAGAGAGAGAGAGAGAGACACACACACACACACACATACACACGATTATCCTCATCAGCAGGTTCAGGATGTCCTAGCAGACGTCACCGCAGTACCACGTGGGGACGAGACAAACAGGCGAGAGAGTCGAGCGGTGCACACCCCTGCAAGGTGAAACGTCTCACTCCATCCCCCCCCTCCCACTCCACCCCCCCCTCCCCCGCGCATAACAAGGCCATCAACCCGATCCATCTCCATCTCGATATCGATTAGCCATGATGAGCCCCTCAAAGATGCTATCTCCTCTGTTCAACCGTCGTCGATAATCCTCTTCGTCCCTGAAGCTAAGTCAAGTGAAGTATATTTATTGTGCATGTTGTGTCAGGGAAGAGGTAAAGACTCCTACACTTGTGCTTTGTCATGACAAAAACATACAGATAACAGAAGATAAACCAATTCAACAATAATAAAAAATAAGAACAGTACTATTTGTCCCCAGGAATGACTTCTTATGACTTATGACTTCTGGTGACTAGTAGTTCTCTTGCCCAACTACTGTTTGTTAAATTACCTCTTTGGAAGTCGCTCTGGACAAAAGCGTCTACACAAGATGAGATAAACACATGTACGATAAGAAGGTGATATAATAAATTATATAATATATTATAATAAAAATGAAATAAGTCATTTTTATTATCATTTTTATTTAAAAAAAGGGAATGAATGAACAATAATACTGATTCTAAAACAGAAGATTTACCGCTACTTCCTGTCCAACTGTCATTCCTCATACATAAGAAAAAAAGTATAGCAGCCGCACTTTTTCAGTCCTAGTTTTTTTGTTTGTTGTTGTTGTAATGTATAAATATATGAATATTTAGCGTGGCGGTCACATGTAACGTGTCATTGAGAGCGAAGGAATGGCTGCAACGAAAAATCGATTTTCTATCCACCATCAAGCCTGAAAGAGGAAAGCAGTAAAGTAGCAGTAAAGTAAAGGGCAGTTAGGCAGGTCGAGCGGTGAAACAGGCACCCGGGCACTCGACGGCTGGTGACAGCACCCGAAAACCAACGGCACTATGTAAATTGGTCAGTGAGAGAGAGTCCTTTCTGCAATTCTTTCCGAAACCAAAGAAGAAGAATAAAAATGGACACAGGCTGGAATGTATCAGGGGCTGCTGTCATTATGTCAGGGCGTATCACGACGATCTCCCTCCCCCCCTCTCCCGCCCCTCTGAATTGTTTTACAAAAGTCGTCGCAAACTGAAATCGGCCTTCGCTGGCCGATTTCAACAGATTCAGATTCATACTTTGGTTTAATTTGCAACGTGTATAAGGTGCAGCCCACAATGTACAGTGAAATGTTATCAACCAGCCCTGAAGAAGTGCTCAAAATGAAAAAAATTGACTAAATGTACGAAATAACAAGAATTAAATCCAAAAATACCAACAAAATGACACAAATGTACATATTTAAATAACTGCAGTCTATATGAATCGAACAGTATAAACAGTACACAGTATAAAGGCAGCATGTTATGATACAATATGATTCAATATTCCACAAATTGGTTACTTCGCATTTAGGTGAAATCAACAGACTATTGTCCACTAATAAAAGGAGAAGGGGGTTGTTATTATCTTCCACAATCACAGACAAAAAATATATATATATATATATATATATATATAAATATATATACAAAATGGCCACTGTAATTACCGCCGAGCGCGTCTTGTGGAAACATCAACAAACCAATCCAGAGGAAGCGTTGCTAAGTCATGATTACCCTTTGTGGATGTAACCACGACTCTGCTGTGTGTACTGCAGATGGCCATAATGAGGGATGTGTGTGTGTGTGTACAGAGGGAGAGAGAGAGAGAGGGAGGGACGGAGGGAGACAGAGGGAGACAGAGTTAGTGACAGAGAGAGAGAGAGACAGGGAGAGAGAGAGACAGGGAGAGAGAGAGACAGGGAGAGAGAGAGACAGGGAGAGAGAGAGACAGAGAGGGAGACAGAGGGAGCGACAGAGTGAGAGAGAGACAGGGGGAGAGAGAGACAGGGAGGGAGACAGAGGGAGCGACAGAGTGAGAGAGAGACACACTTACACACAGGTATACACACATAAACACACACACAAACACAAAAAACACTTAAATACACATACAAGCGAAATGCATGAACACACACACACACACAGTCACACACACACACACACACACAGTCACACACACACACACTGTCCATTAGTGGCTACCCTCCAGGTGAAACAGTGAACCATGTCGTCATCTAGAGTACTATATACAGATACCAACACACACACTACATATACACACACACACACACACACACACACACACACATACACACACACAAACACACACAACAAATTCATAGTCCGAGGGTTGTTGTGTTGATGCAGGATGACGTGTTGATTCACGTTTCTCCGCCTCGAGGGGAGGACGGAGGGGGGTGGTGGGGGGACGGAGGGGGGTGGTGGGGGGGGGACGGAGGGGGTGGTGGGGGGACGGAGGGGGGTGGTGGGGGGACGGAGGGGGGTGGTGGGGAGGACGTTAGGGGGAGCTTTCCGGCGCTCGGCCGGAAAGCTCGGCGATGTTGGTCGGCAACTCGTCGACTGTCGTACCTCGTCTGTCAATCAAAAGGCCACAGGGGGGCGGGAGCTTCCCGCGTGGCCAAATATCGTTATTCCTCCTTTAAGATGTGCGTCAAAAATAAAATAACATAAATAAATCTCATTAAAAACAAAATGGCAAAAAAGAAGATAAATAAATAATAATAACAAATAAACAAAAGTATTGGATTTTTGGGTTGTTGTTGGGAGAATGATGTTTGTCAGTTTGTTTGTTTGTTTGGCTATTAGCAAGATAACTCAAAAAGTTATGTACGGAATTGAACAAAACTTGGTGGTTAGATTACTTATGGGCCAAGGAACATTTGCTGAGTTACTGATTTTGACCCCCAAATCCAGGGGTCTTTTTGGTGTGGCGGAGGTATGCGCTCTATTTAGGGCCCTCTTTTTTATGTGGGACAGGGGAGTGGAGAGGGCGGTAGGAGCTCAGTTGAAGTCCCCAAAACGGACCGAGTACGGAGTGATAACTTGTACTTTTGGAAAAGGTGCCAGTTCGCCTCCTGGGCACTGCCGAGGTGCCCTTAAGCAAGGCACCAGACCCCTACACTGCTCCCCGTGCAGCTGTATATACAATAGCTGGCCCCTGCTCCTAATACAAGGATGGGTTAAATGCAGAGAAACAAATTTCACTGTGTGTGTACATGTAAATGTATGTGAACAAAAAAGAGGATTCAATCCTCCAGATTTAGATTTTAGAGAGACAGTGGGTCTCTCTAAAAGTTGTAAAAGTGGGTTGAACGAGAGAGGGATCAACCAGCATCGAACCTGTGGTCCCTTGGGTTGCGCCACCGAGCCGCTCCGAGTCACAAAGATTCCTATCCAATTGTTATCCTCCATTTATTAAATGTCACGTTTCATTCATAAGAGCGCAACCGCCAAAGACTAGCTAAAAAATACACATTACACGGAAGTCGCCGACTTAATGGAGAGCGGTGTGCGGACATGTATGTCCATTGCCTCGGCTAATGAGAGAGAGACAATAAGGGTCCATTCAATTGTTACGTCGAGAAATAAATTGATTCGGGGACGTGCTCATTCGGCCGAATGGATCATTTATTTGATTGACGTAACGACGTGCCAAACCTCTAATTAAATAGCCGCTTAACGGCCGCTCAAATGACCTACATCCGCAATATCTCACATGCTGACCTATAGAAGCTGTGGCTTTTTGCCTTTATCATTAATTATTAGATATGTACTGTATATCGTCATTGCTTCGCCGTTCAAATAAAAAAGATGTATGAAGAGATTAATACACAGGTGAGGTTATGAAATGGCATATGCAGTGCATTTCACCATCAATGTCTTCGACTAACTTGCACTGTGATCATAACTCCCTACATCTACCTATTGTTAACATATTTGTTGATCATGTACCTGTATGATAGCCATGTACATTTTTACTGTACTTACCGTGTATATATATTAGTCTTCAACTGTTGATATAACTGCATACCCCTGCTCACCACCATGTGTATATATATATATATATATATATATATACAGTGCTGCTCGAAAGTATGTGAACCCCTTGAACAGTTAAGAGTTTTCTGTTGTTTTACCATGATTTTCCTATTTTATCATCACAAGTTTTACATATATGAAATGTCAGGTTTATGTTTAACAGTTCCATGTACTTTTTTAGAGGGAATTGTGTGAGTAGCCAAAAAAATACATGAAACATGGAATTAGTGGATGTGCAAAAGTAAGTGAACCCCCAGCTGTATTGGTAAAGTCAAGGAGGTAACAGATTCAGGTGAAACACTTTTGGGTGCTTAATTAGTCAATTAAGCAAACCAATCAAATGAGACATCATTAGGAAAAGGGTTGGACAACACAGATTAAAAGAGAGAGAAAAACAACCAAACGACTGCAGTGCCAGGGTGTACCCATACGAATCAACCATGCCAAGAGGAAAGGAGATACCCGAGGAAATCAAGAAAATGGTACTGACAGCCCATCAGTCTAGAGAAGGCTACAAGACAATCTCCAAACGATTCCAGCTCCATCCATCCACGGTGAGGCAAATAATTTACAAATGGAGGGCGTCCAAGATGACCGCATCTTTGCCTAGAAGTGGACGCCCATTAAAACTAACATCAAGAAGCACCCGTAGAATAATAAATCAGGTAAAGGACAACCCACACATCACCTCTAAAGAGTTGCAGAGCTCTCTGGCAGCGTCAGGTGTAAATGTACATGCGTCTACAATTAGACGAAAATTGAACCAACACGACATTCATGGGAGGGTTGCTAGAAGGAAGCCTCTGCTCTCCAAAAAGAACAAAGCTGCCCGTTTAAACTTTGCCAGAGAGAACTTGGACAAACCAGAGGCCTTCTGGAAGTCCATTCTCTGGACAGATGAGTCCAAAATAGAATTATTTGGTCATAATCGTAAGCGCTTTGTTTGGAGAAAAACCAACACAGCACATGAAGAAAAGAACCTCATCCCAACAGTGAAGCATGGTGGTGGAAATGTTAAGGTATGGGGCTGCTTCTCTGCTTCTGGACCTGGACAACTCCATATCATCCAGGGAAACATGAATTCTGAAGTGTATCAGCAAATTCTTGATAAGAATCTCCAGCCATCAGTCAGGAAGTTGAAACTGGGCCGTAAATGGGTTTTTCAACAAGACAACGACCCAAAACATACCAGCAAATCTACCAAGGAATGGTTCAGAAAAAAGAGGATTCGTACTCTGGATTGGCCAAGTCAAAGTCCGGACCTCAATCCAATTGAAATGTTGTGGCTAGACCTGAAGCGGGGGGTACATGCCAGATGTCCCTCCAACCTTTCTCAACTGGCTGAGTTCTGCAAGGAAGAGTGGGCAAAAATCCCCCACAGCAGATGCGAGAGACTGGTCAGTGGCTATAGAAAACGTTTGATTGCAGTAATGGCTGCAAAAGGAGGTGCCACACGCTATTAACCAAAAGGGTTCACATACTTTTGCACAAGTCATATTTTCAGTTTTTGTGGGAGAAACCACTTTTTTTGAATAAATAATGAAAATACATCATTTTTCTTTGTTTGTGTCCATTATTTGGAAAGTCCTGCTTTACAAATTGGTGTTTGGATATACATTTAATAAGGTTATTTTACATTTTTGTACAATTACAATGACCATGTCTAGGGGGTTCACATACTTTCGAGCAGCACTGTATATATACAATTCTGCACATATTTCATACCTACTCTTTAAGTTATTTTATTCCTGTTTTTATACCAAATAGACTGTTTTAACATCTTATTTAACCACTGTACATTATATATTACCATACTGTAACATTTGTACTCTGGGTAGATGACAAATTATATTCGCTGTGCTGTACTTGCTGTGCAATGACAATCAATTTGAAATTAATCTTATCTAATCTACTGACAGATACATTTAAAGGTAGTTCACATGTTACCGTTAAGGTGGTATATTGGCGGTTTACGTTGCTGATTTGTTTGAGTTTTGATTTTTCAAATTTGGAGATGGTTCTTGATGTTGATACGCTCGTCCACAAAATAACTATATGGGCTAAAGAGAGCGCGAGAGAAAGAGCGAGAGAGAGAGAGAGAGAGAGAGAGAGAGAGAGAGAGGAGAGAGAGAGAGAGAGAGAGAGAGAGAGAGAGAGAGAGAGAGAGGGAGAGAGAGAGAGAGAGAGAGAGAGAGGGAAAAGAGAAAGAGAAGAATTGAGAGAGAAATCTGGATCATCCTAAAAAAAGGCTGTGAAGTTGACTTTGGGGAATTTGTTAACTAGGCCAGAAAAAAAAAAAAATTCATACAAAAAGAAAAGAAATAACCCAAAGAAGAAGAGGAAAAGCTTCAAAGTTTAGGCAGGAAGGCATGTAAGATGGCCGCCCCAACACAGAGCTCCTTCATCACTCTGGAGAAGCCTGTCCCCTGGCAAGAACAGATGTTGAAACTTGGGTTTCTTTGACTACGGTGGCCCATTAGGGACAGCCCCACAGTCTGTTGAAAGTCTGCTGAAAGTTTGATTTAAAGATGTGTAGCACAGCATGTCGTCATAATTGACCAATGACAAGAGACAGGAGGGCCGAGAAAATACAGATTCTTTGGATTACGGGATTATTTTGGATTCTTATTAGGTATTGCCATATGTCAAGTTAAATCGAAATTGGTCTCAAATCTTCGGTCCTAGTCGACTACCAAGTTTCCAACTCTTTCCAGATATTTTACCTCGACTCCACACTACATTTGAGCAAAAGCCAACAACTAGGTGGCCTACAAATAGACCAAAACATGATTTATAGTCGCTGTTATTTTGCAGCGAAAAAGGGAAAGCATCGCCTTAACACAGATGCCTTCTACGTGTTTCCAAGCTAGAAGAAAAACAGCCAAGCAGACATTTGGGCTCCATGGGACCTCCTGGTCACAGACAGCCAGCTCCACTTGCTTTTCACTAATGGTGCTGCGGATCCCGGGAAATGGTGGGGGCGACGAATCTTGTTAACAGGCGGACCCCCACTGAGAAGGGCGGGCACCATTCCGCGCAATTCATCGTCACAAACAGCGTGAACGCTGTGCGTTTTTGCACCGACGATACGCTCCAGTGTACTTCCAGGATAGCATCCGGATAGAGGCGCAGATTTAGAGAGACAATGATAGAGATGTGTAGAAGGGAGCCAATTGAGGAGGATGGTTGGGGCATCTAGTAAGGATGCTTCCTGGTTTTCCAGGCACATCCAGCTGGGAGGAGGAGGCCACGGGGCAGACCAAGGTACAGGGAGAAGGGGGGGGGGGGCAGGTAGGTTGACTACATCTCCACGCACGCCTGGGAATGCTTGTAGGATCCCCCAGTCAGAGCTGGTTGATGTGGCCAAGAAAAGGGAAGTTTGCAGGTCCCATGCTGGAGCTGCTACCTCTATGACCTGATCCGGATATGCGGTAGACAATGGATGGATGATGGTGCACATTGCTGGGCAGTATGGTAAAACATGAACATTTTGTGTGCTTGTGCGTTAACGATCCGGGTTCGATTCCCACCAGCGGTCCCCATTTCTTTTTTTACCCGTTTTCTTGGGTCTTGTCATCACCGTTAATTCCATGAAGGCCCATCAAAATATAATGAAAAAACACACCGCTATTAAACGGGTAATTCAATTAAGCGTCTTATCATTGACTCAACGGTCTATCGGGCTAACCTTTTCGTCTGACATTTCATATTTTGATCATTCTCTCCGGGTATCAGATATAAAGCGGGTTGATATCCTCCTCTGGTCACCATGCAATAACACTTCAAGAGGATTTAACGGTTTATACAGAATTGTTAAAGGGCCCTGCTGCATCACTACAAGGCATTTAAAAAAATCCATCACAAATGACCTCACAAATGATTTGTCCATACGGAAGTAGGGCGGGGCTTGATGAATCAACTGAAATGGTCAGCTCCCTGTTGGACTTTACCAACCGTGGACCTGTCCTATCCATCATACATCATACATCTCGGTTTATCTGTCCAACTTGCGGTGCTGTCACAAGTGGCTGTGACAAACCAGCCTCCCGTCTAGTGGTAAAATAAAGGCACTTAAAGCAGCTCCTATAAACACAAACACACACACACCTTTATTTGGCACAATGCCGAAGAAAGGTATTACAACAATATGAAGGTATGCCTGTAGCCTTGTGCGAGGCCAATAGAGTAAGATACGGCAGAGAGAGATAATCTACTGGATTGCTTCGTCTTCTCGCCAACCTCTTGGCGACAACGTTGTTCCCCGAACGTTCGCTCGAGAACATCGGGAGCCTAACCGACTCGCCCGGCTTCACAAGTTTGTATTTTGTTAATTAAAAATACAAAAAACGTAATAAGTGTGATAGTGAGTC
>CM051009.1:10590072-10607572 GCA_027704905.1 Muraenolepis orangiensis
ATAACTACCATGCAGCTGGTGCAGCTGCAACAGCTTGCTACGGCTATGGCTATGGCCATTCACTAGCAGGGCCGATGTCACTAGTAAACCAAGGATAGAGTCACAAGCTGCCATGGCTAATGCCACTAGATACCGCAGGTAATGTCACTAGCTTACAATGATAAGGTCACAAGCTGCCACTGAGGTTTAAGGACTTAGGATTTGGACACTCATGCCCATGCCCATGTCACCATGGGAAAATCCCAAAAATTTGACTAAATATCCTTTAAAAGCAGTTGACTAACTCTTGGAAGTGGTAGCTTGCATATAATCCGAGGCTACGTCGAGCGTGGCAGGAAAGAATAAGAATAAGAATATAAGAAGAATAAGGAGAATAATAATGGAGAGAAAAATAAGCAGGAGAAGCAAACAAAGAAGAAGGAGAAGAAAGAGAAGAAGAATGGAGAAGAAGAAAAAAGCTGAAGAAGAATGGAGAATAAAATTAAGCAGAAGAAGAAAAATGGAGAGGAAGACTTTTGACTTTTGAAAAAACACTTTATTTACACTAGCAAAATTTTGATCAAATAACTGAAACAAAAAAGACAGAAACAACAGAAACAACAAAGAAAAAGAACAGATCACTCAAAATGGTACATTAACAACTAGGGCCTAAAAACATGTGCAAAGTGCAAGTTCTCCTCCACAACGGAACAAACAATGTCCTCGTGACACCACCGCTGTTTGAACGCATCTAAGTCCCCAACATGTTTATAAAAGCGATGCTCTAAACAAAGTCTGGCTCTTATGTTGCACAGCCAGACTGCTTTTGCCTCTTCCACTTTCCTGTTTTCTATTCTGTTTCTCCTGCTCAAATAGATGGCCATCTTCGCTTCGCCCGAGAGGTAGTTCAGGAGCTGCCATTTTTCTTTATTTGCTTTTTTTTCTGGAGCTCCCATGATAAAAACACTCTCCGTGAAAACTATACCAAAAAGATTAAAAACCCATGTTAAAAGAGCGAAGAAACCCGTGAGTCTCTTGCACTCTGTAAAAACATGGAAAACAGTCTCTCTAAAACCACAAAATGGACACTTGTTAAAAACAGCAGGATTAAAGGTGGAGATGAAAGAATTACAGGCAATGGCACCGTGTAAAATTCTCCACTGGAGGTCGGCAGTACGTTTTTTTATGGGAGGTTTGTATAAAATCCTCCACTGTGGGCCTGGTCCGCTTCCTGCGCCCAGTCTGGTGCTCCACACAGTGGAGGCCCTGTCCTTCAGCACATTTCTGTTGGTCGCTTTCACAATGTTCATGTAAATTGTTCTCCTATCAGCTCTGTGTACTGTCATTTTTTCGGAGTTTGCGACCTGGAGCAGGGGGCCGGTCAGTTCTCCGAGCCCTGGGCTCAGGTAGATCTCTGGGAACGGGTCTGCTGGGTCCGGCCTGGCTCCTCCCTGTCCGTAGCTCCTCAGCAGTCTCTTCTCCTCAGGGCAGAGGATCTGGCTCCAGAGCTGAAGGATCCTCTGGGCCACCCGGACAGAGTGCAGACCCAGCAGAGAGCCCAGGGCCTGGGCATCGCTCAGCTCCGGCCCCACTGCATCCACCAGCTGCTGAAGGCACAGGGTCTTGGAACGGCACAGCGCCACCGTCAGGCCGGGTGTTTCGCTGTTGCTGACGTCCAACCTGGCATTGTGGATCAGGGGCTCTCTCAACAACCAGTACAGAGAGTCAGTCTTTGGACACCTTTTATGGTCAAAAAGGGCCCAAGACTTAAAAACGCTCTGATAAAAAGGAGGTAGCCCACTTAACTTTAAGATGTTTAAATCTGTTAAAAACAGAGCAGCATCCAGCCCCAGGTTACTCACGCGTCTGAGAATGCAGCTGCTCACCTCTGTCCACACCAAATCAGCCGGGCCGGTCAGATATTTCTGTAAAAACTGCATCCTAAAAGTGGCCATTCGGCTGGCCAGGTGGATAAGGCCCTGTCCCCCCTCCTCTCTAGATAAAAACAGCACCCCCTGCGGCACCCAGTGTAGACCCTCCCAAAAAAAATCCACCAATTATTTTTGTATTTGGGCAAGTAGCCCTGAGGGAGGGTCCACACAGGTAAGACGGTGCCACAGTTGGGATGCCACAAGGTTATTTAAAACCAACACTCTACCTTTAAAAGACATCTGAGGGAGCAGCCATTTCCACTTGGAAAGCTTCCCTTCTATCTTTTCTGTGACGTCCTCCCAGTTCTTCAGGACTACAATTTCCTTCCCCAAGAACACACCCAGGTACTTGAAGCCATCCTTTCTCCAGACCATGTTCTGGGGAAGAACCGGGAGACCGCCACTCCACTCACCGACAGCGAGGGCCTCACTTTTCTTCCAATTCACCCTCGCTGCCGATGCTGAACTAAACTCCCTCACGATGTCAACTAAAACGTCCATGTCAGTCTGGTCCCTAACAAAAACAACAACATCATCTGCATACGCTGATAAAACCAAGTTTCCATTAAAACCAGGTAAAAACAGCCCTTGCAGTTTCGAGCGTATTTTGCTGAGGAGGGGTTCTAGGGAGAGTGCATAGAGCATGCCAGACAGGGCACAGCCCTGCCGGACCCCTCTACACACTCTAAAAGGAGCACACAAACCACCGTTGAACTTCAGCACACTCTCAATGTCTCAATGTCAAAACACCTTGATCTTGGCTATGAAACCAGCGCTGAACCCAAACTTCTCCATTACTTTCCAGAGGAAGCTGTGCTCAACGCGGTCGAAAGCCTTTTCCTGGTCTAGAGAAATCAGACCAGTATTAATGTCCAATGAGCTGGAGACCTCCAAAACATCTCGAATTAGGTGGACATTGTCCACCATGGACCTGCCGGGCACACAGTAGGTCTGGTCCCGGTGGATGACCTGCTCCACAGCCCTCCCCAGCCTGGTGGCCAAAGCCTTGGACAGAAGTTTGTAATCCACACACAGCAGAGACACAGGGCGCCAGTTCTTGATGTCCTGCAGGTTTCCTTTTTTTGGGAGCAGTGTGATCACCGCTCTCCTGCAGGACACTGGCATAGAGCCAGAGGCCAGACTCTCATTAAAAACGTCAAGAAGGTCATTTGACAAGACGTCCCAGTAGGCTTTATAAAACTCCACGGAGAGCCCATCGATACCAGGAGCCCGCCGTCCCTGCATGCCTTGCAGGGCAGTCTGCAACTCCTGGATCATTAATGGCCCTTCGAGCTGTGAGTTGGCCTCCTCGGAGACCTGAGGTAGTCCATTCCAGAACCCCTCGGACAGAGTTTCCCCCTCCTCATACTCACTTGCGTATAGGGTGGAATAAAAACTCACAGCTCGCCTCCTGATCTGGCTTGGCTCTGTTATTTCCTGCCCTGTGCCTGACAGCAGCGAGTGGATCACTCGCCTCTGCCCATTCTTCTTTTCCAGGCCAAAGAAGAAGCTAGTGGGAGCATCCATCTCATTTATGTTTAGAAACCGGGACCTCACTAGTGCACCCTGAACTTTTACATCCAGCAGGTTGGCTAAAGCCATCTTTTTCTCTTTGAGGATTTCAATATATCCTCGATCTCCTGTGGTCTCATGTATTGTTTCGAGTTCCACTATATCACTCTCCAGGTCTGTCATAGACCTAATGATGTCTTGTGTGACATTGAGGGTGTGCTGTTGGCAGAGTAACCTTAACTCGGTCTTACCATGGTCCCACCACTGCCTAAGGCTGCTAAACTCTCCCTTCCTCTGCCTAAAAACACTCCAAAAATAAATAAGGGCCTCTCTAAAATGTTTATCAAATGTTAAAACCGAGTTAAAATGCCAATATGCACTTCTGGGTAAAACATTTCTGATAAAAACATCACATAAAAGCAAAGAATGATCCGTAAAACCAGCAGGTGATATACTGCACAATTTAAAAGTGTTAAAATGATGCTTAAAACAATAAAAACGATCTAACCTAGCTGAAGAAATTATATTTTCCCTGATGTGGGACCAGGTGTACTGCCTGTTGTCTGCATGCATCCTTCTCCATACATCCACCAGGCCGTGGGAGTGGACCAGCTGCCTCAGAGCATGCTGGGATGCTGGATGCGGCTCTGCATGGTTGCGATCTAAAAAAGCATTTTCTGTACAATTAAAATCCCCACCCAAGAATAGAAAATCCTCCGTGGCACAACCGTTTAAAACATCATTAACTTTGAGTAAAAACACCTTCCTCTCTGTACCGTTTGTTGGAGCATAGACATTTACAAAAACCACTGTAAAAAGGTCAACCTCCCATTGATAAAATGCTCGACCTCCAGTGAGACAGGCTTAAAAGACTTGGAGAGGAGGAAGCCCACCCCCCCACTGCGAGAGGTGTTGTGGCTTAAAATGACTTCCCCCTCCCACTCCTTCTTCCAGTCCGTCTCATTAAAACCATCGCTGTGAGTCTCTTGTAAAAAGAGGACATCGACATGTTTTATTTTTGCGGTTTGGAAAATGAGAGCCCTCTTCCTTTCCTCTCTGGCTCCATTTACGTTTAAGCTTCCTACTCTAAAAGTGTCCATTAAGAGTGAGATATTAAAGATAAAATAAAATAGAATAAAAACAAATAAATTAAACACACGCATTGAGTTTTCTGAACTCACTACCCATTTGCCTCCTTATTTTGGTCACCATTCTTTTGAGCCTATATATCTCCAGCTCGTCCAATACAGACAGCTCCTTTCGGTTAATATGGAACCTTGCTGATGCACAGAACACGGCCAAGTCTGGGAAATATTCCTCTAACACCACATTGTGTTGGTTTTTTGTCTGCACCAGGTAGTTTTTTATCATTTCAGCCGTGTACATTTTTTTTTGTTGGCTACTGCTCAACGCACCTGGCACATCGCTGCTGTCAGACGCACAATCGTCCCAGCTCTCCTCCGCCTGTCCTTGCTCTCTTCCTTCCTTTTCCTCCCACTTTACTGCTCTTTGCAACGGTTGATGCATTTATTTTATTACTCCTGCGTTTAGTAGTCTTTTTTTTATCTATCATTTCTGTTGCCGCCTCCTCTTCCTCCATCTCAGCAACCTCCACCTGCTCCCCCCATGTTTGCTGCTCCTCTCCTGATTTTCCCATATATGTTTTACTCTCCATATCTTCCTCCTGTGTTTTACTGACTTCACCTGTCCCTACACTTTCTTTTGCCAAATCACCTTGTGGTTCATTGCTTATCTCAGGGGTTTCACCCTTTTTTGTTTTTTATCTTTATTTCCCCCATCCCCCTTTTCTTCTGCTTCACACAAACCCACCACCCCATCCTCCTGAACGTAACCACCTACACCCTCACCCTGTGCAACACCACGGTCCCCCAAGCCGGACACATCACCAGAAACGCGCTGTATACCCCGCCCTCGCCCGCGCCCGCTCCGCGTCCGAGACGTCACACCGCGCGCTATCGCCGACTGCTCAGGAGCAGCGCTGCCGTCAGCAGCAGCGGCCGCCTCCGGAGGGGGGCCCCCCCCCCCGCTGCGGCCGCGTTAGCGGCCGCCACAGTGGGAGGCACCCCTCCCTCAGCAGCAGCCACCTGCTGTTCCAATGCAACCGGCGCATCAGCCGCTGGCGCGGCAGTCCGCCCCGGTGCAGCCACGGGCGGTTTCGGCGCAACAGCCGCGGGTGGGCCTGGCGCAGCGGCGGACAACCCCGCCGCTGGCGCGTTAGACGGCCCAGCCGGCGCGTTGGACGTAAATATGACGACAAACGTCTCGCTCCTCTCTCTCTTTTACCCTCCGAAAAATCCCAGCATGCACCAGGAAAGAAGAAGAAGAAGAAGAAGAAGAAGAAGAAGAAGAAGAAGAAGAAGAAGAAGAAGACTTTTGACTTTTGCAAAAACACTTTATTTACACTAGATCAATTGTGATCAAATAAAGTGCTTCATTGTGCAAAAACACAAAACAAAAATAAAAAACAAAAAAAACAGAAACAAAGAAAAAAAACCAAATCACTCAAAATAGTACATTAAAAACTAGGTTTTAAAAACTTGTGCAAAGTGCAAATCCTCATCCACAACAGAACACACAATGTCTCCGTGACACCACCGCTGTTTAAAAGCATCCAGATCCCCAACGTGTTTATAAAAACGATGCTCTAACCAGAGTCTGGCTCTGATGTTGCACAGCCAGATCGCTTTTGCCTCTACCCCTTTCCTATTTTCTACTCTGTTTTTCCTACTTAAATAAATGGCCATTTTTGCTTCACCAGAGAGGTAGTTCAGGAGCTGCCACTTTTCTTTATTTGTTTTTTTACATGGAGCTCCCATGATAAAAACACTCTCGGTAAAAACTATACCAAAAAGACTAAAGACCCATGTTAAAAGAGAGAAGAAACCCGTGAGTCTCTTGCACTCTGTAAAAACATGGAACACAGTCTCTCTAAAACCACAAAATGGACACTTGTTAAAAACAGCAGGATTAATATTGGAGATAAAGGAATTGCAGGCAATGGCACCGTGCAAAATTCTCCACTGAAGGTCGGCAGTACGTTTTTTTATGGGAGGTTTGTATAAAATCCTCCACTGTGGGCCTGGTCCACTTCCTGCGCCCAGTCTAGTGCGCCACACAGTGGAGGCCCTGTCCTTCAGCACATTCTTATTGGTCGTCTTTACAATGTTCATGTAGAGTGTTCTCTTGTCAGCTCTGTGTATTGTCATCTTTACAGAGTTTGCGACCTGGAGCAGGGGGCCGGTCAGTTCTCCGAGCCCTGGGCTCAGGTAGATCTCCGGGAAAGGGTCTGCTGGGTCCGGCCTGGCTCTTCCCTGTCCGTAGCTCCTTAGCAGTCTTTTTTCCTCAGGGCAGAGGATCTGGCTCCAGAGCTGAAGAATCCTCTGGGCCACCCGGACCGAGTGCAGACCCAGCAGAGAGCCCAGGGCCTGGGCATCGCTCAGCTCCGGCCCCACTGCATCCACCAGCTGCTGAAGGCACAGGGTTTTGGATCGGCACAGCGCCACCGTCAGGCCGGGCGTTTCGCTGCTGCTGACGTCCAACCTGGCTTTGTGGATCAGAGGCTCTCTCAACAACCAGTACAGAGAGTCAGTCTTTGGACACCTTTTATGGTTAAAAAGGGCCCAAGACTTAAAAACGCCCTGATAAAAAGGAGGTAGCCCACTTAACTTTAAGATGTTTAAATCTGTTAAAAACAGAGCAGCATCCAGCCCCAGGTTACTCACGCGTCTGAGAATGCAGCTGCTCACCTCTCTCCACACCAAATCAGCCGGGCCGGTCAGATATCTCTGTAAAAATTGCATCCTAAAAGTGGCCATTCGGCTGGCCAGGTGGATAAGGCCCTGTCCCCCCTCCTCTCTAGATAAAAACAGCACCCCCTGTGGCACCCAGTGTAGACCCTCCCAAAAAAAATCCACCAATTTTTTTTGTACTTGGGCTAGTAACCCTGAGGGGGGGTCCACACAGGTAAGACGGTGCCACAGTTGGGATGCCACAAGGTTATTTAAAACCAACACTCTACCTTTAAAAGACATCTGAGGGAGCAGCCATTTCCACTTGGAAAGCTTTCCCTCTATCTTTTCTATGACGTCCTCCCAGTTCTTCAGGACTACAATTTCCTTCCCCAAGAACACACCCAGGTACTTAAAACCATCTTTTTTCCAGACCATGCTCTGGGGAAGAACTGGGAGACCGCCACTCCACTCACCGACAGCGAGGGCCTCACTTTTCTTCCAATTCACCCTCGCTGCCGATGCTGAACTAAAATCCCTCACGATGTCAACTAAAATGTCTGTATCCTTCTGGTCCCTAACGAAAACAACGACATCATCTGCATACACTGATAAAACCATGTTTCCATTAAGACCAGGTAAAAACAGCCCTTGCAGTTTCGAGCGTATTTTGCTGAGGAGGGGTTCTAGGGAGAGTGCATAGAGCATGCCAGACAGAGCACACCCCTGCCGGACCCCTCTACACACTCTAAAAGGAGCACACAACCCACCGTTGAACTTCAACACACTCTCAATCTTATTGTACAACACCTTGATCTTGGCTATGAAACCAGCGCTGAACCCAAACTTCTCCATTACTTTCCAGAGGAAGCTGTGCTCAACGCGGTCAAAAGCCTTTTCCTGATCTAGAGAAATCAGACCAGTATTAATGCCCAATGAGCTGGAGACCTCCAAAACATCTCGAATTAGGTGGACATTGTCCACCATGGACCTGCCGGGCACACAGTAGGTCTGGTCCCGGTGGATGACCTGCTCCACAGCCTTCCCCAGCCTGGTGGCCAAAGCCTTGGACAGAATTTTGTAATCCACACACAGCAGAGACACAGGACGCCAGTTCTTGATGTCCTGCAGGTTTCCTTTTTTTGGGAGCAGTGTGATCACCGCTCTCCTGCAGGACACTGGCATAGAGCCAGAGGCCAGACTCTCATTAAAAACGTCTAAAAGATCATGTGACAAGACGTCCCAGTAGGCTTTGTAAAACTCCACGGAGAGGCCATCGATACCAGGAGCCCGCCGTCCCTGCATGCCTTGCAGGGCAGTCTGTAACTCCTGGATCGTTAACGGCCCCTCGAGCTGTGAGTTGGCCTCCTCGGAGACCTGAGGTAGCCCATTGCAGAACCCCTCGGACAGAGTTTCCCCCTCCTCATACTCACTTGTGTAGAGGGTGGAATAAAAACTCACAGCTCGCCTCCTGATCTGGCTTGGCTCTGTTATTTCCTGCCCCGTGCCTGACAGCAGCGAGTGGATCACTCGCCTCTGCCCATTCTTTTTTTCCAGGCCGAAGAAGAAGCTAGTGGGAGCATCCATCTCATTTGTGTTTAAAAACCGGGACCTCACTAGTGCACCCTGAACTTTTACATCCAGCAGGTTGGCTAAAGCCATCTTTTTCTCTTTGAGGATTTCAATATATCCTCGATCTCCTGTGGTCTCACTTATTGTTTCAAGTTCCACTATATCACTCTCCAGGTCTTTCATAGATCTAATGATGTCTTGTGTGACATTGAGGGTGTGCTGTTGGCAGAGTAATCTTATCTCGGTCTTACCGTGGTCCCACCACTGCCTAAGACTGCTAAACTCTCCCTTCCTCTGCCTAAAAACACTCCAGAAATAAAATAGGGCCTCTTTAAAATGTTTATCAAATGTTAAAACCGAGTTAAAATGCCAATATGCACTTCTGGGTAAAACATTTCTAATAAAAACATCACATAAAAGCAAAGAATGATCCGTAAAACCAGCAGGTGATATGCTGCACAATTTAAAAGTGTTAAAATGATGCTTAAAACAATAAAAACGATCCAACCTAGCTGATGATATTCTATTCTCCCTGATGTGGGACCAGGTGTACTGCCTGTTGTCTGCGTGCATCCTTCTCCATACATCCACCAGGCCGTGGGAGTGGACCAGCTGCCTCAGAGCATGCTGGGATGCCGGATGCGGCTCTGCATGGTTGCGATCTAAAGATGCATTTTCTGTACAATTAAAATCTCCGCCCAAGAATAAAAAATCCTCCGTGGCACAACCGTTTAAAACATCATTCACTTTGAGTAAAAACAGCTTCCTCTCTGTACCGTTTGTTGGAGCATACACATTTATAAAAACAACTGTAAAAAGGTCAAACCGTGCTTTTATTAAAAGCAACCTCCCATTGATACAATGCTCGACCTCCAGTGAGACAGGCTTAAAAGACTTGGAGAGGAGGAAGCCCACCCCCCCACTGAGAGAGGTGTTGTGGCTTAAAATGACTTCCCCCTCCCACTCCTTCTTCCAGTCCGTCTCATTAAAAACATCACTGTGAGTCTCTTGTAAAAAGAGGACATCGACATGTTTTATTTTTGCAGTTTGAAATATTAGAGCCCTCTTTCTTTCCTCTCTGGCTCCGTTTACATTCAAACTTCCCACTCTAAAAGTATCCATTGCGAGTGAGATATTAAAAGCAAAAATAAAAACAAATAAATTAAACACACACATTGAGTTTTTTGAACTCACCGCTACCCATTTGCTTCCTTATTTTAGTCACCATTCTTTTGAGTCTATATACTTCCAACTCATCCAAGACAGACTGCTCCCTTCGGTTCATATGGAACCTTGCTGAGGCACAAAAAATGGCCAAATCTGGGAAATATTCCTCTATTATCACGTTATGTTGGTTTTTTGTCTGCACCAGGTAATTTTTTATCATCTCAGCCGTGTACATTTTTTTTTGTTGGCTACTGCTCAAAACACCTGACACATCGCTGCTGTCAGACATACAATCATCCCAGCTCTCCTCCGCCTGTTCTTGCTCTCTTCCTTCCTTTTCCTCACTCTCCACTTTACTGCTCTTTGCAACGGTTGATGCATTTCTTTTATTATTCCTGCGTTTAGTAGCAGTCTTTTTTTTATTTAGCATTTCTGTTGCCACCTCCTCTTCCTCCATCTCAGCAACCTCCACCTGCTCCCCCCATGTTTTCTGCTCCTCTCCTGTTTTTCCCATATATGTTTCACTCTCCATATCTTCCTCCTGTGTTTTACTGACTTCACCTGTCTCTATACTTTCTTTTGCCAAATCACCTTGTGGTTCATTGCTTATCTCAGGGGTTTTTTCACCCTTTTTTTTTGTTTTTTTATCTTTTTTTCCCCCATCCCCCTTTTCTTCTGCTTCACACAAAACCACCACCTCATCCTCCTGAACGTAACCACCTACACCCTCACCCTGTGCAACACCACAGTCCCCCAAGCCGGACACATCACCAGAAACGCGCTGTATACCTCGCCCTCGTCCGCGCCCGCTCCGCGTCCGAGACGTCACACCGCGCGCCACCGCCGACTGCTCAGGAGCAGCGCTGCCGTCAGCAGCAGCGGCCGCCTCCGGAGGGGGGCCCCCCCCCACCGCAGCGGCCGCGTTAGCGGCCGCCACCGTGGGAGACACCCCTCCCTCAGCAGCAGCCACCTGCTGCTCCATTGCAACCGGCGCATCAGCCGCTGGCGCGGCAGTCCGCCCCGGCGCAGCCACGGGCGGTTTCGGCGCAACAGCCGCGGGTGGGCCTGGCGCAGCGGCGGACGACCCCGCCGCTGGCTCATTAGACGGCCCAGCCGTCGCCGCGTTGGACGGCCCAGCCGGCGGCGCGTTAGACGGCCCCGCCGGCGGCGCGTCATCCGGACCAGGCGGAGCCGGGTCCCCGCGCTTCGGACAGGCACTCACGGTGTGCCCCTCTTCCCCGCAACCAAAACACTTCATAACCGATGATGTTGCAAAAATCACGTAGTCATAATCATCCACCTTAACGTAAAAACGGAGGTTAAGCTCCGCATTCCGATTGTTCAGAATCATATACACCTGTCTACGGTGAGACACTACGTGTTTCAGCAACTGAGACTTACATCCAGACAGCATCTTTTTCATTGGGGAAACAAGTTTCCCATGCCTGGACAGTTCTCTACTGAGGAACTCATCAGTTATGAAGGGGGGGACATTTGAAAGTATAACTTTAGTTGCGGGCAGCATCAGCGGCTGCACCTGTACAAACATCTCTCTCACCGTGATGCCTGTCTCGATGACGCAGTTCACCTTCTCCACCTGATCCAGAAAGATCACCACCGCGCTGTTCATCCGCGCCAAGGACTTAATACTTCCGTGTCCAACCTTCTCCCCCACGGCCAGCCCGATCTCCTCCACAGTGCACGCGAAGCCGGCGGAGATCTTAATGCCATGCTTCCGCGTGAGCTTGGCAAAGTCTCCATTTACCATGGCGCCGTCAGACGCCGGCCGGCGAGACGCCGGCAGGAGAAGCCCACACAACACCCCACACACCACCCAAAAGCACGAAAAGTCACGCAAAACAAACTACCACCTATAAACTATATTAAATTAAACCCATTACACAAAAAATAAACGGTAAATATAACGAGAAAACGTCTCGCTCCTCTCTCTCTTTCACCCTCCGAAAATCCCAGCATGCACCAGGAAAGAAGAAGAAGAAGAAGAAGAAGAAGAAGAAGAAGAAGAAGAAGAGAAGAAGAAGAAGAAGAAGAAGAAGAAGAAGAAGAAGAAGAAGAAGAAGAAGAAGAAGAGAAGAAGAAGAAGAAGAAGAAGAAGAAGAAGAAGAAGAAGAAGAAGAAGAAGAAGAAGAAGAAGAAGTACACAAGAGGCACAATGAATACTTGTTTCGGAGTACCGTTTTCACAGCAGGCGACTCAAATCACTACAAGAAGGCCAAGTATGAACTCAGAAAAGCCATCAAGAAGGGTAAATTGGATTACAAAAACAAATTGTAATTACAGTTCTGGGGCTCGGACACCAGATGTATGTAGCAAGGTCTGAGGGTCCTCTCCAACTACAAGGAGAGCTTAGGGGCATTCACCAACAACGACCCTAACCTACCGGAAAATGAAACAAGTTTTTTTCGCTCACTTTGAAAGGTCTGTTTGCATACAGACCAAACAGGTCTGTAGACGACGCCATTTCCCTGGCACTACACACGGCCCTGCAGCACCTAGACAGGAGGAACACCTACGTCAGACTTTTGTTCATTGACAAGAGCTCGGCATTAAACACCATCGTTCCCTCCAAGCTGGTCCTGAAACTGAGGGACCTAGGTCTGGGCGCCCCCATCTGGAACTGGATTATGGAATTCCTGACGGACAGGCCTCAAGTGGTGAAGATTGGGAAAAACATCTCATCCACTCTGGTCCTCAACACCGGAGCACCCCAAGGCTGCTGCCTCAGTCTCCGGCTGTACACACGACTGTACTGCCACGCACAGCAAAAATCTGTTTATCAAGTTTGCAGACGACACCACAGTCATCGGCCTGATAAGCAAGGGCGACGAAACGGAGTGAAGAGATGAAGTAGTCCAGCTGACGCAATGGTGTGAGGACAACAGCCTCGCACTGAATGTCAGCAATACTAAGGAGCTCATCGTGGACTTCAGGAGCCACCGGGGCACCCACTCCACCATCAGCCTGGACGAGACACCTGTGGAAGTCGTCAAAGTACAAGTACTACCAGGTTTAAAGATTGTTTTTATCCACAGGCAGTTCGCCTACTGAACTGCTTTCTCTAACTGTATTGCCACATTCACTTTCATAACATTGTCATTAACATTAGACTTACATACTTTTCTGGACTGTTACTGCACTGTACTGCACTGTATTCATGATGAGATATCTTGTATCTTGTATGAATACAGCAGAGAGAACGGGTGGGTATGAACAATAACAGAATGTGTTTTGAAACCCAGAGACCCTCAAAGACAGCGGAAGTTTTACTTTTACAGGAATTGAAATTTCACGCTAAGCTTTCACTCATGACATTACTGTTGCCACAACTCACGCTAATGGGCTGAATAAACTAACTTTATAGGGTATGTATATATATATACATTAAAAAAAATGTATATATATACCCTATATAATGCACAATATAGTGTGTTTGTCATATGTTTTATGGCTGTTCAAGTATAGTGAGAATTATTATACCCTATATAGAGCACTCATCATATCCCACAATGCTTCATAAAAAGTAGCGTACAACCCACGGTCACTAACGGAGCATACATCCCATCATGCATTGCGCTGAAAGAAACATGGCAGATGGACAAGAGGTGATGTCCACGACGCAGATCTGACACTTTTTATTAGGAGACAGAAATTACGTCATTAACGGAGACTCCAGTAGTGTCCTAAAGTGTTTTGAACGATAAAGTCCTCAACATAAAACTATTAGAGAGGGAGAAGGGAATGAGGGAAGGGTTTCACTATATAGTCCTCTACATTGAACTACTAGAGAGGGAGTAGGGAATGAGGGAAGGGTTTCACTATATAGTCCTCTACATTGAACTACTAGAGAGGGAGTAGGGAACGAGGGAAGGATTTCACTATATAGTCCTCTACGTTGAACTACTAGAGAGGGAGTAGGGAATGAGGGAAGGATTTCACTATATAGTCCTCTACATTGAACAACTAGAGAGGGAGTAGGGAATGAGGGAAGGATTTCACTATATAGTCCTCTACATTGAACTACTAGAGAGGGAGTAGGGAATGAGGGAAAGATTTAACTATATAGTCCTCTACGTTGAACTACTAGAGAGGGAGTAGGGAATGAGTGAAGGATTTCACTATACAGTCCTCTACATTGAACAACTAGAGAGGGAGTATGGAATGAGGGAAGGATTTCACTATATAGTCCTCTACGTTGAACTACTAGAGAGGGAGTAGGGAATGAGTGAAGGATTTCACTATATAGTCCTCTACAGTGAACTACTAGAGAGGGAGTAGGGAGTAAGGAACGAGGGAAGGATTTCACCAAAAATATGCAAAATATGGATACAAAGCTGAAGTGAGAGTGGACACTAAGGGAGAAGGGTTGTAGCTAAATGACAAACCCGTAATAATACGCGTGTTTTTCATGGGCTGGACAATAACTGAAGTTAATAGCGGCCCTTATTCCAAAATAATTGCACAGAGCCACGCAAATAGCTAAGCCTAGTTGGCTGAAACAACCGTTAAAACCCCAGAATACATACATATATACGTACATAAATATATACACACATCATGAAAGACTAAATTCATATTTCTAAATGGATAGTGGTTCAACTTGTACTGATAAATGATAATAATTGATACAATTGATTGTATTGACTCACTGTTGAAATGAGAAGCACATGGCGCAAAAATGTAATTCTAATAAAAGAATAAATAAATATTGTAATGTGTTAAAAATGGAAAGTGGTGCAACTTGTACTAATAGTTGATGATAATCGTAACAAATTCCATTGTTATATTACGTATTGTCGGACTGTTTAAAATAAAATGCACATAGGTGGATAACTTAAGTTTGCCTCCTTCTGCTCCTTCCAAGATCCCTGCCAAAGACCTTTTTCTCAAATTCTGTCCAACGCTTGGATGCCCAAATGCAATCTATCTTCTGTTCAGAGCACCACAGCAGTGACTCAAAAACACAACACACCACTTTTTCTCCCAAACAAACTTTTAGAGGCAGTCGTTCAACACACTTTTATGCAGTCGCCTATTTCCTCTACACCTTAAAATTGTGACGGGATGCTGTTATTGTATTGCGCAATTTTGTTTTGTAGTTAACTATTAATTTGTACGATCGAAAGGCAGCCGAAGAGTTTCGCAGGTGCATTGTCGAGTAAAACCTGTGGCAAAAGTGTGATTGTTGAGTCAACTGAATTGTACGAATCATAGCATATGTTCAAGATATGGCGTATTTAGAAAATGCGGCATATACGGTTAAGTTTACACATCAACCATGTTTCTTGTGCAGTTCCATTGTCACATCCGTGCAATAGATTAAAAAAAAAAAAAGTTCCCACTCAAAAAAACAATGGCACTCGGAGACCAAAGAGAAGTGATTAAACGGAGACCAAAGAGAAGTTATTTTAAAACCAGCCACACCAGCCAATTCCCACTGACGAAAAAAACAACAACCCGACAAACAATCATATCGTAGAACCCCGCTCGCACACCATCTAGTCACGCTAACAAAAAAAATCTATATATATATATTGTACTGTCGGGAGAAGGTTGAATATAATGAGGGTATATATATATATATATATATATATATATATATGGTACGCCGTTTGAGAGAGGCCCATCTTAAAAAGTGATAAGAAGCAGACTCGGGGGAAGCATTCTGGGAAATCAGCCATTATGAAACACTTCTTAAGATGTACGATGGGAACCGTTGATGCTTGAGTTGGTCATTTCTGTTGAGGGAGTTCTCACTTTGGTCATATTATTGTCCCCAAAAAAAGATTAGCTTGAAATTGAGTTTTTTCAAATCCCGATGTTTTCCCGGTATTTCCTTGCACGTGTGTGGGCACAGTACAATACCGTAGCTAGCGTAGCGAGTTTAGCTAGCATGTTCTTTTTTTATATGGCTGCAATCATGGAGTCCATGTGCCGTTGGTTCGACACCTTCAATATGGTGAATTTCCTTTTGTTTTTCAGATTTGTTTACACCAAATAACTAATTTAATTGCAGTCTGTGTTTACATGCCACGGTTCAGTAGGCCATATACCTCTCATTTTCTCCATGTTTCTTCTCTTCACTGCCACAACCCTTTACAAACACCAATCACTTCTCTCATTCAGAGGGACAAATGTTACTTACTTGCTGATTTCTGTATCTCAAAGATTACAATTCTAGAATACACTTTTGGAGATTTCTGTATCTCAAAGATTATAGTTCCAGAATACGCTTTTGGTTATTTCTGTACCTCAAAGATTACAATTCTAGAATATCTGTGTCCTTGATTTTCCATCATTAAAATCAGGGTTGACCTTGCGCCTCCCTAGCTTCACCCATTGGCGAAAAAAAACAACTGTGTTTCCAGGAGGAAAGTGTCAGAGAACGTCCGCAATCAGTAGGATGTGTAAAAAATTGGCACACTGATTAAGCATTGATTGCATTACTCACACTTCGGGCCCCATTATGTTGGAATGACACTCGGAAGACTTGTAGGCGATAATGCAAAAAATACTCTACATCTCTCTCTCTCTCCTGAGCCTGAAAGATGAGACCTAATAAAACACTTTGTTTTATATCCTGTCTCTGGGTCTTCAATATTCTCCAGAAGCTTGCGTGTGCGTGTGTTTGTGCATGTTTGTGTGTGTGTGTGTGTGTGTGTGTGTGTGTGTGTGTGTGTGTGTGTGTGTGTGTGTGTGTGTGTGTGTGTGTGTGTGTGTGTGTGTGTGTGTGTGTGTGTGTGTGTGTGTGTGTGTGTGTGTGTGTGCGTGTGAGTGTGTGATATGACACAAGTCCAGCCTCAAAGCTCAGTGTAATCTCCCGAGCTGCACACCCTTTGTCTTATTTAGTGAGCGGGGGGAGAGGAAGCCAAGGGATCGGGATGCAGCTGATCCGCTCCTTGTCAATACTACGGTAGTATTTAGTCAAGTACGCAAGTACTTGACTGAGTACTTGTTGAGTACTTTGCCGTGCCTTCATACACATTTTACGTTGTGTCCCTTAGGAGGCGGGTAGGGGCAGCTGGGGGGGTGGGGGTGGGGGTGGGGTGGGTGCTGCTGGTGGGTGTCTTGCTCAAGGAGGCCTACCGGTCAGGCTGTGGGGACGTTTGGGTTTTTGAACCTGGCACATTTCGGCTGGCAGTCAAAGACCCCTAGCCGCTGGACTTACCCCCTGCCCTGTTCCCCTCTCTAGCCTACATACACTACACCTTCCCTGGCAAGATTCCTACTCCACATCATGTATGTACAAGGATGAGGAAGAGGAAGAAGAGGAGGAAGAAGAGGAGAGGGAGGATGAGGATGAGGTGGAGGAAGAGGAGGAAAAGGAGGAAGAAAATGATGATGATGAGGAGGAGGAGAAAGAAGATGATGAGGAGGAGAAAGAGGAGGAGGATAAGGAGGAATAGGAGACGGATGAGTAGGAAGAGGAGGAGGAGGATAAGGAGGAATAAGATGAGGAATAAGGGGAAGAAGATGATGAGTAGGAGGAAGAGGAGGAGGATAAGGAGGAATAAGAGGAGGAATAAGGGGAAGAAGATGATGAGTAGGAGGAAGAGGAGGAGGATAAGGAGG
>CM051009.1:10617572-10622572 GCA_027704905.1 Muraenolepis orangiensis
GTGTCCAGAAGCTGCTTGCGGGCTTGTTAGCTAGTGGGCTATAGCTGTCCCAATAGCGCTACAACGTAAGATTCTCCTTCATCACAGTGTAAACAAGCGGTGGACGTTGAAGGGAAGATTGTTTCGAAAGCGTTTTTATTATTATTGTTGAGAAGTAGCTGAATCTGGGGATGGGTCAACGGTCGCGATAGGCCCCGAGGGCGCGTTTCAAACCGATATATTTGTGTTGAGTCGGGTGAACACACATCACTTCACACAGGATCACAGGGAAAAACAAAACCCCTGCTTCTTCCAAATATATATTTGAAAATAAGTCTTTGTTTGACGTTAAAGTAACTTTTTGGTATGCTTGGATCGGTAGTTTTGATGTATTGATTTTTACACTTGAGGGTTATTATTATTACAAGTATTGCTACCTATTCTTCTGTCGATCCAGACGCCTGAGAGGAAAAAAAAGGACGGACAAGAGGTACAGAACTATTGACATTTTGTGTCAAGATGGCCGACCCTCTTCCTGAGTGAACTCCTTCTAATGAAGGAAACACACTATTGTAAGTCGCTTTGGATAAAAGCGTCTGCTAGAGGACTGTAATGTAATGTAATGTAATGAAGGAGATAGTGTCGCTCTGCAAAACTCAAATATGTCGATTGTTGTTGTGGGTTATTTAACATTTTTCTTGCTATAGTTTTTTGTGTGTGTGTCTTGTGTGTGTGTCTTGTGTGTGTGTGTGTGTGTGTGTGTGTGTGTGTGTGTGTGTGTGTGTGTGTGTGTGTGTGTGTGTGTGTGTGTGTGTGTGTGTGTGGTGTGTGTGTGTGTGTGTGTGTGTGTGTGTGTGTGTGTGTGTGTGTGTGTGTGTGTGTGTGTGTGTGTGTGTGTGTGTGTGTGTGTGTGCGTGCGTGCGTACGTGCGTACGTGCGTATGTGCGTGTGTGTAAAGCACTGGCATAGAAAAACATGTATTTTTGTACATTTTTTGGGATCCGGACACAATTGCATTTCTACATTTTTTAAAAGCCTGAAGTTATCCTTTAACTTGAGCCTTATAAATGATCTTCTAAACTATTACGTCACGTCATGTAGGGACAACGCCGAATAACAAATAATTCTCTATGAATTCGCTATTTCCTAAGAAGTTATTTATGCTTCGACGTTGCAGTTATTCAGACTCGGCCTTTAACTGCCATAACTGTCGCTAGTGCTAGCATCCATTCTGCGTTCTTTAGCACTGCGCTAATCTATTTTCCCTGACGCCCCCCTCCCCCCACCCCTCCCCTCGACATTAGCCGGCGGCTGCCCTTGAGGTTGATGTAGTGAAAGTGCCGCCCGCGGGTGCTGGTGTGGAAAGCTCTGCTGAACAAATAGAGCTCCAGCGGCTAATGATTGCTACACACACACACACACACACACATTCCAAGCATGCACACACACACGCACACACACATACACACATACACACACACTTGCACACGCACACAAATATATACACACATACACACACACACACACATATATATATATATATACAGTCACATATATACAGCATATAACCACAATTTTGATTTGGATGCTTAACGATGATGGCCAAACTTGATCCAAAACTCTAAAAGTTGTCCACAGTGTTAGATCAACGGGACTGTTTTTGGGGACGCTTTGGGGACAAAACCAAATGATCTTCATTTTGAAAATGACTTTAAACTCTAGCCTATATTGATTCTGAAGCAATATATAAGAAGAGTAGTAGAGCGCATACCTCCGCCACACCTAAAAGTCCCCTCTGCGACAAAATCAAATCAACTGTTCCTTGGCCCATAAGTAATCTTTGTCCAATTCCTTACATATCTGTTGTGAGTTTTCTTGCAAACAGACAAGCAGACAGACAGACAAACAAGGGCAAAAACATATTTTCAGACATATTTTTATTAAAATATGTTTTCTTTTTTCCTCCCGTGTCCGCCAATGCAAGGAGACCGCCAGCCGGTCAGGAGCAGTCAGGGCGTCTTCTCATTAGGAACGGGTGCTCCGCTCCGTCCTCGCTCCGTCCTCGGGAGCAAACCCACCCCCCTCCCTCTCCCTCCTCTGGTCTGTGTGCACACTACAGTCTTGGTTCGCTCCCAGGCACAATTGAGGAGCGCAACACTCCGATACAGCAGGTGTGTATATGGAGTATGGCGCCGTACGAGATGGCTGCCGTGTCGCGAGCTCCCGCACGTCGACGCAGTTTTTTGTTATTTATTATTTTTATCGCAACTATTTTAGTTCAGGATGTTAGCAGCAAGTTCACTTATAACTTCTGCACACTTCGGGAGATCAGATCGACAGTCGCTCGCCGCCTACCGGAGTTTTTTCATTCTTTCGACTCGGACGTCCCGCCCGAAGTCACAGCTGGATTATCTCCGTCCATTTTGGGCACGATTACGCGCAAGCGTCGCCGGAGGAAGCGAGGGAAGCGAGCCGGCGTGCTAGTCAGGCTGAGACGTCGATCCGATCGCCCCCCACTACCCACCATTCTACTGGCTAATGTACAGTCTCTGGACAATAAGTTAAGCGAACTACAGGCTCGTATTCAATTTCACCGAGAAACTAGGGACAATTGTATTATCTGCCTTACGGAGACATGGATGTCGGAGGGGGTTACCGACGCAGCTATCGAGCCGACGGGATTTTCCGTACACCGGGCGGACAGAACAAAGGCTCTCTCCGGTAAAGATCGCGGAGGGGGGGTATGTCTCATGATAAACAGATCTTGGTGCAACCAAAGTCATGTACATCCCCTCAAGTCCTTCTGTTCCCCGGACCTGGAGTACCTGATGCTTATGTGCCGTCCATACTGGCTACCTCGGGAGTTTACAGCGGTAACCGTGACCGCTGTTTACATTCCCCCACAAGCCAACACGGACACAGCGCTGAAGGAACTGTATGGGGCTATCAGCGAACAGGAGTCGGCACACCCCGAGGCTGCTCTCATCGTGGCGGGGGACTTCAACAAGGCGAACCTGAAGAAGGTTCTCCCGAAGTTCTACCAACACATAAAGAGCAACACACGGGGCGAGCGGATCCTCGACCACTGCTACACTCCCTTCCGTGATGGCTACAAGGCCCTCCTCCGCCCACCGTTTGGCAAATCAGATCACCGCTCTATCCAGCTACTCCCCGCCTATAGGCAGAGACTGAAGCAGCAACCGATCGCTGTGAGGGAGGTCCAATGCTGGTCGGACCAATCAGATTCTACGCTGCAGGATTGTTTTGATCACGCTGACTGGCACATGTTCCGCGTTGCCTCGGACAATAACATCAACGAGTACGCGTCGTCGGTCACCGGGTTCATCAAGAAGTGCATAGATGACGTTGTTCCGACCAAGTCGGTTCGGATATATCCCAACCAGAAACCGTGGATTAACGGCGATGTTCGCGCTGCCCTACATGCGCGTAACGCCGCCTTTGGTTCCGGGAATACGGAGGAATATACGAGAGCCCGTTACGACCTCCGTAAGACCATCGTCACTGCCAAGCGGGAGTATAAGGACAGAGTGGAAGATAAATTCAAGAAACATGATGCGAGGGGTATGTGGCAGGGGCTGCAGAAGATAACGAACTTCAGAGGGAGAACCAGTTGTGTAGAGAACTCCTCTACCTCCCTCCCAGGAGAGCTAAATACATTTTTTGCTCGGTTCGACGTAAACTGCAGCCCGCCGAAGCCAGCACCGACTGGGGAGACCAGCCAGCTGCGCATCTCGGAGGCGGATGTGCGCCGCACCTTTAAGCGGCTGAACATCCGTAAGGCGGCAGGCCCCGACGACATCCCGGGCCGCGTCCTCAGAGCATGCGCAGACCAGTTGGCAGGAGTCTTTGCAGACATCTTCAACCTCTCCCTGTCCCAGGCTGTTGTCCCCGCGGTCTTCAAGATATCCACCATCGTGCCTGTCCCTAAACAAACCAAGGTAACATGCCTGAATGACTACAGACCTGTGGCCCTCACCTCGATCGTTAGCAAATGCTTCGAGAGGTTGGTCAAGGACTTTATTTGCTCCGTGTTACCTACCACGCTGGACCCATGGCAATTTGCATATCGTCAAAATAGATCCACGGACGACGCAATTGCCATGGCCCTCCACACTGCCCTTTCCCACCTGGAGGGGAAGAACTGTTATGTGCGAATGCTGTTTGTGGACTACAGCTCAGCATTCAACACAATAGTTCCTGCCAAGCTCGACACCAAGCTGAGAGGTCTAGGCGTACCCCCATCCATGTGCAGCTGGATACTGAACCTCCTGTCGGACCGCCGCCAGGTGGTGAGGATGGGCAGCACCACATCAGAGCCACTGACCCTCAACACGGGAGCCCCCCAGGGATGCGTGCTGAGCCCTCTCCTCTACTCCCTCTACACCCACGACTGCATGGCTATGCACAGCTCCAACGTCATCGTCAAGTTTGCTGACGACACGACAGTGATGGGCCTGATCGCCGGCGACGACGAGACAGCCTACAGGGAGGAGGTCGGATCGCTGGAGCAGTGGTGCCAGGAGAACAGCCTCGCCCTCAACGTCAAGAAGACCAAGGAGCTGATCGTGGACTTCAGGAGGCAGAGGGGAGAGCACAGCCCCATCTCCATCGACGGCGTTGCAGTAGAGAGGGTCAGCAGCTTCAAGTTCCTCGGCGTGCACATCTCCGAGGACCTCACATGGTCCACGCACACCACACACGTGGTGAAAAAGGCCCAACAACGCCTGTATTTTCTCAGGCGTCTGAAGAAATTCAGCATGGGCCCCCGCATCCTGAGAACATTCTACAACGGCACCATCGAGAGTGTTCTGACAGGGTGTATCACCGCCTGGTACGGGAACTGCACGGCACTCGAGCGCAGAGCGCTTCAAAGGGTGGTGCGGACGGCCCAGTATATTGTTGGAGGTGAGCTCCCCTCCCTCCTGGACATTTACAACCAGCGGTGCGTGGCCAAGGCCAAAAGAATTATAAAAGACATTGCCCACCCCAGCCATGAACTT
>CM051009.1:10632572-10667572 GCA_027704905.1 Muraenolepis orangiensis
CACTATCATAACATGTCATTAACATTACACTATCATAACATTGTCATTAACATTACACTATCATAACATTGTCATTAACATTACACTATCATAACATTGTCATTAACATTACACTATCATAACATTGTCATTAACATTACACTATCATAACATTGTCATTAACATTACACTATCATAACATTCTCATTAACATTACACTATCATAACATGTCATTAACATTACACTATCATAACATTCTCATTAACATTACACTATCATAACATTCTCATTAACATTACACTATCATAACATTGTCATTAACATTACACTATCATAACATTCTCATTAACATTACACTATCATAACATTCTCATTAACATTACACTATCATAACATTCTCATTAACATTACACTGTCATACTTTTGCTGGACTTTCTTGACTCATTACCGTAACTGCACTGTATTCATGATGCTGCTGCACTGCAGGCACTTTGAAATGCTTTTAAATGCTTTTTTGCACAATTCTACACAAATACATATCATCCATCAGTCACTTTTATGTTTTGTGTACATTTTTATTATGTATAGTATTTTTTTATAATATTGTGTTTTAGAAATTCATACTGCAGGAGGGAATGGGGGGGTAAGCGTTCCATTGTACTTATTGCAAATGGCAAATAGAAGATTGAATGCATACAAATTGCGGTGGCCCCTATAAACAGTAGTGCAAGTTAGACATGTAGTAGTCCAAATCACCAGTGCTATATATCCAAACCAAAAGGTTCAGTGGGATGTAGCACCTAACTAGGTCATTTAGTATTAATACACTACAGTATTTATAAAGTTAAACAAAACAGTCCATTCATTGTCCCATTTACCGACTACATTGATCTGTGATTTGACTAAATAATCTAGATCCTTCTAACTACCGAATGATCATGGAGTGATTTATTTATTTGAAAGATTGATTTATTTGAATGTGCGATGTTGAAAAACACCCACCAGGAGGTCGCTCTGCTGCCGTGGGATGTTATTTTCTGCGTTTTAAAACATGCTGTACTCTGGTTTTATTCCTTTCTTTCCACCGCTATATGCAGGTTTTTAACATTTGTTTTGGGGAGGGTAGAGCCGCCAAAAATAGAGTGACTAAAATAGAGGCCAGCCTTCTTCTTCTGTGGTCGGTGGAGCAGCTTCAGTTGATTATAATGGAGGTGCTCTGTCCGTCCGAGTATATCCAGATACAGTTGCAAGAAAAACTATGTAACCCTTTGGAATTACCTGGATTTCTGCATAAATTGGTCATAAAATGTGTTCTGACCTTCATCTAAGTCACAACAATAGACAAACACAGTCTGCTTAAACTAATACCACACAAACAATTATATGTTTTCATGTTTTTATTGAACACACCATGTAAACATTCACAGTGCAGGGTGGAAAAGTATGTGAACCCTTGGATTTAATAACTGGTTGACCCTCCTTTTGCAGCAATAACCTCAACCAAACCTTTCCTGTAGCCTTTCCACGGTCAGGAGGAATTTTGGACCATTCCTCTTTACAAAACAGTTTCAGTTCAGCAATATTCTTGGGATGTCTGGTGTGAATCGCTCTCTTGAGGTCATGCCATAGCATCTCAATCGGGTTGAGGTCAGGACTCTGACTGGGCCACTCCAGAAGGCGTACTTTCTTCTGTTGAAGCCATGCTGTTGTTGATTTACTTCTGTGCTTTGGGTCATTGTCCTGTTGCATCACCCATCTTATGTTGAGCGTCAATTGGTGGACAGATGGCCTTAACATCTGCAAAATGTCTTGGTAAACTTGGGAATTCATTTTTCTGTCGATGATAGCAATCTGTCCAGGCCCTGAGGCAGCAAAGCAGCCCCAAACCATGATGCCCCCTCCACCGTACTTTTTTTGATGTAGGTTTTGATGTTGGTGTGCTGCTGTGCCTTTTTTTCTCCACACATAGTGTTGTGTGTTCCTTCCAAACAACTCAACTTTGGTTTCATTTGTCCACAGAATATTTTGCCAGTAGTGCTGTGGAACAGCCAGGTGCTCTTTTGCAAACTTCAAACATGCAGCAATGTTTTTTTTGGACAGCAGTGGCTTCCTCCGTGGTGTCCTCCCATGAACTCCATTCTTGTTCAGTGTTTTACGTATTGTAGATTTGTCAACAGAGATGTTAGCATGTGCCAGAGATTTTTGTAAGTCTTTAGCTGACACTCTAGGATTCTTCTTCACCTCATTGAGCATTCTGCGCTGTGCTCTTGCAGTCATCTTTACAGGATGGCCACTCCTAGGGAGAGTAGCAACAGTGCTGAACTTTCTCCATTTATAGACAGATTGTCTCACCGTGGACTGATGAACATCAAGGCTTTTAGAGATACTTTTGTAACCCTTTCCAGCTTTATGCATGTCAACAAGTCTTAATGTTAGGTCTTCTGAGAGCTCTTTTGTGTGAGGCATGGCTCACATCAGGCTCAAAACTGGTGTGTGTTTTTTTATAGGGCAGGGCAGCTTTAACCAACACCTCCAATCTGGTCTCATTGATTGGACTCCAGGTTGGCTGACTGCTGACTCCAATGAGCTCTTGGAGAAGTCATTAGCATAGGGGTTCACATACTGTGTCCACCCTGCACTGTGAATGTTTACACAGTGTGTTAACATAAAAACATAAAAACATATAATTGTTTGTGTGGTATAAGTTTAAGCAGACTGTGTTTATTGTTGAGCCTTAGATGAAGATCAGAACACATTGTATGACCAAATTTATGCGGAAATCCAGGTAATTCCAAAGGGTTCACATACTTGTTCTTACAACTGTAGGTTCTTTAGTCCTTGTCCTTGTTAATAATCTCTTGTTCTCTTGGTGTCCCTCTCTCACCCTCTCTCCACCCTCCCTATCTCCTCCTCCTCCTTCACCACCACCATCTCTACCACCTACCAACCACCAACCACCTTGCCACCTCTTCACCACTTCGCCAACACCGTCCCTCCCTCCTCCTGTACCTCCACCATGACCTTCATCTCCACCCTAACCCTGTGTCTACCTCCAACACTTCCATCTTCAACACCTCCGCTTCATCTTCACCACCCCTACCACCTTCCTTTACCACCTCCTCCCCCACCACCACCTTCTCCTCTTCCCCCACCACCACCATCTCCTCCTCCTCATTCACCACCACCACCTCCACCACCTCCACCACCTCCACCACCACCACAACCTCTTCCCTCACCTTCTCCTCCTCCTCATCCACCACCTTCTCGTCCTCAACCACAACCTTCTCCTGCTCATTTTCCACCACCTTCTCTCCTACCACCACCTCCTCCTCCTCCTCCAGCACTCCCACCCACTCCTCCACCTCCAGGACGGTGCGGGAGCACCTGGGGGAGCAGGAGATCTCCATCTTCCTGACCATAGACTCCCTGGAGGAGGCCGACCTGGGGAACTACTCCTGCTACGTGGAGAACGGTAACGGCCGGCGGCAGGCCGACATCCAGATCACCAAGAGAGGTGAGGGGCCCCCAGGGGCCACACACACACACACACACATCCAGATCACCAAGAGAGGTGAGGGGGCCCCAAGGTCCACACACACACACACACACACACATCCAGATCACCAAGAGAGGTAAGAGGCCCCCAGGGTCCACAACCACACATACACACACACACACACACACACACACATCCAGATCACCAAGGTGAGAGGTGAGGGGCCTCCAGGGGCCACATACACACACATCCAGGAAGCGGGGGGGGAAATGAGCATGAAGCCTTGGGTTTGAGACAGCAGTGGATGGGGCTATTGAAAAATATTAGAGGAGAAACTCTGTCTGTCTGTCTGTCTGTCTGTCTCTCTCTCTCTCTCTCTCTCTCTCTCTCTCTCTCTCTCTCTCTCTCTCTCTCTCTCTCTCTCTCTCTCTCTCTCTCTCTCTCTCTCTCTCTCTCTCTCTCTCTCTGTCTCTCTGTCTTCCTGTCTCTCTCTCACTTACGCTCTCTGTCTCATTCACTCCCGCTCTCTCACTCTCTCTCTCTCTATGTCTCCATCTCTCACTCACTCACACTCTCTCTCACTCACTCACATACACTCTATGTCTCTCTGTCTCTCACTCACTCACACTCTCTCTCTCACTCACACACTTACACTCTATGTCTCTCTGTCTGTCTCTCTCTCACTCACACTCTCTCTCACTATCACACACACACACACACACACACACACACACACACACACACACACACACACACACACACACACATCAAAAGTTTCTTTAAAGGGTAATTATTTTTCACAAAATGGCGTTCCAGGTGGCTGAACCATCCGTTTAGGTGTTCTATCAGAATACAGAATGTACTACACACTCTTGTAGCTCTTGTAGCCATATCAAATATTTGTCCAAAATACATTTGCATAGAATTATTCCCTCTCTCTCTCTCTCTCTCTCTCTCTCTCTCTCTCTCTCTCTCTCTCTCTCTCTCATCTACATTGATTGATTACAGTAATTTGTGCTCACCGGTACACTCCCAGAATAAACCAGGGGTTTGGACTAAACCATAAAAATGCGATGCATGTAGAATGACTAAAATTCACGGACAACCACGGCGCTCTGAATACGGTCCTCACAACCACACATTTTTCAAACAATGTCTGTTATTTTATATTATATTATGTTTTAGGTTATATGATGTGTCGTATTGAATGAGAATGTACCTGCTAATAAATGTCACCATTCCTGGCTGGAAAATGAGATACCTTGACGGAAGTAATATCAATTCTTCATATACTGTGAGTATACACACACACACGTATGCACGCACACACACACACACACACACACACACACACACACACACACACACACTTGCCATCAAAATTTCCCCCATTTGAAGTTCATATTGAATAATAGAACATATTCGGGGGCGGTAGGTTAGCTCAGTCTGTTGGGACTTGGGGCTTGGGAACCAGATGGTTGCCGGTTCAAGTCCCCCTAAACACCTGGGCACTGGCGAGGTGTCCTTGAGCAAGGCATCAGTCTCCCGCCACTGCTCCCCTGGTGCTGTATATATACTAGCTATATAATAGCTGCCTACTGCTCCTAATACTAGGAGGGGTCAAATGCAGAGAAACACATTTCACTGTGTGTGTACAATCCCCCAGATTTAGATTTAGATCAAAGTCCCTTACCTTTTATATCCAATAATTTGCTTTCCTTGGCAACTCATTTCTTCAATGAGTGTTTTTTTTTTCATAATTGCATTGCTTTAAAAATATATATTATGTTTCCAAATGTATTTTTATGGACATTTGTGTCCATAAAACCGGGCAGGGCAGTGGAGGATGGACAGGGAAGTGAAGTTTGAACTCGATTTGAGTCGGATTCATACCTTGTGTCTCGGTCGCTCCGAAAAATGTTTAGCCAGTGCGAAAGTTTATAGCTATGCTAGTGGGGTCGAGGGCTTGCCACACTAGTGCGTTAGTGATAAACATGCTAGCCTCGCCCGCTAACAAACAAACATACACCGATGCTGTGATTTTGTGTCTGTTTGTCTTGGGTGGCAGCGCAAGGTGAGCAACGTGTGTGTGTGTGTCCTGGGCCAGAGGCAGCTGTATAAGAGCTGAACGCTATATTTCTCTCTCTCCCTCTTTCTCCCCCCTCCACCTCTCTCTCTCTCTCTCTCTCTCTCTCTCCCCCCTCCACCTCTCTCTCTCTCTCTCTCTCTCTCTCTCTCTCTCTCTCTCTCTCTCTCTCTCTCTCTCTCTCTCTCTCTCTCTCTCTCTCTCTCTCTCTCTACCCCCCGTGCTGTGAGAAACACTTAGTAAATTGCCCTATGGCTCTCTGGGCAGTTTAGTGTATCGAGAGGTCGAATGATAAAAAGTCTATTGTCCGTGAAATATATTAACTCGCTTTGTTTTAACCATCTTTCCGTTAAATCTAGAAGCCATAAGTCATTCCCTCGGCACACTCTGTCTGTTCCAACCCCTGCCCCCCCCCCGTCCCACACACACACACACACACACACACACACACACACACACACACACACACACACACACACACACACACACACACACACACACACACATGATGCATTACCCATAGTTCCCAGCGCCAGGACACTTTCTTTGGTAGTGGTTTAGATGGTCGTCTGAACTGTGTGTGTTTATGTGTGTGTGTGTGGTGTGTGTGTGTGTGTGTGTGTGTGTGTGTGTGTGTGTGTGTGTGTGTGTGTGTGTGTGTGTGTGTGTGTGTGTGTGTGTGTGTGTGTGTGGGTGTCTGTGTGTGTGTGTGTATATAACAGTGTGTGTTCCCACCAGAAGCTATTTGTTTTATTCTCTCTGGGTGTCTCCTACAGAGACACTTTGCTAAATCCATTTTCTTATTGTAGTTTTAGTGTCATTTTTTTCCCCCCGTTATCGTTTTAAGTGTAGTTTGGTGTCGGTTTAATGAAGTCGAATTTGTCATTAGTCTGTCGAAAGAGAGAGAGAGAGAGAGAGAGAGAGAGAGAGAGAGAGAGAGAGAGAGAGAGAGGAGAGAGAGAGAGAGAGAGAGAGAGAGAGAGGAGAGAGAGAGAGAGAGAGACAGAGAGAGAGCGAGACAATAGACTTGGTTGTTTGAACTTCGGTAGCCGTCTCGAATAAGACTCATTCTGACTCTCAATCTTCAATTTGTCTTTCTTCTTTCTTTCTTCCTTTGTTTTGTTCTCCCTCCCATCCTTCTGTCCTTCCTGTGCTTCATATGCCTTCTAACTTCTTTTTCTCCTCCTCCATCACCACCTCCTCCACCATCACCATCACCACCACCTCCTTCCTCCTCCTCCTCCTCCTCCTCCTCCTCCTCCTCCTCCTCCTCCTCCTCCTCCTCCTCCTTCTCCTCTCTCCACAATGTCTACCTCGCTCATTTACTACCACCACCACCTCTCACCTCTCTCCTCCATCTCCTCCTCCTCCTCCTCCACCACCACCTCTCCTTTCTCCACCACTACCACTATCTGCTCCACCACTACATCCTTCTCCGCCTCTCTCCGACACCACTAATACCTTCTCCACCTTCTCCTTCTCTCTCTACCACCACCACCACCTCTCTCTTCCTTTCTCCACCACCACCTCTCTCATCCTCTCTACTAAATCACCTCCCCCTCTCTCCACCACCACCTCTCTCCTCCACCTTTCTCCACCATCACCTCTCTCCTCCACCACCACCTCTCTCTTCCATCTAATCCACTCTCCTCCGCCTCCTCTCTCCACCACCACCTCTCTCATCCTCTCTACTAAATCACCTCCCCCTCTCTCCACCACCACCTCTCTCCTCCACCTTTCTCCACCATCACCTCTCTCCTCCACCACCACCTCTCTCTTCCGTCTAATCCACTCTCCTCCGCCTCCTCTCTCCACCACTACCTCTCTCCACCTCTCCCCTCCATCTCCTTCTCCTCCACATCTCTCTTCCATCTTCTCCTCTCTCTCTCCACCACCACCTCTCTCCTCCTCCTCTCTCTCTCCACCACCACCTCTCTCCTCCTCCTCTCTCTCTCCACCACCACCTCTCTCCTCCTCCTCTCTCCACCACCACCTCTCTCCTCCTCCTCCTCTCTCCACCACCACCTCTGCCCTCCCCAGGTTAAACCAGGTCCCCCTCGATAGACCCCTGTTCTGTGGAACCCTCAGGCTTCTGCCTACATCACCATTTGTGGGCGGACACACAGAGTGTGTCGTCGTAGGACTAACACAGGGGTTCTCTCATTAAGCTAATGATGGGTCTGCTCCTTTTAGGTACCAGGACACGGGTACTAGACTGGGGAGTGTGTGTCATGTCAGGAGCGGCAGCGCACTTGACATGAACCCAGTTACTGACTTGAGAATTGTGAACCAGGATGAGTTGAACTTTTCATTGTAACGATTCAATGTTTTGGGCAAACTCAAAGTTCTTTAACATAGGTTAATTAGGCCTATTCAAAGCATGGTGTTATTCTTGTATGCATATTTATATTGATAGTGCATGCCGAGCTTCCCCGGGTTATTCATTTCTCAGAGAAAAAAGGACGAAAAAAGTTGCCGACTTCCAAGCAACTAGTCGCGAACATTCCTACTCTCTTCCTCACCTCCCCCTATCTTCCTCTCTTACCCCTCTCTTCCTCTCTTCCCCCTCTCTGTCTCTCTTCCCCCTCTCTGTCTCACCTACCCTTCTCTGTCTCACCTCCCCCTCTCTGTCTCTCCTACCCCTCTCTTCCCCTCCTACCCTTCAATTCCTCACCTCCCCCTCTCTGTCTCACCTACCCCTCTCTCCTCTCCTACCCCTCTCTTCCTCTCCTACCCCTCAATTCCTCACCTCCCCCTCTCTGTCTCACCTACCCCTCTCTGTCTCACCTACCCCTCTCTCCTCTCCTACCCCTCTCTTCCTCTCCTACCCCTCAATTCCTCACCTCCCCCTCTCTGTCTCACCTACCCCTCTCTGTCTCACCTACCCCTCTCTCCTCTCCTACCCCTCTCTTCCTCTCCTACCCCTCAATTCCTCACCTCCCCCTCTCTGTCTCACCTTCCCCTCTCTTCCTCTCCTACCCCTCTCTTCCTCACCTACCCCTCTCTTCCTCTCCTACCCCTCTCTTCCTCTCCTACCCCTCTCTGTCTCTCCCACCCCTCTCTGCCACTACCCCTCTCTGTTTCACCCATCTCTCTCTTCCTCACCTACCCCTCTCTTTCTCACCTACCCTCTTCCTCTCCTACCCCTCTCTTCCTCACACTCAATCCACACATATAGAGAAGACTAGTTGTAACGGAGGTATAAATGGCAAACAAAGCTAAATAAAAAGTAGATTTTTTTAAAAGAAATGTGAACGTTCTACTAATGTGGTTACTTGTAACTCGTCACTACCCACCACTGTAGATATTAAGATAGATAGACACTACATATATAGATATAAACTAGAGAGACATATACTACATAGATAGATAGATACTAGATAGATAGATCAATAGATGGATACTAGATAGATAGATACTTGATAGATAGATCGATAGATGGATACTAGATAGATAGATACTTGATAGATAGATAGAAACTAGATAGATACTAGATAAAGATACTAGATAGATAGATGTATAGATAGATACAAGATAGACAGACAGACAGACAGACAGACAGACAGACAGACAGACAGACAGACAGACAGACAGACAGACAGACAGACAGACAGACAGACAGACAGACAGACAGACAGACAGACAGACAGACAGACAGACAGACAGACAGATAGACAGATAGACAGACAGACAGATAGATAGATAATTCAAACAGATGCATAGATAAGCATTCTCCATACAAACAAAATCAATGGAAGCAATAGAATGGACAATGTGCCCGGCAACAAAGAGAAGAAGAACTTGAGAGAAGGAGCAGCAGCGGTCAGCAGTCTGTTCCCGGCATAGTTAACCAACTGTGATTGGACCCCATGATTGAGAATGCCTGAGACACCAAAGCAGAGTTTTTAATTCAATTCCCACTAATGACTCTCTCTTTCTTTCTCTCTGTGTCTCCATGGCAGGAATGACATTTAATTAGTGTTTTGAAAGAGAGAGAGAGAGAGAGAGAGAGAGAGAGAGAGAGAGAGAGAGAGAGAGAGAGAGAGAGAGAGAGAGAGAGAGAGAGAGAGAGAGAGAGATCATTAGAAAGCAATAATGGGATATATGCAGGCGGGTGAAGGCATTTTCTAGAGAGAGAGAGAGAGAGAGTGAGAGGGAATGAGAGAAAGAAGGGGAGTGAGAGAAAGAGAGAGAGAGGGGAAAGCTGTTCTCCACATGCTCCTCTCGCCTTAGACCGTCAGTAAATTGGCAAAACCTACCATGGAAGACATTTTTGGCCAGGCATCTCTGTCTGTCTATCTTTATATATAACAGCTAGTATCTATCTGTCTATCTATCTATCTCATATCAACTGTATCTAGTATCTATATATATCTATGTACATTCAACACATGTACAAATCATTTAAGTGACTTTGCTGCTCTTTTTTTGTTTATTTTTATTGTATATATTATTTTTATTTGTATGGTGTTGTTTTGGAGATTTATACTGCGGGAGGGAATGGGGAGTAAGCATTCCTATGTACTTGTTACAAATGGCCAATACAAATATATTGTATCTTGTATCTAGTATCTCTAGTATCTATCTATCTAGTATATATCGAGTATATATCTAGTATATATCTATCTAGTATCTATCTAGTATCTATCTAGTATCTATATAGTTACTAGATATATATACTAGATAGATACTAGATATATACTAAATATACTAAACTAGTATATATCTATATAGTATTTATCAAGTATATACAGATCTATCTAGTATGTAGCTAGTATCTATCTAGTACATATCGTATATATCTATATATATATATAGATATAATGTTCCGTGGTTAAGGACAGGGCAGTTACCCAGCATCACTTTAGTGTACATATTCATAGATGTGATTACAGACGACTACCTGCTTCATTTGTAAAATGTAAATGTAAATGTAAATTTGGACGTCCACGGTCAGCGCTGAAAGGAAACAAACGTTGTGTCATTAAACTAAAAGATTAATTACAAGGTGCTGCATGGTAAAAACAATGGCAGGCGGGGAAATGAATACATCTTGTTGACAGTTATATCTGTAGAACATTTATGAATATACGTATATTCCATCCATCGTCTACCACTTATTTGTGGTCGGGTTGCTGAGGTAGCAGCTTCAGCAGGGCACTCCAAACTTCCCTCTCCCTGGCCACATCGACTAGCTCTGACTGGGGGAGCCCGAGGCATTCCCAGGCCAGCTTGGAGATGTAATCAGTCCACCTATACCTTGGTCTGACCATAGGTGAGGGTAGGAACGAAGACTGATCGGTAGAAAAAGCTTTGCCTTCTGGCTGAGCACTCTTTTGGTTACAACGGTGCGATAAGAGGCACCCAATACCCCTCCTGCTGCACCTATTCTCCAGTCAATCTCACGCTCCATCCTCCCCTCACTCGAGAACAAGACCCTGAGATACTTGAACTCCTTTACTTGGGATAAGGACTCCCTCCCTACTTGGAGTAGACAATCCACCAGTTTAGTGCTGAGAACCATGGCTTCAGATTTTGAGGTGCTGATCCTCATCCCAGCCGATTTACACACCGCTGCAAACCGATCCAGTGAGTGCCAGGTGCCAGGAAGGTCACATACTGATGACGCAAACAGGACCACATCATCTGCAAACAGCAGCGATTCAATCCTAAGCCCACCATACTGAAACCCCTCCCCTCCATGACTACGCCTTGAAATCCTGTCCATGAAAATCACGAACAGGATGGGTGACAAAGCTCAGCCCTGGCAGAGGCCAACACCCACTGAGAACAGGCCTGACTGAATAGAATAAAAATAAGTAAAAAAGTACAAAACTGTACAAAGTGAAATATAAAAAATGCAATTTATAAAATGCTATATATCAACACGGAAAAAGAGCAATATATATATATATAAATCAAAGTAATAAAATATACATTGTTATATGCTATACGCCCTTGTTCAGCAGCCTGATGGCCTGACTGTGGAAGCTATCTCGGAGTCTATTTGTACGGCACTTGATACTGCGGTATCGCCTGCCTGACGGTAAAAGTGAATACAGTTTGTGGCTGGGGTGGGCATTGTCTTTTATGATGCGTTTGGCCTTGGCCACGCACCGCTGGTTGTATGTATCCAGGAGGGAGGGGAGCTCACCTCCAACGATATACTGGGCCGTCCGCACCACCCTTTGAAGCGCTCTGCGCTCGAGTGCGGTGCAGTTCCCGTACCAGGAGGTGATACACCCTGTAAGAACACTCTCGATTGTGCCAGTGTAGAATGTTCTCAGGATGCGGGGTCCCATGCTGAATTTCGCCTGAGGAAATACAGGCGTTGTTGGGCCCTTTTCACCACGTGTGTGGTGTGCGTGGACCATGTGAGGTCCTCGGAGATGTGCACGCTGAGGAACTTGAAGCTGCTGACCGTCTCTACTGCAACACTGTCGATGGAGATAGGGCTGTGCTCTCCTCTCTGCTTCCTGTAGTCCTCGATCAGCTCATTGGTCTTCTTGACGTTGAGGGCGAGGCTGTTCTCCTGGAACCACTGCTCCAGCAATCCAACCTCCTCCCTGTAGGCTGTCTCGTCGTCGCCGGCGATCAGGCCCATCACTGTCGTGTCGTCAGCAAACTTGATGATGACGTTGGAGCTGTGCATAGCCATGCAGTCGTGGGTGTAGAGGGAGTAAAGGAGAGGGCTCAGCACGCATCCCTGGGGGGCTCCCGTGTTGAGGGTCAGTGGCTCTGAGGTGGTGCTGTCCATCGTCATCGGTCCGACAGGAGGTCCAGTATCCAGCTGCACATGGATGGGGGCACGTGTCATCCATGAAAGCCCCTCAACAACCAGAGCCTTTAGCATTTCTGGACAGATCTCATCAAGCCCTGTGGCTTTGCCACTGTGGAGATGTTTGACAGTGACTTCCTCCAGGGAGATTGATGTTTGCCATCCTTCATCCTCCAGCTCTGCTTCTACCTTTGAGAGTTGGTTAGTTGGCTTTCCACCGCCCAATCACCACCTCAGTTGAGGTCAGAAATGTCCCACCCTTACTGTACACAGCTTAGATGGATCCACGCTTCCCCCGTCCTTAGGCTTTAGGTGTCCTTAGGCATCCGGATTGTTTGCCAGAAACGCTTTGGTGCCGACTGAAAGTCCTTCTCCATGGCTTCTCCAAATTCCTCCCACACCCACTGCTTTGCTTCCGCTACTGATGAGGCTGCCATCCTCTTGGCCTGTCGATGCCTCGCAACAGAGTCCGGAGATTCACAGGCTGACATAGCCTGTGGCCTGTTCAGTCTGACGGCTTCCCTGACCACCTGTGTCCACCACGAAGTCCGAGGGTTGCCGCCCCTTGAGGCACCGATGACCTTGAGGCCACAGCTCTCAACCGCAGCTTCAGCAATAGAAGCTTTGAACAATGACCACTCTGGTTCAATGTCCCCAGCCTCCACAGAGATGCCCGAAAAATTCCGCCGGAGATTGGAGTTGAAGGTCTCCCGGACAGCGGCATCCACCAGACGTTCCCTGTTCACCCGCACTACACGTTTGGGCTTACCAGGTCTGTCCAGAGGCTTCCCCCACCATCTTACCCAACTCACCACCAGATGGTGATGGGTTGACAGCTCTGCCCCTCTCTTCACCCGAGTGTCCAAAACATGTGGCCTCAGGCCAGATGACACGATAACAAAATGGATCATTGACCTTCGGCCTTAGGGACTCTGGTACCATGTACACTTTAGTGTCCAAGAAGGTGGGATATTCCAAACTGTTATATATTATGTTGTATATTATGTTGTATATTATGTTATATATATATATATCTCTATATATATATATAGAGATATATATATATAGATATATAGATAAAGTACATACCAACATATGACAATTCTGATTGGATTTATGTATTTATTTAACAATCCTGCAACAATCCTGCATAAATACTTTTTTTTTTACATTTGCATCATAACCCCTTAGTTATCAAATAATGACATGGATATGAATATATACATATATATTTATATATATTCATATCCATGTCATATATATACATAATAAATAATATATATATATATATATATATATATATATATACAGTATATAGGTAAAGTACATACCAACATATGGAAAATCTGATTGGATTTATGATTTTGATAGGTTTCTTCAAAGCGACTTTCAGAAATTCCCAAAGTTCAAAAACAATCCTGCAGAGCTGGGAATTCGGTTGAGTCTGGGATTCATCTCAAGCATAACTTTGTGTCAGTGGGTTGTAGTCGTTGGGGTTTATTCCTGTTATATTTTTGTTAGTTTGTTTATCTGTCTTGGATCTTGTTGTGCACCAGACACACGACAACACTCAATTCAGCGATTGCGGAGCGATCCATTTCAAATAAACATGAATCATCATGAATCATCATCTTGTGTCGAAAACAATATGAACCCAACCTTCAATAAAGCAGTCGCGTCGACACTGCCGCGACATAAATAAATAGATAATTGCAAATATATATACGAGGCAACGGGGTCTACATTTGTATTAATAAACTGTCGATTTGTCGTACTAGAGAGAGCTGACATGCTGGAAGAAGTTGTATTTCCACTCCCGGAATGAGAATTATTAGTTTCAATTAAACTTGCGTTGCTGTGGTCTCAGCCACACACACATATTCTCACACACACACACACACACACACACACACACACACACACACACACACACACACACACACACACACACACACACACACTTCATAAATGTCGGTTTCTGATCTCGGGGCCTCTTCTCCTCAGGAAAGAGGCTTTTGATGTATTTTTATTAGCATTCTTCGTTGCCAGGCGCTTAGTTTTTTTTGGGTTTTTAGCGTCCATCAGTTATGCCTGTCACACGTCCACGTGAAGGGGTTTGAGGAATTGATGAACCTTAAGAGTAATCCTCAGAGGGTATTACTTCTACTGCTACTACTACTGCTTCTACTACTATGACCTAGGGGGCTGGATAGTCAGGGTTTTTTGACCCCCTGCCATTAAGGGTTCCGGGTTCGAAACCTCAATGTGTGCAGTTGTGTTATCCGTAGGCTATCCCTGAGCAACCCATCCTAATGACTTGTATCCAACACGCGTGGAGCTCAAACGAAACATAACGTTGTTAGCACACACCGGCGTGTATTCATTATGGAGGATAACAGCGTCCGCTGAAGGGTGCCAAGACATTACGCTGACAAGACAAGACCGGTACTTCATGCGTCTAGGTGTTGCGTTAGCGCACACATCGGTACGACGGGCCGCTATGATAAGCATTTATAAAAATATATACATCTCTACGGTATATATCCTTCAAAAGGAAAAAGGAAGGAAAACGGTAAATTACTCGACCCTGTCATGGATTAAGTTAGGACCCAGACGCAGTACACGGGTCACCAAGGACAGTTTGTGATATTTATTGTATATATCCACACAAACAGGGGAAGGCAGAGATGTAATAGAGGTCGAGCTGGTGATCAGAAACCGGGCAGGGCAGACAAACCAGGCAGGAACAGGCGGAAGCGTAATCGGGGACAAGGCAGAGGATCGGGAACAGGAATCAGACTTGGTAAACACTGGAATGTCTGCATACTAAGGAACAATCTGGCCAAGTATGAGTGTGCGGGGGTAGGCTTAAATAGGAACGTTAATTGTGATGCGCTGCAGCTGCTGAAACTGAAAACTGTGACAGACCCACTTTGAGACGTGCCCGGGAAACTAAACACACACACACACACCTCTGTGCATGATGCCTTGCCCCTTGCACCTTCTACCCCTGTGTGTGTGTGTGTGTGTGTGTGTGTGTGTGTGTGTGTGTGTGTGTGTGTGTGTGTGTGTGTGTGTGTGTGTGTGTGTGTGTGTGTGTGTGTGTGTGTGTGTGTGTGTGTGTGTGTGTGTGTATATGTGTGTGTGTGTGTGTGTGTGTGTGTGTGTGTGTGTGTGTGTGTGTGTGTGTGTGTGTGTGTGTGTGCGGCTGATGCATGTTTACGCTGTGTTAAATGAACGCACATCCCACTCGTCGCATCCGTTTTACCTCATCAGATGACCTCATCAGCCACAGCGTGGGATGAGTTTCACGCCACCGCTGTGGAGACGACATGATTAGGCGGAGGCCTCGATTCTGAACGCATCTCACTGATTCTCACTCATCTGCGGGGGCCTCCGTTCTATATACACACCTCCCCGCCCTCCATCACCACCTCCCGTATTTCCGAATAATATGGCTGGCGTTCTTGACGGCAGCTGCTGGTAGACGGACGGAGGAACCTTTTCTTGGCCAGCGGCGCTTGCTATTTCTTTATTCACGGCAGACTTTTTAGACAGCTAGATCGGGGACAATGCTGTATATTTTTCAGTATAAAAAAAATAAAATAATAATACACCCGGCTGGGAGAACTCGAGTGGTCGCGTTCTCTCTGGTCCAGTTTTATAAATATATATATATTTTTATATATATATTTTTATATTCTTTACTTCCTTTATATATTTTTCTCCCTCCAGAGATTTTCTTTTGCCAAACGTCTCACATTAATAAACCGGTAGGGGATAAACCGGTAGGGGCTTTTGGCTCATTACATAGCAGTATATGTGCGATGAACACTGAACAAGACATTTTTACTCTTTCTGAAACCTGGACATTATCACCACAAAAAAAAACTTTGTACAAACGCAGTCATCCGCCCGAACTCCTTCACCACTACCACAAGTCATGGCCAGTCACACTCTGAATATCAATTTCACCAACGATCATTTCCAGGATGACACAAGACTACTTAGAGGTATTGTTCAATTCCCTTTCCCCTCCCTGACATCTTGACAACCCCCTTCATCACACACACACACACACACACACACAATCCCCAAGACATTCACCAGGCATTAATGACATTGCTACTCACTCATTAGCATGCGAGTTAGCCGCTGAATACTGAGGGCAATAGCATTAGCGTTGTGTAGCAACACGGTTGTTGTGTGAACACCAATCAAATTTGTCTGTACATTTGTTTCTTAGACATTTTTGTTGTTGTGATTTCAAGCTATGGGTTTACATTGAAATGACAGTTAAAAATATATATGTTTAAAAGGGTTTTGTGATGTACCACTTTTATACGACCAAGAACACAGGTTTGTGTTTGGATATGGGCATAATTCCCAATCATAAGCCACAGTACATTGTGTGTGTGCTACTTCTTGCTAGGAGACCATTTCAAAGGGCAATAGCTTTAGCGGCTGCCAAGGCAATGCTGATAACCTAACCTCAACGCGCCACACTAGCCCAGATAACTGTAAACTTCCGGCTCTAAGTTCTTTAACGGTCACACACTCTGGTCTATAAATATAATGTGCAGCGTGGTAGCAGAGCAGCTAAAAGGCAATCTGGTTCTCACTCCCTTCCTCGACGCCCAAGAAGATTATGTATTCCGAGCTTAAATGAGCACTTTAAGGGCTAATTTGAGTCTGACTCTCCCTGTTCCCCATCAGGTGACTTTAAAGTCGCACGGCTCTAGGGAGCTTTCTCCTCCACAGTGGATCGATGGTGATGTGATCCGCTGAGAGTCTGAGCCTGTAATGTATCGTCCACACAGCACAATAGATTCGAGAACCCTGTTCTCGAATCTCTCTTTATCTCTTTATTGTGTTTTATTTCCGTCGAACCTCGACACGAAACACACACCCACACACACACCTAACATCGAACACACAACAGCCAACACCTAACACAACAACATCCAACACACAACACAGCCAACACACAACAGCCAACACCTAACACAACAACATCCAACACACAACATCCAACACCAAACAAACCCAAACACACATTCCAGGGAATAAATAAGGGAAGAAACAATACCAGGAACAATAGACACGATCGATTTCCAATGGTTTATCTCTGCCATGTCTCTGCCACTTTGTTTTGAACCAATCGGACGGCAGACGAGGGCAAAGCCCAGCAAAGCCCATATCTTTTGTGTGTGTTTTTTAGTTTTTTTTAGTTTGTGAAACATAATAGTCGTGGTTGTAGAATCTCTCCCCTCGTGCCCCTCGACGGTTCGCTCACGCGGCCGACCCATTCAGACTGGTGACCACTTCGAGAGATCCCAGTGTCGATTCACTAACAAATTGAATCGTAAAAGCCATGTCGTCGGGAAACGTCCGACCGTTCCTCAAGTTAATGACAGCATCCGTTTCCCTCATTCCATTAATGATAACTAACCCCATTTGAGGAAAGACCACAGGGGGGGGGGAACACCACCAAAAAGAGAACCCAAGGTTTCTCTCCTGTGGAGGTTAAATTGAAAGTAGAAACTACTTAAGGGTGTGTGTGTGTGTGTGTGTGTGTGTGTGTGTGTCCTGCTAGGTTCATCTTGTAATCTAATGTTGGGGTTTGCCACGCTGTGTGTCACTGTGAGAGAGAGAGAGAGAGAGAGAGAGAGAGAGAGAGAGAGAGAGAGAGAGAGAGAGAGAGAGAGAGAGAGAGAGAGAGAGAGAGAGAGAGAGAGAGAGAGAGAGAGAGAGAGAGAGAGAGGACAGACAGACATACCGACAGACAGAAAGGGAGAGACAGAGAGAGATACTGAGAAAAATGAGAGAGAGAAAAAAGATAGACAGAGAGTTTGTAAAGGAGAAGAGAGAATGAAAGGAATGAAAATAAAAGGAGTGAGACGGTAGGAGAGGATTACAGGGAGAGGAGACAAGGGGAGGCGAGGGAAGGGGAGTGAGAGACAATGTGAAGGGGGAGTCAGAGAGGACAGGAAAGAAAGAAGAAGAAGAAGAAGAAGAAGAAGAAGAACACAACATGGAGGGAGAAATGTGAGCTGGAGAGAGAGAGCGAGAGCGAGAGCGAGAGAGAGAGAGAGAGAGAGAGAGAGAGAGAGAGAGAGAGAGAGAGAGAGAGAGAGATGTTGGCTTTTAAGAGGAGACATTCCACTTGGGAGACATTGTGTGGTCATGGGCTCTGCTCCACATTTGTGTGTTCACACACACATACACACACACACACACACACACATAAACAGCATGGATGCAACACATTAGGCCCGGTCACAGGCTTTGATTGGGAGCACAAGCCGAGGTTAATAGCGTCTACCTGCTTCTCTCTTGTCTGTGGCACAGCTGTGAGACGCCATATTATCCTCCGCTCTCTACGCCTGACCACAGCCCGGTTAACACTGCTGCCGCCACGTGCCTGCAGATAGCTTAGCTGGCTATGCCCGTTAGTAGTAGTTAGCTAACGACCACACCCAGTTTCGCAGAGTTGCACGTCTAAACTAATGCCACATTCCAGACAACTCGTATATATATCATCTAAAACTAAAATATGTGGGTTATTTTCTGAAAAAAGGGGTCTATTTTTGTATTTATGCAGACAAGAGATATAACCGATATATTACAGTGGTTTGGAGAAAGGAAGGAGCGTAATTCAGAACGTCACCGATTTAGTTTTTTCCATCACGGTTAACTGTGTGACTCAAAAGAAAAAATTGAATCAACGGTCATTCTCGATATGTTTATATTATCCGTACAGTTCGGCGACCACCTTAATTAACGATGGACCCACGTATGCAACCCAATCAGCTTTTTTTTTCTCCAGTCAGCCGTTTTTTCTCCTGATGTCCGTTTTGTCCGATTTGTTGTTTGTTTTCGACGCAAAGTGGTGCGCGGTGGACTAATAACAGTATACTTTGTTGGATTGGATGATTATAACGTGAGTCAAAAGTTATCACGGAACAGCTGGTGTACAAGGGCATGGTGATCGTAAGCCTGTGAGCGCAATGAGTGTACTATAGTGTACACAAGTTTCTATACGAGAGGTTTAAATAACCGCCATCACACAGGGCTAACATCGCAAGTACCCGCATTTTCTGTCGGAAACACATTCGCGACAACTAATAATAAAAATATATATTATGAACGACAAAAAGGGCTTTCAGATCAACGTTTTCCTTTCTCTTATGCCCCGAGTTGCTCCTGGTTTGCGAGTTGCTTGGCCAACAATAGATTTTGACTATTTGTTGGTCCACAAGATATTTTTTGCTAAATTTTGACAATTGTTACAAATTGTAAATCAATCAAATCAATCAATCAAAAGTATTCTCACGAGTATAGTCACTGGTATCGTCCTTTATGTTGCCAAAAACATCAGGGATTTCCTTTTCATCTTCTAGCTGTATTCAAGAAAATAATAACCGTTTGGCACCAAGATGGGTGCTATCCTCGCCCCCCCCCCCCCCCCCCCCTCAAAAAAGCCAGAATGTATTTCACAAGTTGCGAGGACAAGCGTACAATAAGGAGAATATACTAGCGAGGAACACCAAAGCAAGGGGACTGGACGGATGGATCACTCTACTCTAAAGAGCCTCTTCAGCCTCACTTGAAAGGCTTATACGTCTGGGCTTAGCCTAGCCACAATGATGTCATTAATATATTCATGTTTCAAGTTTTCCCGCTCTTTTTATCCCCCACCCTTTACATTTCCCCCCCCCAAACAAAATGTGTTCCATTTAAATATTTATATATCTTTGAAGTGAACAATTAATATTCAACATCTATTGAGAGGTGTCTGTTTTGAGGTGTGAGATATGCAACCATCATTACATTACATTACATTACAGTCATTTAGCAGACCCTTTTATTGAAAGTGACTTACAGTAGTGTGTTTCAACAAAGGAAGGTAAGAGAACAACTCGTCACCAGAAGTCAAAAGTGTTCTAACAAGTCTCCAAGAACTGAACCCGTGCTCAGGTAGAAGTACAATAATTCAGGCAAAAGTGTAAGGGAAAAAGTAAAATAAGTTGGCAAACAATATGCAACAATATCTAGAACAATATCTACCTATCTATAATATGAAATCTACTTTTGACTGACGTAATTGACGCTACGAGGAAGGATCCGGGAAGTGTGTCCTGAAGAGATGGGTTTTCAGCCTGCGGCGGAAGATGGGCAGTGACTCTGCAGTCCTAACCTCCGTGGGGAGTTTGTTCCACCAAATTGGGGCCACAGGACGGAGAACAGCCGTGACTGCGTAGATCGGCCACACGAGCCCCTAAGCGAGGGGGCAAGCAGACAGCCCGAAGAAGCCGAGTGAAGTGGACGGGTTGGGATGTAGGCCTTGACCATTGCCTGGAGGTAGGATGGAGCAGTACCTTTTACTGCTTTGTAGGCTAGCACCAAGGTCTTGAACTGGATGCCAGCAGCTACAGGGAGCCAGTGTAGAGTCAGAAGGAGGGTAGATGTGTTGGAGTACTTGGGGCGGTTGAACACCAGACGAGCTGCAGCTTTCTGAATGAACTCCAGGGGCCTGACGGCAAATGCCGGGGCGCCAGCAAGGAGGGAGTTGCAGTAGTCCAGCCGGGAGATGACAAGAGCCTGGAAGAGCACCTGCGCAGCCTTTTCAGTGAGAAAAGGCAGAATCCTCTTGATGTTGTAGAGGAGGAATCTGCAGGAGCGTGTCACCGATGCAATGTTTGCTGAGAACGACAGTTGGTCGTCCAGGGTCACACCCAGATTCCTTGCGGTCCGAGTAGGTGTCACCACAGCATCATTAATGGTGACAGCCAGGTCTCGGTGTGGACAGCCCTTTGCCGGGAAGAACACTAGCTCAGTCTTGTCCAGGTTGAGCTTTAGGTGGTGCATCGACATCCAATTTGAGATGTCTGCTAAGCACACGGCAATGCGTGTTTCCACTTGCGTGTGGCACCCAGTTGGGTTGTCGTCAGCATAGCAGTCATGGGAGTGGATAACAGCACCAAGGGATGTTGTGTAGAGGGAGAAGAGAAGAGGACCCAGGACCGATCCTTGTGGAACCCCAGTAGTCAGTCGGCGTGGTTCCGACCCTCCCAGTGCCGCCTGGTAGGAGCGACCCATCAGGTAGGATGCAAACAAGGCGAGAGCAGAGCCCAAGACACCCATCCCCTCAAGGGTGGAGAGGAGAATCTGGTGGTTCACAGTGTCGAATGCTGCAGACAGGTCCAGGTGTATCAGGACCGAGGAGAGCGAATTTGCTCTAGCAACATGGAGCGACTCAGTTACTGCCAGAAGGGCAGTTTCTGTCGAGTGAATTTTGGAACAGTAATTTTTGGAACAGTAAAATGCATCACTGACAAACAAAACAATAAATTAAACGCTACGTTTTCACATCATTTCTACTCAATTTCTACTCACCGGAGGGCTTTCGCAAGAACGATTTGCTTGAAAAGAACAACAAATTCTTATTTTTTTTCCACACTGAAGCATCAAATGTTCAAACAGGTTCGAACCCACAGATAAGTGATTTGAGATAATGATAAAAAATAAATGTTTTCGCACATTTTGAAGCTGATCGGGTGCTCCCCTTTAACAACATGTAAATATGTTAACCTAGAGACCCACCAACGATAAATAGGTGGAAGACAATCGAGCCATATGCATAATAAACACAACAAAAATAAAATAAGACAACAGTCTGTAATATTACACACAAATCCACCCCCCCCCCACCCCACCCTTCCCCAGAGGAAAAATTGTTGTCGTCAAAATTTGTGGACGTCTTTGGGTTCAAATCTTGATGAGAAATAAAACAAGGCTGTATGTATCGAGTGGATTTACATTTCTTTTTTTGGAGAATTATTTCAGTCCAACATTTATTTTGGTACGACGGGTTTTCGCCAGCAGTGGCAACAACGAGGATGACGAAGATAACCGAATAACAGACAAAGATTTCAGAGCACAGATATAACGCCAGGCACTTTCAACTTCCCTCTCGTAAGTGTGTTGTGTGTGGTGTGTGTGTGTGTGTGTGTGTGTGTGTGTGTGTGTGTGTGTGTGTGTGTGTGTGTGTGTGTGTGTGTGTGTGTGTGTGTGTGTGTGTGTGTGTGTGTGTGTGTGTGTGTGTGTGTGTGTGTGTGTGTGTGTGTGTGTGTGTGTGTTCCTGTACCAATACATACACATAATACAAGAAGCGCCACACAGAGCAATTTGTTTACAGAGTGGCTGGATCAGAACGCTGACTAGTCTCTCTCTCTCTCTCTCTCTGCCCATAAAACCCTGGAACAACAATCAATATGTTTCCAGGTTCTAATCCCACCAGGTCCCTACCCCTTGTAGAACATGAGAGAGAGAGAGAGAGAGAGAGAGAGAGAGAGAGAGAGAGAGAGAGAGAGAGAGAGAGAGAGAGAGAGAGAGAGAGAGAGAGAGAGAGAGACAGACAGAAGACAGAGACAGAGAGACAGACAGACAGACAGACGAAGGGAGCGGAAACAGAGGGGGGGAGGGTGAAGTGAGAAAGAAATGGAGAGAGATAGGGAGGTGGAGGGAGAGAAAAAGAGACAGAGGGAGACCGACAGAGAGAGAGACCAGAGACCAGTGAATTAATGGAGCAAGACACCTACATCCCATCCACCTGGTCCTTAAATGCGTGTTTCTGCAGTGTCTGAAGTCACTGTGAGTCACTTGGGATACATGTGTCAGCTAAATGTATTATGTACCAATACACAGGGCAGTACATGGCATTCTGGGGGCACCTGAGCCACATCCTACTGGGGGGGCCCCCTTCTCCCGCCCGGATCTAAGTTGTTTCTCTCTTTCTCTCTCCATCTCTCTCTCTCTCTCTCTTCTATCCCATTGTCTCCCCATCTTTTTCTCTCTCTCTCTCTCCCTCTGTCTCCCTTCCTCTTTACATCTGTATATACCCATACCTTAACTCTCTCTTTCTCTCTCTCTCCCATATCTTAACTCCCCCATATCAATTCCCCAGGGAGACAAAACACACATGTATTCATTCATTGAACATTATTGTGTTAAACACACACACACACACACACACACACACACACACACACACACACACACACACACACACACACACACACACACACACACACACACACACACACACACACACACACACACACACACACACACACACACACACACACACACACACACAGTTCGAACTGCCATATGTCCCATCATGCAATTTGCAATCCCGTATAGCAAATAGCACCTTTGGAATCAATCAGAGAAAAGTCGTTGGCCCGGGTTTTAACGACGAGGAGGAGGCTGTGGAAAGAGTTTACAAGAGAGGATAAAACAGCCCTTAAAAGCCCTTTCCAAACCACGTTGACGCCTACCGCTGAGGACGAGGAGGCAGCCGGGCCTTCTGTGCTTGTTTTGATTTTGGGGGTTTAGTTTGTCCCCGTTTCTCTCTTTAAACACCGATGCTAGACAACATTTTAAAAAAGAATAATAATAAAAAACGAATTTAGGAATTAAAAAAGGTGGAAAGGAAATGTGTGTCGTCTCGTGTTTTTGTCATGTTTGCGTGTCGTCTTGCAACGCGCCTTGAGTGTTAGTCTCCTCTATTCTGTTCTGGTTTAACTTTGTACCCGGGATGAAATATGTTTTGGCTGGATTATGAAAAGAAAAAAAAAGAAAGAAAGAGAGACAGAAAGAGGGAAAGAAATACAGAAGAGAGAAAGACAGACAGACAGACAGACAGACAGACAGACAGACAGATGTTAATGAGTGCCTACCCAATTGAGGGGGAGGGGGGTCAAAGAGGGGACAGTGAGGGAGAGAGAGAAGGGGGTGTAAAAAGAGACAGAGAGAGAGAGAGAGGGAGACAGGCATAGATGTCAAGTCAAGTCAAGATGTAAAGAGAAAGAGAGACAGAGAGAGAGAGAGAGGGAGACAGGCATAGATGTAAAGAGAAAGAGAGACAGAGAGAGAGAGAGGGGGGTAGATGGAGAGAGACAGGAAAAGACAAAGAGAGGGAGAGACGAGAGAGATGGAGAGGGAGAGAAACTGAGCCAGAGGGAGAGAGGGAGAGAGAGGGGGAGAAACAGAGTGGGACAGATGGAGAGAAACATAGACAGAGAGAGAGGGAGAGAGACACAGAGTGAGAGAGAGAGAGAGAGAGAGAGAGAGAGAGAGAGAGAGAGAGAGAGAGAGAGAGAGAGAGAGAGAGAGAGAGAGAGAGAGAGAGAGAGAGAGAGAGAGAGAGAGAGAGAGAGAGAGAGAGAGAGAGGTCCATGCAGGTCCTTCCCGGTTCCCATTAAAGTGCTCGTCATCGTCTTTAATCATACATGATTTTAGCGTGGTATTGACGCCCAGGCTAAGGCTGGCTGACATATTGATTTGGTAATGATACAGTTGATTTATCCAAAGGCCATATGCTAATGGAGCCCCGTGTTCCGTAGACCGTGTGCCCGTTGATATTTAAGATATCACTTAAACAAAGAAAAACATCACTGGAATCTAATGGGGGGGAATTATTTCAGTGTCAGTGTTTCAAGACATTTTCAATTTAGGTATTGACCTGAAAGACTCGACTTATACGTATAAAACATGGAGATACCCTCGGTACCAAGTGAGCCCATTTGTAATGTAATGCTGCCCCCTGCTGGCGAGATTTACACTTCACTTTTCAAGAATCATAACGGTAGGCCTTTATTCATCCCGCCTCTCTTCCTCTCCCTACCCCCGTCTCATCATCGTAAGAATCATCATCATAGTCATCATCATTTTCATCACCATGTGTGTTTTATATGCATGAAGATATTCAATTTCATGAACATGACTTCAAAGAGTGTTTGCAAGTGTTCGACGTATACTTAATAAACCCAATTGACTGATTGACTAGTGGAGCATAAAGTGAACCGTATAGGGACATCAGACTTCAACCAAATGACCAAAATGCCCAAAACTTGAAGTCAGTCAAGTCCTGCTGGCTTATTTTATTTTTAACAGATAACTTGCTTTAAAATAATGCAGGTCTACGTCATTTAACTTGCATGGACAGATTGAATCGACACAGAACATCAATTGAATCTGCACTTGATGATTATTATATATTTATATTTTAGTGTAGGGGACACCGTAAAGTCACACTGTAAAATTAACAAAGAAAATAAAAAGTTGCATTTTACACTTGCAATTTACCGTAACTTTACCGTAACTTTCGCTGTACTGTACTTGTGCTGTGCAATGACAATAAATTATAATATATTCTAATCTAATCAAATGTAACTCTGCTACCCGAACCTAACAATCCTGAATACAACAAACCCCATCATAGACTTCCACAGTATCACGAGATTGTCTCTGATGGCGTCCATCCACAGAGTCCATCCACCCACCGTTAACAAGCACACTGCGGGGGAATACAAAACAGTCCACTCATCCATCATCGAGTGCGGGGAACAATCGGTTTGCGGTGAAAACATCCATCAGCTGTCAAGTCGGTTGCCGGTTAACCCTTCCTCCTCCTCCCCCCCAGGCTTCCTGGAGAGCCGGGCCGATGGGCCAACAAGATCAACCGGAGCTTATATATAATGTCTATGACCTGTATAAGTGCCCATGACGGATGGTGACCGTGAACGGGCCGCAACGTAACACCATGCTTTATAGCACTATGTTGTATGAAACTACTACAGAAGCTCACCATTCGAGCCCACTATGATATATTATACTAGTCCATCGTAATGACCAAGCCTTTCGTAATTCAACTTTAGTTAAGAATTTAAGTTAAGTTAAAAATTGTTTCAAATCAATGGAACCTAGCTGCTTTTAACTTTATTTATATATATATATATATATATATATATATATATGTATATTTAGTGGTGGCTGATGGTCGTAAAAGTAGAGGAGGAAGGAAGGTAGACTTCCACAGTGTCACGAGATTGTCTCTGATGGCGTCCATCCACACGGTATCAATTTTGACAGTGTATTAGTGGGTCATTTTTGCATGTAAGCCAAACAGAAGAAGTATTGTAGCGACCCTCACTTTTATATTCATACTACACATTTGACATATTTGGGGGAGAGGTAGCTTAGTTGGTTGGTTAGTTAGGGTTTTACTATTCTTGTGTTTGGCATCTCTCTACACAACCCTGTGATTCCTGTAAACTGTTTAAAAATAAGTAAAGATGTTCCGAATATCTTGTCTCATCTGTCATCCATCCGTAGGATAGGACAACATTAAGAGTTTGGCTACGACGCTACAGTATATTTACCTGTATTTAATTTAAATAAGACTTCCGATCATATAGTGAAACCAGTTGTGCACGTAAATCACGTCAATTGTCTAATCGCGACCCCAAAGAAAAACCACCTTGTCACGGTCAGCCATGCTTTCTGTTTTACGGTCGGCGTCATGCACCCGGAACACTTTGAAATGTAATTAAAAGCAAACGACAGCAATACGACTCTGTGTATATACAACGTTGTCTGCAATGCATAATTAATATGAATGACACAAGATAGATCCTTGCATGATGATAACCCGCCCCCCAGAACTCTGATTCACCAGTGCTGTGATATCTGCTGATTGGTTTCCACAGAGCCTCTGGCTAGACCCACCCTAAGGGAGGATCGTCCTCCCTTACTGCTGTACACACTCATGTTAAATGAGACTTCAGTGGGGAGCTTGGAGGATGATCCTCTGAACAGTTTTTTTAATTAGCGGTAGGGGGCGCTGTTGGTACTTTGACACGGGGCATAATTGTTGTGCTTTCGAAGTGTAAAATAGTAATTTTATCAGTATTTGCACAGATGAATCTGTTACAGGATGGTCCTCCCTTTCTCAATGGATGAGCGTCCACTATAAATATATTTGTATTTCATTTATTTATTATAATTCATTGTATTATATACTGTATATTTGTTACTTTAGGAACAATGATCACTTGACAAATTGTTGTAAAGAAATGATCTATCACATCACTAAACATTTGTGCAATTGTAAACACTTTTTCCGAAATGTAGGCTAGTAGGTTAGTCGGCTTGGATAAAAGTGTCTGCTAAATGACTGTAATGTAATGTAGGCCCACCTGCAATTCGGGCAAACATGACATCCAGTATCTGACAATTGACCTACCCTTAAGGTGGCCATGTGGCAACAGGCAGGCAGCAAACGAACCAAAGGCTGCCATGATGCCACAGGGGCCTTAAATCCCCCTGAGTTAATTAGGGGTTGGCTCTGGGGGAGGAGTTGACCTACTTTAGGTGATGGTGAGTTCAGGGCCTACAGATGAGTGTGGGACAGTTACCTGAACCCAGTGTTCCTGCTACAATCAGTTGGCTCATGTTGGTTTGAAAAGCTACATATCATAGTAATATTTGTTTTCATATTAAAATCGAAAACTATACCTGTCAAGGTATGTGCTCTTGGTTGCAAGACATTATGAGGTACTTGGACCGATATCCTCTATCCAATTGGATAACATGAAAAACATAGAAAATACCATGCATATCATATTTTTTTAATATCCTCATAAATATGCCAGGCGTGAGTGTCTGCAATAAACTAAAACGCGCCTATAGAGTATATCACGAAATGATCAATAAACCGATACAGCGCCAGAGCTTTAGAGCTTGCTCGGCAATGAACAACTAGCAATTAGCATCAATAGTTACCTGAAGGCAAAGAGCTTCGTTGGCAAAGAGCTTCGTTCACGTTGGTTCAACGTGAACGAAGCTCTTTGCCATTACAACTGCAAGTTACGCTGAATGGTAGATTAGAGAGTAACACATATAGCTCATTTTAATTCACCTGTCCGTTGGTGTTGTCTTTGTGCGACCACAAAAAAAATACTTTTGTTCGTCTTGAAGTGACGGACAGCACGTCCAATCAGCGGCGATATGATAGAGACCTACCATTTCCGGTTTGAAGTTAATGTCGCTGTGGTTTCTGACTTGGGTAGTGTTTCAGACTTGTGGGTGTGTGTTTTTGACTTGTGGGTGTGTTTTTGACTTGTGGGTGTGTTTTTGACTTGCGTGTGTGTGTTTTTGACTTGTGTGTGTGTGTGTGTTTCAGACTTGTGGATGTGTTTTTGACTTGTGTGTGTGTGTGTTTTTGACTTGTGGATGTGTTTTTGACTTATGTGTGTGTTTTTGACTTGTGGGTGCGTTTTTGACTTGTGTGTGTGTGCTTTTCGACTTGTGGGTGTGTTTTGACCTGTAGGTGTTTTTGACTTGTGGGTGCGTTTTGATTTGTCGGTGTATTTCCGACTTGTGGGTGTGTTTCCGACTTTTAGGTGTGTTTCCGACTTGTAGGTGTGTTTCTGACTTGTGGGTGTTTCCGACTTGTGGGTGTTTCTGACTTTTAGGTGTGTTTCCGACTTGTGGGTGTGTTTCCGACTTTTAGGTGTGTTTCCGACTTGTAGGTGTGTTTCTGACTTGTGGGTGTGTTTCCGACTTGTGGGTGTGTTTCTGACTTTTAGGTGTGTTTCCGACTTGTGGGTGTTTCCGACTTTTAGTTGTGTTTCCGACTTGTAGGTGTGTTTCTGACTTGTGGGTGTGTTTCCGACTTGTGGGTGTGTTTCAGACTTTTAGGTGTGTTTCCGACTTGTAGGTGTGTTTCTGACTTGTGGGTGTGTTTCCAACTTGTGGGTGTGTTTCGGACTTTTAGGTGTGTTTCCGACTTGTGGGTGTGTTTCCGACTTGTAGGTGTGTTTTACTATGGTGCCCCATCCCTCGGGCCTATGGTGGGCATGACCCCGAGGAGCGGGGGGGGGGGGGGGGGGGGGGTCCTTTATTTTCTTAGCATGAAAGGTGGCAACCCTATGTAGAAGATGTACGAAAAGTGTCTTACAGATGTTGGACATTACTTTTGGACATTTTTTCAAATTTTATTCAGTCACATAACTTCCTAAAATCGCAATTAGTCTTGTACATCCCCCTGAACAGGCACGCACGCACGCAGACACACACCACTGAAGAAGAAATAAACAGTCAGAAGGCCTTCATCAACACATAAACGCAAATGTATATTTAAAAAATAAAAAACCAACAAACAAAACAAGAACAACAGTTCATATTATTTAAGAGCTGCTTTTGTCATTTTCAGAGGTAATTATTACTTTTATTTATTCATTGTTACACAGGACTCTTGAAATAAAAAATAAAAAAACAAATCAACAAATCAACAATCAACTAAAAACTTAAAACACTTCGCCAGAAGCGGCGAGACACGGCACCACATAACAACTGTGTTCAGAAAAGCAAACCAAATAAAGTTTTGGTCACAACGATCCAAAGAACCTTCCGGAAATACAGTATCGCCACTAGGGGGTTTATACGGGGCGATGTCTGGCCACTTCCTGCAAAGCGCCGTTAAAAGAGTTTTTTTTATTTTGCATCTTTTAAATGTCATGTTTTGAGCTTCTTTTGAAAGGAGGGGTTATAATACACTGGCTCTTTGTAAATTCACTCATATGACGTAGTACGCACTGTTGGAACATTTACACACAAAAATCTGCAGGTTTTTTTTTCTCTTTTTTCGACTGAATACTCGTTCTTATTTTTCCATTTTTTTTTCTCGTTTTAACTTTTAAAGACAACAGTTAACAGTTCGGAAATGGTCTACAATTCTGAATGACTATTTTATTTTCTCCTCATAAGGCCCATATATTTATTTTTATTTTCCTGCTCTTCGAACCGTTCAACTAGTCAAGACGTTATTATTTAGCTTTCAATTCATTCTCAAGTGATTTCTTTTTTCGCAGAATTTTTTCAGAATTCTTTTCTATTTTTTTACAAACAGGGTTCACCTAGAGTCCGGGAGAAAAAAAAATGTTGAGGTTAAGACGATGACGAGATTGTCCACCATGGGCGTCTGCTTGGGTCAAAGCGGGATCAGGGGGGGGGGGGGGGGGGGGGGTTCAAGGTCTGTGCTTTACTTATACCATCTGTACCAATCCGTTTCTCCCCGATAAGGCAGTCCTGTTTTTGTGCACCGCAAAAAAACAGATTCCGACATCCGATTCATATACGTATAAGTCCACTCGAGGCTCATTATCCACCAATAATTAGGCGTACAACTGTCCGTTCACGGAGAGGCGGGACGATGCGGGGAGGGGAACCAGTAAAAGGGGAATGATGGGTGGTGCAAGGAAAAGGAAAAGAGAGGACGAGGGAGAAAGATCGGGGAATGCGAAAAAAATCCTGCTTCTTCGTAGTCCGTTTTTGTGCAAACTGGGATGTAAACAAAGACTGTTCTGAGGACCTGTGAGGGAAGGGAAACTACATGGGGGAGGGGGGGGCGGGCGGGGGTTGCGGTGTGCTCTTCAAAGTTTTTTCAATTGATTGATTGATCGATTGATTGACAGGTACGACAGCCACTCTCAATGAGTTGGTGGGGAGCCGGGTTGCGGAGAAAGCCACTGCAGAGTTTCCTGTGCTTTAAACTTTTTTTTTTCTCGGGGGAAAAAAAAGGGGGAGGGGGTCGGGGGGTCGGGGGGTGGCAACGTCTCATGTGCTTGGAAAGTTGTGTGGGGTTGGGGGTTTGGAGGGGGACACAGTACCACAAGGAACGCCGTTTGAGGGTCAAAACACAACGGGGGGGGGGAGGGGCACCCAACATTAAGACTCTTTATGTTCATGCTTTACTACGTCCCCTTTTAACATTACCCCACCCCCACCCGTCGGTATTACAAAAAAAAGTACAAAATATCTACCACGTTAGCCCTCCGCTCCCTGCCCCCGGCAATTAACTACAATAATTTATCCCTCTATCGTTTATATATATATTTATATATATATATGTATATATATACACACACACACACACCAATGTGCCTGTTGAAGGCCGGTCGAGACGCAGGGAGGTCAAATCTTCGGCCTTGTTAGCCGATCGAGTCGAGTTTCGCTTGATTCTTCGCCTCTGTCTTTTTCTCACGACATGTCTATGTACACAAACCCCCCTCCGTCTGGAGGAAATAATAGAGGAAACAAACAAACGGTAGCCTTGACCACATGTCGGATGGGGGAGGGGTGTTAGCAGAGCAGTCGGTGGATTCGACTAACGCCGGTTTGCATCCTGCGCTGTTAGAATGATCCGTGATATCGGTGTGTCTTTAGTGGTGAAGTCGGGTCGGGGCATTGTTGGCTACGTTGGCTAGTACACCCAGGAGACGGGCACCCACTGCGAGGTGGTGCACACCAGGTCCACGGCCTCCTCCAGCAGGCGGATGGTGTCGTCGATCTCGTTGTTGATTATGGTCTGGTCGAAGTAGTGGGCGTAGGTCTTCTGTAGGGTCTCGGACTCCTTCTGTAGCCTCTGGAGGGAGTCGTCCTGCGGGGAGGAGACGGGGAGGGCAGGTTAATAACAATGATGTGCACCTCAGGGCGCTTTTCTCGGTCCCCTGTAGTTCTCAATATGTTACATGCGAGCTTCGCTACATATTCTACAGAGTAACTTTAGGGACATTTGGGATGCAGTACTGGAGAGGATCAACATTAAGGAAAGTTGACCACTTTTTGACAAGCCACAGCAAGGATCTTAACAGGGCTATGTGGGCATTTCTATGACATGCAAACACAAGCTAGCGGGTGGAGATAGCGCCATCGGCTCAGTACTTACTGGCAGTTTCCTGCACCACCGTGGAATCTGGCATGCATAAGAAACAAGTGCGAAGGCGTGCCACAGAGAACGAGACAAACGTGCTTAGAGAACAAACAAAAAACATGCAAGTGTGCTATGCATCCAAGCACAGACAGACAGCAAATGAGAGGTTATTAATTGGCCATTCGAAACAAATGATATTTAGTTGAAAGGAACAACAAACCGACGACGACTCAAAAGAGCTTCTGGACAAAACACAAGGAGTGTGTACTTGCCTCCACCTCTGTCATGCCCGGCGTGATGTTAGGAGCTGCGATGAACACCACGTACGGAGCGAATTCGGCAGTCCTCAGGATCTTTAGTGCCTAAACGAGAGAGCCAACAGTCTGTTAAACCATCCTGGGGTTTGCGCACAGCAAGGCTCTACACTAAGCCCACTTAGCTCGCAGAGGCGCCTAAAAATAGAGGTGTGTGAATGTGGAACTGAAAAAAGAACCCCGACTCTCACAAGTGTAAAATACAATGAGGATTTAACATAAAGGTTTATGTTATTTGATTTATTATTTTTGGTTACGTTCAGGGTTCTAGTACTCGAGTACGGTCTTGAGACACATTTTTGATGGCTGTGGCCTCGTCTTGGACTAGGATTACATTTATTGTCGGTCTCAGTCTCGTCTTGAACCTGAACTGAATTTTTGTCAGTTTCGTTTTGAACTAGGGATGAATTTTTGACGATCTCATACGGATTGGACAAATCAGACTCATATTTTGCCTTCTTGGTCTTGAATCTGACTTTATTTACCAATGACTAGTACTGGACTTGGGAGACTCGACCGCGATGGTCTCGACTACAGCCCTGATATACTGTATATATGCAGTATATACTGTATACACAATGAACATCTGACGATAACAAAACACTTTGGCTCTGACTCCGGACAGTCCATATTGAACACCATAACACCCCCCCCCATCGTGCCGATGCTTACCTGGGGCTCCACATCCAGGATGGAGACCATTCCCTGGCCGTGGATCTGGCGGATGGTCTCCAGCCGCGTGCCGTACATGGCGTCCTCGTGGCTGCCGTACTCCAGGTAGTCGTTGTTGCTGATGTCCTGCATCATCTGGTCGTGGGACACGAAGTAGTAGTTCTTGCCGTTCTCCTCGTCCTTCTTGGGCGGGCGGGTCGTGTCTGGAGGGAGGGCGGGGGGGGGGGGGGGGGAAGAAGTCATTGGCGATCACTAGTAGCTAGCGGTAGACACACACACGTTGACTGACATCACAGACAAAACAGATTCAAAAACAGCTTCTACCCCAGAGCCGTGAGAGAATTGAACACTGTCAAACACAGCACTGACTGTTCTAGGTTACAGCAAACTTTAGATGTGTACATTTAGTTTAGTTTTTAAATGACTACTTAATGTAATACTTTAAGTAGTTTCAATTTTAACACGTTTGTTTAGTTATTTGAATTATTTATATATATTTTTAGTGAACGAGTGAAACACTTTTTTGGATTGCTACTCAATTTCGTTGTACGAATAAAGGCATTCTACTTCTACTTCGACTACTCAAGGGAAAAGTCCTAACATAAAATACTACATACAGTAAAAAAAAGAGCTCAAATTGCTTTTTCAAATCATAATCATTATTTTTTTATAGCTCAATGCTAATGGTGCCGGTTTATTATTAATAATTCATATCATGTATTAGATGCTTTTGTCCAAAGCACATAATAAATACTGTGAGTGCATACATTCTCAGTGGCCCGAAACAAGCCCCCAACTCTGGCTAATGCTAACAAGCCCCTTACCCTGGCTAATGCTAACAAGCCGCTAACCCTGGAAAAAGCTTACAAACCCCTAACCCTGGCTAATGCTAACATGCCCTAACCCTGGCTAGTGCTAACAAGCCCCTAACTCTGGCTAATGCTTACAAGAACCTAACCCTGGCTAATGCTAATAAGCCCCCAACCCTGGCTAAAGCTAACCAGCCCCTAACCTTGGCTAATGCTAACCAGCACTTAACCCTGGCTAATGCTACGCTCTACCAGTTGAGGTACAAAGGAACATGCAATTAGTCTTATCTGTTTTCACCAGACTAGTTCCTCCCGATATCCTTTGAAACTATCAAACAAATTCATTGGGGTTTAAAATAAACAGAACAGAAAGTCCTTCCCCATGGGGCCTAGCTGCGAATCTGCGTCGGTAGCTTCTTGGCTAACGGCTCTCGACAGCTAGGGCGCTAGCTAGCCGTGGACTGTGGGTTTGCCAGCACTTACGAGGGATGGGGTAGGCGAAGCGGTCCGGGTGCTTGGTGATCAGAGTGTTCTTGATGTGCCTCCGACCGACCCCGTGGGCACCTGTGCAGAGACATGCGGCGTGTCCGCAATGGTTAGCATCACAGCATTAGTCAGCAAAAAGAATCCCAGGCGAGCTGTGTGATTTCTTAGCTAGTGCTAACCATCCAAGAGAGAAGTCGTATATAGTGTTTAGCATTGTTTATAGTACATATTATAGTATACAGTATAGTAAATGCTGTTGTTTATAGTATGGTATTGTTTAGTATACTATAGGATTGTTTGGTTGAGTGTAGTATTGTTGTAGGAAATTCATACTGCGGGAGGGAATGGGGAGCAAGCATTCAATTGTACTTGCTGCAAATGGCAAATAAAAACATCTTGAATCTTCAGTATGTTCTCAATATTTATAATAATAGTGATAATTAGCAAAGATGATACCGAAGTCTAACACTTAAGATAAATTAACACGCATTATTATTATTATTATTATTCCAACCGAGGTCCGTTTCTCTAAGCCGCCATGGCCGTATCGGTTTTTCACCAAAATAAAAAAACTACGTACGAGTACGAGCGTATCGGCACTCACCCAACAGAACGAGCGTTTTCCTCCTGAACGACGGCAGTTTGACCACCTCCTCGTACGTCACCAGGTCTAGTTGATCGAACACTGTTGGCAAAGAAAATTGAGTGTTTTGGTGGCATAAAAAAACAACAGCAAAAACTGAGAAGAAAACTTGACATTAGACAGAGTAAACGGTGGATCCCAAAGCCGCAGTAAAATGCAAAGATTGGAAAAG
>CM051009.1:10682572-10687572 GCA_027704905.1 Muraenolepis orangiensis
ACACACACACACACGGAAAGAAGTGGAGTTATACACACATCTTTTGGGGGAATACACACACAGATGGAGATCTAGTGGATACAAGCAGTCACCGACAAGCAATACCCCAGAAAGTGATTTTAAACACACCACAGGCACAGTCACTGTTATCACGGTAACGCCGTCAGCACTATCACCATGGGAACACCGTAAACCACCGTAACACACCGCCGGCGCCGCCGCCAACGCTGTTACCGCGCTGTTACCGCGGTGACACCGTTGAAACTGTTACCGCCGTAACACCGTTTATACTGGTTACCGCGGTAACACAGTCAGCACCGTGACCCCCGTAACACCGTTAGCGCTGCCTGTCACCACGATGACACCGTTAATAGTGTTACCACGGTAGCGTGGTAAGGCCGGTAACTATTGGTAAACACTGTGAGAGAACCGTTAACCTCGGGTGACACCGTTCGAAAACCCATACCATGGTAACACTGTTTGGTACAGTTACCAGGATAACACTGGAAATAAAAAAGACACACAAGAGAAGACACACAAACCGAAGAGGTAACGAAAAAAAAAACATATAAAAACAACCCAAAATATAACAAACAACCCAGAGCAGACACACACAGGCCCAAAGCAAAAAGCACAGGGAAAAAAAGGCAAAAAAATTACAAAACACCGGGAAAATAATGACACACACACACACACACATGAATGCGAAGACACGAATAAGGCGCAGAAAATACACACACCGACACACACAGATATTCCACCAATCAACCAAAGTACCTGCTGCATCGCCAACGCATGCAGCCGAACCAGGGAGACAGTGGTGAATCAATAGGACATCGCTCAGAAGAACACACACACACACACACACACCACACACACACACACACTCAGCCACAGTTAGTGACAACGGAAACATTTCAACCCCACCCATCCCCCACCCTATACACACACACACACAGACACACACACACACACACACACACACACACACACACACACACACTAGAACAGAAGTGTGACTGAGGTGGTCATGATGGAATACTTAAGAAAAGGAAAATGAATTAAAAGAATATTAAAGGGATCAAAAAAATTATAATTAAAGGGATAATATAGAAATTAAAGGGCTAAAAAAAACATTTTTTTTTTACGAAATCTGAAGCTATTAAGAATGAATCATTTCTACTCATGAAATGGGCTCAGATTTCCCGCTGAATCTGGCCGGCGCGAGCGTTGAGATGTGTGTAAAAAGGCCTGTTACATAGAGCATGTACATACATAGAGTGTACATCTCACAATGTACATTTGTGTTTCGGTTGAAATGTAATAACATCTGAACATGTGATGATGGTATATATATATATATATATATATAGTGGAAATATGTACTGTACTGTACCAGGGTTAACTGACTCCCAAATTGTCCAACATAAAATAAAATATAAAAGTCAATTAAATCTAATTTAATTTGATGGTGGTCATGTTCAAGGTTGAGTGTGGCCATGAAAGAATAATTACTTTTAGTATTAGTCTTACTGTACTCTACGATATCAATAAGTGAAGGCGCAAGCAGAGCAACACTTACTTGGATGCCTTGTGTCTGTAAATATTAATATATGGAAACTTATTTTAAAATAATTGATCAACTGATAAATAATCGTAAAAACACTGTCTTTAAAAAAGAACAAAGATTATGACAATAACACACATCGACAATTTAAAGAGGAAATCCCCCTCCAACACACACACACACACACACACACACACACACGCACACACACACACACACACACAGAAACACAGAGCTCTTGGACAAAACAGAGGAGACAGAGAGAAACAAGGCTAAAAAACAGGATTAGTGATGTCACAAATAACGGTGATGACATCACAGGCCGGGACCGAGCGGGGGGGAAGCGTCGGGAATACGTACTTTCGGCAGCTAGCAGTCCTACAGAAAGCGCAGCGAGAGAACACAAACAAACACAAAACACAGGAAGAGAAAAAAAGCTTTAAAAATAAAATAAAATAAGAAAATAGAAAAAGAGGGCTAAACAAAGTGGACAGTCACCAAGTACGAAAGGGAAGGGATTTTTTTTTTTTCGAAAGGCGTCGAAAGGCGTCGAAAGGGTTACACTGCAAAAACTGCATTATACTGCGGAAGCCATTTTGGGCTGGCATTCGATCGTCGTTTACTCAAAACGTCGGACGCGTTTCGACTCTCTAAATGGTGTTACGAATTGAGTCGTTTCATAAGCTAAGCCAATGAGAAACAGTGAAGAGAAATTATCTTATTTACTTGTTTTAGAACTATTTTATACTAAAAGACTGTGTAAGAGTTAGTCCAAAAGGGCATTTTCAATTCCAGTGTACCCCAAACACAAACCAAAAAAAACCGAAACCATAATTACACCAAAGTAGGCGAAAAAAAGTGTCACGTCAGGTTTTTACAAGCGCAGGCCTTCATCGGAAAAAAAAACAGCACTTCAGACAAAAAGGGCGTCAGACAACGATTGTGGTGAGGAGTCAACACTACGTAAATTTATCTCCTTCATCTCTTTTCCTGTATCTACTCTATGTATCGCAGTTTTAATTAGTTTTTTTCTTTGTCTTTTACAACTTTGAGTGGCGATTCGTATGAGTGTCTGCCCTTCGTCCCTGAAGCCTGTTTTTCGAGGTGGTGATTTACGATAAAGACCTTGGCGGTACACAGCAGGTCGCCCACCCACCGAAACCCAAGAAGAGCAGAGAAGGGAAAAGGAGGGAAAGTCAGCAGTAAACCAGAAGGCAGCGCCGTCTAAGCTGGGCTCTCAAGAAGTATGCTTCTCGAAGCCCGCAGGATGGGGGAGGGGAAAAACGACTTATTTTCTAAGTTGTTCATCACATACAAATAAGATACACTCATATTATTACAGATAATATTACGATAAATTGCAGGGTCTTTGTGTGTTCACCCTACTCCCTGTGTAAAGCTGATTAAATGACCCTATGTTTTAGGGTTAAAAACTAAGAATGTATTTAATTGCGTATTTAATTAGTTATTTTATTAATTAAAGGCTCGTCAAACATTACCCGTAAAATAAACACCGAAAAGTTGAAAACTTAATAATAATCGTAAAGAGAAACAATTAGCGTTTTCATCGCTATAAGCTGCTTATGTTTGGCCATTTTCCAAACACTTAATCGCATATTCCAATAACCAAATTATTTTGACCCAAAACCCTCAACACCATCGAGCGGTCAGTGTGGCATGGTCACTAAGCTGTTCAATCCTGGGAAGTGAAAGCTGAACTCTCAGACAGGGGAAGTGTCCAGTCACTTCTATTTCCCTTCCAGACCCGTCAGACAGAGGGTTCCCAGAATAGAATGGCTAGTGGTGACCGGCCTTTATGTTTATGTTTTCTTTTTGTGGAGTGTGTGTGTGGTTGGTGGCTGGTTGATGCAGCCTCATCTGACCCCAGTCAGACTGATTAGAGTCTGGTTGAAGCAGCCTCACCTGGCACCCAGTCAGACTGATTAGAGTCTGGTTGAAGCAGCCTCACCTGGCACCCAGTCAGACTGATTAGAGTCTGGTTGGAGCAGCCTCACCTGACCCCAGTCAGACTGATTAGAGTCTGGTTGGAGCAGCCTCATCTGGCCCCAGTCAGACTGATTAGAGTCTGGTTGGAGCAGCCTCACCTGGCCCCCAGTCAGACTGATTAGAGTCTGGTTGGAGCAGCCTCATCTGGCACCCAGTCAGACTGATTAGAGTCTGGTTGAAGCAGCCTCATCTGGCCCCAGTCAGACTGATTAGAGTCTGGTTGAAGCAGCCTCACCTGGCACCCAGTCAGACTGATTAGAGTCTGGTTGAAGCAGCCTCACCTGGCACCCAGTCAGACTGATTAGAGTCTGGTTGGAGCAGCCTCACCTGACCCCAGTCAGACTGATTAGAGTCTGGTTGGAGCAGCCTCATCTGGCCCCAGTCAGACTGATTAGAGTCTGGTTGGAGCAGCCTCACCTGGCCCCCAGTCAGACTGATTAGAGTCTGGTTGGAGCAGCCTCATCTGGCCCCAGTCAGACTGATTAGAGTCTGGTTGGAGCAGCCTCACCTGGCACCCAGTCAGACTGATTAGAGTCTGGTTGAAGCAGCCTCATCTGGCCCCAGTCAGACTGATTAGAGTCTGGTTGAAGCAGCCTCACCTGGCCCAGTCAGACTGATTAGAGTCTGGTTGGAGCAGCTTCACCTGGCCCCCAGTCAGACTGATTAGAGTCTGGTTGATGCAGCCTCACCTGACCCCAGTCAGACTGATTAGAGTCTGGTTGGAGCAGCCTCACCTGGCCCCAGTCAGACTGATTAGAGTCTGGTTGAAGCAGCCTCATCTGGCCCCAGTCAAAACTGATTAGAGTCTGGTTGATGCAGCCTCACCTGACCCCAGTCAGACTGATTAGAGTCTGGTTGAAGCAGCCTCACCTGGTCCCCAGTCAGACTGATTAGAGTCTGGTTGATGCAGCCTCACCTGACCCCAGTCAGACTGATTAGAGTCTGGTTGAAGCAGCCTCACCTGCCCCCAGTCAGACTGATTAGAGTCTGGTTGAAGCAGCCTCACCTGGCCCCAGTCAAACTGATTAGAGTCTGGTTGAAGCAGCCTCACCTGGCCCCCAGTCAGACTGATTAGAGTCTGGTTGAAGCAGCCTCACCTGGCCCCAGTCAGACTGATTAGAAGTCTGAGAAGGGGAGAGGGGAGGGGTTACCTGAGGAGGTGGGGTCATCGGAGAAGGGGAGAGGGGAGGGGTTACCTGAGGAGGTGAGGTCATCGGAGAAGGGGAGAGGGGAGGGGTTACCTGAGGAGGTGGGGTCATCTGAGAAGGGGAGAGGGGAGGGGTTACCTGAGGAGGTGGGGGTCATCGGAGAAGGGGAGAGGGGAGGGGTTACCTGAGGAGGTGGGGTCATCTGAGAAGGGGAGAGGGGAGGGGTTACCTGAGGAGGTGGGGTCATTGGAGAAGGGGAGAGGGGAGGGGTTACCTGA
>CM051009.1:10690072-10695072 GCA_027704905.1 Muraenolepis orangiensis
ACACAGGCGCTCTCAGATGGATGAAGGGCAGTGTTGTCCGGGTGTGGTGGTGGTGGGGGTAACTATGGTAACCAGACAAACCAATTCAAATGTGCAGTTGTTTTTTTCAGATTTTTTTGTTACGGTTTGTCGGATAATGTGGCTATAAAGCACCGCAAGGTAATTGATTACCACATTTTTTTTATATATATATATATTTAGATTTTGTATTTTAAAAACAAAAAATGTAGAATCGAAAAAAACACTGCTTGGTTTGGGAAACTCGCGAGAGACCAGAAAGAGCAGAAAGAAAACAACAAATATACAAAACAAAGAAACAAGAAGAAAACTTCTTCTATTAGTGACCTGTTTCTGAGCTCATTGTTGGACCACGTTGGCTTAAAGCTAAAAGCTAAAATTTCGAAAAAAGTAAACAGACAGAAACACAGAATAAAAACCCAAAGAATCCTCAGCGTATTTCTCGCTCTACGGAAAAAAACGGAACAAAAAGTGTGTTTCTTCACGGCTTCACTCTTTCCTCCCTCTCTCCTCGGGATTTTTATGCCAATTAGTGGGAAGGTCCAGGTGTGCCACCTGGAGCGTCTAATTCATGATTATTAATTCACATCTGGCGGCTTCCCAGGGGCCTCAACATGTCCATCTATTTACATAATGACCACAGGAGGGGGGGGGGCGGCCGCTAGCCGCTCTAGCTTTCCGATTTTTATTAACCTTTTAACGGTTTCATGAAAAAAAAAAAAGAAAGAAATACAAAACAGAACAAAAAAAACAAACAGGAAGAAGCAAAGAGTCAACGAAAAAAAGAGGAAGATTCAAACCAAAAAAAGGTTTAAAAAAAACCCTGAAAAAATTGCATCCTATATCTCCCATTAGATCACTAAAGTGACAATAATAACTTTTTGTAAATAAACGCAGGACGAAGGATACATCTTTATTAATATTTAGTTACATTTGTAAATATTTATGCATATATTTTTATTTCTTTCCTATTTTTGAATTATTCTATATTATTCTAGTGTGTTATATACAATTTGACATACTACTTATACACCATTTCACAACAAATGTCCTATGTGTATTTGTCCTGCGTACGACAATAATAAAGATCTTGAATCTTGAACAGCATCTGCGATGCCTGCGAGGCAAAGTTTTCCGTTGGTCGTGCCAAACAATGTATTTTTGATCGAACGTTGAGCACAAAAGCGTCAAACCCTTTGATGACCCCTCAATGATGCCTACATTGGGGGGGGGGGGGGTGATGACGACCTTCCCTCATCAAACCTACGCTCTAACCACTACTAGACTGTCTAGACGGTCAGGTTGGCGGGTAGCGCTGGGTGGGTGGGTATCAGTAGTAGCGGTGTGCAAAGGCGTTTTGTAAATCAACTACTACCTTGTACTTCCCCTTGATGATGGCCTCGAACAGCCGCTCCTTGGTGCCGTAGAAGGGCAGGCAGCCCGACAGCAGGATGAAGAGGATGACCCCGCAGCCCCACACGTCCACCGGCTTGCCGTACGGCTCCCGTTTTACCACCTCCGGGGCCATGAAGTGGGGTGTGCCCACCCGACCTGGAGGGGAGGGAGGGAGGGAAGGAGGGAGGAGGATGGAGGGAGGGAGGGAGGGAGGGAGGGAGGGAGGGAGGGAGGGAGGGAGGGATGGAGGCATGGAGGGAGGGAGGGAGGGGGGAGGGAGGGAGGGAGGGAGGGAGGGAGGGTAACATTTTGAGATCATTTAGAGAGATAGAACAAAGAGAGAGGACGAGAGCGGGGGAGAGAGAGGAAACAACAGACAGAAAGGGAGAGAGAGATAGAACGACAGAGAGAGACAGAGAAGGAATGGCAGAGATAACGACAAAGAGAGAGAGTGAACAACAGAGAGAGAGAGAGAGAATGAGAGAGAGAGAGAGAGAGAGAGAGAGAGAGAGAGAGAGAGAGAGAGAGAGAGAGAGAGAGAGAGAGAGAGAGAGAGAGAGAGAGAGAGAGAGAGAGAGAGAGAGAGAGAGAGAGTGATAGAATGACAGAGAGAGATTGAATGACGAGAAGCGAGAGACAGTTAACCTACCTCCAGCCACTAAGCCAGACTCTCCCAGTTGGATGGCCACTCCGAAGCCTCCCAGCTTGACCGGAGCTGAGTTCTCTTTGGAGGCCAGAAGAACGCAGTGGGGCTGGCGAACACACACACACACACACACACACACACACACACACACACACACACACACACACACACACACACACACACACACACACACACACACACACACACACACACACACACACACACACACCACACAGTAGAGAATAAATTAATAAATACCCCCAACTCTCCTATCAACTTCAAAAAATGCTACTAAATGTAAATGATTCATATATATTTATACATATATATATACCGTTTTTAGATGGACATTTTTCAAACTGTTAATTTTGTTTCGCTTAGTTTTTTTTAATAATTACGGTTTTTCATGAACATTGTGTGTGTCGTATAATTACAATAACGGCATTCTGCTTGTGATTCTGACTACATTCTGATGTCATTTCCGTCCGGTTTAGAGAGCACGTCTTCCAGAAAGTTTGGGTCTGGTTCACGGTCTAAAGCCACACAAATCGTTCCAAGACCGTTGTTGAAGATGTGTTTGTTTTTCGGGGGGGGGAAATAAATCTAGACGCAGAACCAAACCCAATGGGGTTAAATTGATCGTATCGCCGTCAAATGGGAGGGCATTTATGCGGATCAAATTTGGTTTATTTTGTCACACGTGTAAGGCGCAGTGTACCATGTATGATGAAATGTTAATCTCAACAATTACAAAAGAAAATGAAAAAAATTACATTAATGTACTCATTACCAATGTACAAGTTACTAACATTTTATAAAATCCGAAAATGACAAGAATTGCAAAACAATTAAAACAAAATATGACATAAATGTACGCATTACAACTGTTTAAGTTACCAAAAACCACGTTGACACGTGGTTTTGTGTTGACACGTTCCTTTGTTTGGACGGCAAACCTCGATAAGCCACAACCACAGTGCAAAGTGATTCACATAGCATGCAATCAATACCACACACAGTGTGGTACTGACACACAGTGTGGTCATGTCAGTATACTGTAGGTGGAAAATAATAATGGTTTTAAATATGTGTTACCCTCAAATGTGATCCTTTCTTACAGATTTTCCACATTAATGTTAGACTGATTTCTTCTTCATGTTGTTGTGTTTGTTTCCCCAGTACTTTGTATTGCTGTTTTAAAGCGTGCTATACATAAAGTTTGATTTGATTTTGGTGCTCTGGAATTGTTACGTGTCTGTCTATAATAAAGGGGCAGCAAACCTTACAGGAATAATTATCATATTTCACCAGTTCTCTAGGGCTGTTGTTCCAACTGTTGTTCTCTGGTCATGTAGCACCAGTTCTCTAGGGCTGTTGTTCCAACTGTCGTTCTCTGGTCGTGTAGCACCAGTTCTCTAGGGCTGTTGTTCCAACTGTTGTTCTCTGGTCGTGTAGCACCAGTTCTCTAGGGCTGTTGTTCTCTGGTCATGTAGCACCAGTTCTCTAGGGCTGTTGTTCTCTGGTCATGTAGCGCCAGTTCTCTAGGGCTGTTGTTCTCTGGTCAACTGTTGTTCTCTGGTCATGTAGCACTAGTTCTCTAGGGCTGTTGTTCTCTGGTCATGTAGCACCAGTTCTCTAGGGCTGTTGTTCTCTGGTCATGTAGCGCCAGTTCTCTAGGGCTGTTGTTCTAACTGTTGTTCTCTGGTCATGTAACACCAGTCCTCTAGGGTTGTTGGTCTAACTGTTGTTCTCTGGTCATGTAGCACTAGTTCTCTAGGGCTGTTGTTCTCTGGTCATGTAGCACCAGTTCTCTAGGGCTGTTGTTCCAACTGTTGTTCTCTGGTCGTGTAGCACCAGTTCTCTAGGGCTGTTGTTCTCTGGTCATGTAGCACCAGTTCTCTAGGGCTGTTGTTCTCTGGTCATGTAGCGCCAGTTCTCTAGGGCTGTTGTTCTAACTGTTGTTCTCTGGTCATGTAACACCAGTCCTCTAGGGTTGTTGGTCTAACTGTTGTTCTCTGGTCATGTAGCACTAGTTCTCTAGGGCTGTTGTTCTCTGGTCATGTAGCACCAGTTCTCTAGGGCTGTTTTTCTAACTGTTGTTCTCTGGTCATGTAGCACCAGTTCTTTAGGGCTGTTGTTCTCTGGTCATGTAGCACCAGTTCTCTCGGGCTGTTGTTCTCTGGTCATGTAGCACCAGTTCTCTAGGGCTGTTGTCCTAACTGTTGTTCTCTGGTCATGTAGCACCAGTTATTTAGGGCTGTTGTTCCAGCTGCTGTTCTCTGGTCATGTAGCACCAGTTCTCTAGGGCTGTTGTTCCAGCTGTTGTTCTCTGGTCATGTAGCACCAGTTCTCTAGGGCTGTTGTTCCAACTGTTGTTCTCTGGTCTCTAGGGGTGTTGTTACGACTGTTGTTCTCCGGTCGTGTAGCACCAGTTCTCTAGGGCAGTTGTTCCAACTCATTATAGGCAATTCAATTTCAATATACAATATAATCAATCATTCAACCCGATAACATGTACTGTATGCTAGAAGGAACTCAAGGGAAGCTAGACGGCCCCTCAGTAGAGCGCATACCTCCGCCACACCAAAAAGGGTTATTGGATCCGGATTTGGATCCGGATCTGCATCGAACAACCAAGTTTTGTTCAATTCCGTAGATACATTTTTTACTTTTCTTGCTAAAAGAAAAGGGGACCAGATTTGAACTCTGTATATTTCATCCAGCGGTATATTTTCTCACAGTGAGTGAGAGGAAGTGTGCAAAGCATGACTATCTCTATATCTCTCTCTCGCTCTCTCTCTCTCTCTCTCGCTCTCTCTCTCTCTCTCTCTCGCTCTCTCTCTCTCTCTCTCTCTCTCTCTCTCTCTCTCTCGCTCTCTCTCTCTCTCTCTCTCTCTCTCTCTCTCTCTCTCTCTCTCTCTCTCTCTCTCTCTCTCTCTCT
>CM051009.1:10712572-10715072 GCA_027704905.1 Muraenolepis orangiensis
TGTCTTCGAAATGTATTCACAAAAAATAAATATCTGCATTCCAAATGAGGTTTTAAAGTAACCCTCAAGTCTCATACGGGGGAAAGCGGCTACACCGACTGAAGGAAGTTTGTGGAAAATCCTGGAAAATTTTGGACCACATTCGTGACCGGTGCGAGTCGGAGAACGTATCCCACTCCTCGACCGGTGAAAATTTAAATCTAAATCTGGAGGACTGAATCCTCTGTATCGGTCACATACATTTAAACCCATCCTGGTATTAGGAGCAGTGGGCAGCTATGTTTATACACAGCGCTCCAGGGGAGCAGTGTGTAGGGGGGGGGGGGGGGAGGGGGGTGACTGGTGCCTTGCTCAAGGGCACCTCGGCAGTGCCCAGGCACTGACCTCCCGGTTCCCAAGCCCCGAGTCCCAGCCCCTTAAAAGTAAAAGTGAAGTAAATGGTTCGACATTTTCTGGATTACTTTTTTTCCACAGAAAAGGGAGCTGACTGGAATTGTTTCACAGCACACGTATGAAGCAGTACTCTCTCATATCAGAAGAGAGCGAGACCGTTCTCCCCTGTTACTGAGTTTCAGGTTGTTTATTTTTTTAATGGGTTTTTATCGTGCCTTTTTACGGACACGCCGGCGGAGACGGACAGTGAAATGGGTTTTTGAAAGAGAGAGAGTAAGAGAGAGGAGAGAGGAGAGAGAGAGAGAGAGAGGAGGACGACGACGACATTCGTTCACAATCGAAAAACTCGAGTCGCTACAAGGCATCACACCTACTGTACGTGGTTGGCACACTAGTGCTTGTTAGTGATTTTGTTCGCGGTGGTTTTACTTCTTGAAACTTAACGCGTATGCGTGTTAACTCTTGACGGCATTAGCAGGTTAGCATGCTCGCGTGGAAAATTGCGGTCGCGGACGAGTCGGCTCATGTAGCCACGCGCATTTTCTTACGAAAACACAGATGTACACATGTAAATCGAAATAAATCGAAATCTGGAGGATTGAATCCTCTTTATTGGTCATACACATGTACACACACAATGAAGTTCGTTTTTTTGCATTTAACCCATCCTAGTATTAGGATGGTGCAGATGTTGTATACACAGCTCCCGGGGAGCAGTGTAGGAGGGGTCTGGTGTCTTGCTCAAGGGCACCTCGTCAGTGCAGCCCAGGTGTTTCGGGGACTTGAACCGGCCACATTCCGGTTCCCAAGCCAAGTGCCCAACTGACTGAGCTACTGCCAGCAACATGTCTAGTTCAATATCATTTGTTTCAAAGTGTCTTGAATGTGTGTCCTGAAAAGTGCTTGAAACCAAATGTATCATTCATATTCTTCTTCTTCTTCTTATAATTATTATTAGCGGTTTGAGCCACAGATTGAGCCAAGGTCTGAAATCAACACCCGACCACACGCCAAAGGCGGGTGGATGTTGGATACGCCGTGTTAAACAAAAAATCAACCTAGCAGCCATGTTGGCAGGTGGCAAAAGAACAAAAACAACCCACGCAGTTCCGGAGTTGTTAATTAAAACAATAACAGAACAGTTATTATTATCTCAGCCCGGATTCACCCTGAGGGGCCACCGTAGTTGGCCGGAAGTGTCGCCGTCCGGCAGCCTCTGCTCTGAAGACACACCAGGGATCACTCTCTCTTTGTTTTTTTAACCCTGGTTTAGCACTGTCTTTCGAGGCTCATTACCATCAGTGCACTATCCTGCACTGTATTCACCGTGCTGCTGTCACTACGGAGCTGCACTGCACTGCCGCCACTTTAAAACGCTTTCTGCGCTGTGTCCACCATATGTAAATATCATCCATTAGACAATTGATTGTTCTTTTTTGATTGTGTAATAGTATAGTGTTGTTTATAGTATATAGTATAGTATATAGTAGATAGTATAAAGTGTTGTTTATAGTATATCGTGTTGGTTATAGTATAGTATATAGTAGATAGTATAATGTGTACTTTATAGTATATAGTGTTGTTTATAGTATATAGTAAAGTATATAGTAGATAATATAAAGTGTTGTTCATAGTATATAGTAGATAGTATAAAGTGTTGTTTATAGTATATCGTGTTGGTTATAGTATAGTATATAGTAGATAGTATAATGTGTACTTTATAGTATATAGTGTTGTTTATAGTATATAGTAAAGTATATAGTAGATAATATAAAGTGTTGTTCATAGTATATAGTAGATAGTATAAAGTGTTGTTTATAGTATATCGTGTTGGTTATAGTATAGTATATAGTAGATAGTATAATGTGTACTTTATAGTATATAGTGTTGTTTATAGTATATAGTAAAGTATATAGTAGATAATATAAAGTGTTGTTTATAGTATATAGTATAGTCTAAAGTGTTGTTTATAGTATATAGTAGATAGTATATTGTGTTGTTTATAGTATATAGTATAGTATATAGTAGATAGTATAAAGTGTTGTTCATAGTATATAGTAGATAGTATAAAGTGTTGTATATAGTATATAGTATAAAGTATTGTTTA
>CM051009.1:10722572-10725072 GCA_027704905.1 Muraenolepis orangiensis
TTGGAGAGGAATGGATCCCATTAGATAAGACTGTGTTGTCACGCTGGATCCGAGCCTAAGACTCTGTGCGGTTTTCAATTTTTAATTAATTTGTCATTTATTTTTCGCTGATTCGCTGGTTTTGTTTTTATATTTGTGCGAAGAACGGACAGTAAACACACCACGACAGCTCCGGCATCTTCCCTTTTTAATGCCAGCGCTATTTTAAGCCTCTATATGTGTTTTTTGTCCCCCTCCCAATATGCAAGAGCTGTCTTATCGTGCTCCGCACATATGAGCGCCATTATCATAAACACAAGACAACACAAGAGTTCACACAACGCACTTTTTCTTCTCGCAATCTACAATCCAACGTGTTTTTGAAGTGAATTCAGTTTCGTGTCACGTCAAGCTGCAGGTGAAGGGGGGTTAAGTACCTCGCTCGACGGTGTCTAACCCCGGACCTCACGGGCCGGCCCGCGGACATCATCGGGGAATCGAACCCCGGTACCTTTCACCTGGATGTCGAATGCCCGGAGCGCACTGCACTATCCCGCCCTGTATCTTAATCAAAATCTGGAGGACTGAATCCTCTTAATTGGTCACATACATGTACACACACAGTGAAATGTGTTTAGTATCAGGAACAGAGGGCAGCTATTTTATATACAGCGGCCCGGGGGGGGCAGTGTAGGTGTCTGGTGCCTTGCTCAAGGGTTTTTTCCAAGTACCAGTTCTCACTCTGTACTTGGTCCGTTTCAGGGACTTGAACCGGCGACCTTTACCGGTTCCCAAGCCAAGTACCGACAGACTGAGCTACTGCCGCCCCGATTGTGTACTGCCGTGTACAATGATGTAATCCTTTATACTTAATGTATACTACTTCTATACTTAATGGGTCTTTTGTTAAACGTGACCCTTTACCTACAGACCCCAGCCCATCGGGAGATTTTAACACAATCTTCAGCTTCCTACAAAAATTCAAGATGTTTTGATTTGATTTGAAGTACAATGGAATGCTTACTCCCCATTCACTCACACAGTATGAATTTCAACAACAATACTATACTATGTGCTATACTAAACTATGCAATACTACAATACCTCAGTATCAAGTGCCGCACAAATAGACTCAGAGACAGCTTCCACAGTCAGGCCATCGGGCTGCTGAACAAGGGCGTATAGCATATAACAATGTATATTGTATTACAATGATTTATATATATTGCTCTTTTTCTGTGCTGATATATTGCATTTTACAAAATTGCATTTTTTTTTTCTTTATACAGTTTTGTACTTTTTTTTAGTTCTTTTTATTCTATTGTACTGTTTTTTATAACTGCTGTCTGTCGTCGGGTTTTTGCACATAAGATTTTCACTCACTCAAACTTGACTTGACTTGACTTGACTAAAGGCCTACACAATAAAAGAACAATTAACTGACATACAGTATAAACATATGGCAAATGGTGCAAAAAGCATTTTAAAGTGACAGTGGTCCAGCAGCTCCATGAATGGGTGCAGTACGGTGAGAAGTATGTAGTTTGACGTATGACATGACAATCCTCCAGCTTTCCTTCCCAAGCTGACTACACACACACACACACACACACACACACACACACACACACACACACACAACACACACACACACACAACAACAATAATAATAATAATAATAATGATAATAATAAGATGTTCTCGACGGCTCCAGCTGATGCTGATTGGTGGCAGGTAATTGGTTTTTACATGCGCGCCAACGCAGCGCCTTCTACCGTGCTAACAAGCGGCTGAGGTCAAGGGTCAAATGAAGAAAAACATAACAAAAAATCCCGTAATGATGGAAGCTAGCAGATGATGGCGAGCGTCAAAGGGACGTTGGCATCATACCGACAGGGGGGGGGGGAAAATGAAGCCAATTCATTGCGCCTTTGATCGATGGATTAATTCGATCAATCCGATTTGAATAGATTTAGAATATAAGGTTAAGGTCGCTGCATACAGTAACATACAGTACATTCAATATTTATGGCAAAAAAATGTAACGTGTGTTTCATTAATATATATTGGCTCTTCCTATCCAGTAATAGCGCTGCAGCGGTTAATCAATCAGTTGAACCATTCGCTATTTTTGTCACGTAAAAAAAAACGCCGCGATACTGGCGATGATGTCGAGAAAGACAGCCATACAAAGATGGAGGAGATGGATACCGCATACTGTGGCTTTAAATAGGCCTGCTGGCTTTTAAGCCTGCTAGCCACATTAAAGCCAGTGTGTTGTGCAGCTCTTCAGTGAACCCTACCTCCGCTACAGCGAACCGCCTGGTAACAGTGGGGATGGGATGGGGCGGGGGGCGGGGGGATGGGACGGGGGGCGGTGCATAGCCCACCATGACATACAGCACAGCAGACAGGGTGCATATTATTGATTTATTGCGATTGTCATAAAAATGTAATATCAGTTCATAAAAATCGTCTGAAACCGGGATGGGATAGGATTTTTCCCAGCGGGATCTGTGAC
>CM051009.1:10727572-10792572 GCA_027704905.1 Muraenolepis orangiensis
GATAGGGGGCGTAAACAACGTAAAAAAAAAAACACTTTAGGCCCTTTGGGTTTCACTTACCAGCCACCTTGAGGCCGTAAAGAAACATTGACACACAACACTGCTACCAGAACACCTCTGGAAGCCCCCGGACCGAGTCACCATCGGTGTCCAGTAACACAGCCTCGTGCATCGACGTGCTCGTGCTCGGGCTTAGCAGACTACGTTCACAGGAAGTCCATTCAATCCCAATTCAAACGCAGCAGCAGCGCAGTAGGGCCTTGCAGGGTTTCTGCGTTTTTTCGCATCCGAACGCGTAAGAAAGCGCATTCGCAAAAAGGCGTGCCGCAAAAGCACTGGACCTAAATCTGAAGGACTGAATCCTCATTATTGGTCATATACATACATGTAAAGATTCAAGATTCAAGATAACTTTATTTATCCCGAGGGAAATTAAGGGAAATTAAGGAATGTATTGCATGTAAACACACACAGTGAAATGTGTTTCTCTGCATTTAACCCATCCTTGTATGAGGAGAAGTGGGCAGCTGTTTTTTATATACAGCGCTCGGGGAGCACTGTAGGGGGGGGTGCCTGGTGCCTTGCTCAAGGGCACCTCGACAGTGCCCAGGTGTTTCGGTGGACTTGAACCGGCAACCTTCCGGTTCCCAAACCCCAAAAGACTGAGCTATCCTGCTGCCCATACATGAACGAGTACGTGTAACCGTGTGTGGTACTACTGCAAACCAGTCCTCGGTTCGCGTTAAACGTCCGCTTTTTTGGGGGGGGGGAGGAAACCAGTGTGTAACGGTCCGAATACAAACTGAACCACCAGGGGGAGACTTTGGGAGACCGACCTTTCAACCTGAGGAGAGGGGGTTCCTCGGGGGCCCCGGAGAATAGGCTACTGAGGGTCTACCGCTTTCCACTTGGGGAGGTGAGGGGAGGGACGAGGTGGTAGGGAGGGGGCGGGCTTAATCCTGGTCTGTCAGGATTACACCCTGTGTGTGTGTGTGTGTGTGTGTGTGTGTGTGTGTGTGTGTGTGTGTGTGTGTGTGTGTGTGTGTGTGTGTGTGTGTGTGTGTGTGTGTGTGTGTGTGTGTGTGTGTGTGTGTGTGTGTGTGTGTGTGTGTGTGTGTGTGTGTGTGTGTGTGTGTGTGGACGGATGCTTGTGTGTGTGTGTGTGTGTGTGTGTGTGTGTGTGTGTGTGTGTGTGTGTGTGTGTGTGTGTGTGTGTGTGTGTGTGTGTGTGTGTGTGTGTGTGTGTGTGTGTGTGTGCGTGGATGGACGGATGCTTGAGTGTAGCAGAGGAGAGTAGAAGGCTTTCATAATCCACACACACATACACGCACTGTGGGGATTTTGCAGCTTGGTTCTACTACAGTATACTTTTGGGAAACACGTTTGGGCCTATGTTCACACTTGTTAAAGGATACTAGTTTATTACAAACCATTTACAACCATAAATAATAATTTAATTCACTATACTAATAAGAAGAACAAGAACAAGAGCAACAAGGAGAAGAAAAATAATGCCATCAATGACGATTTGTTACCATGAATAAGGATTTGGAATGCATATTATCTCATAGTCTATAATCATACATGATGTGTTACACCTGGATAAATACATGGGTTGATTCAATCCATACGGATTCACAGCCATACAGACACTATTGAAGCTTAGAAATAAAAAATAATGATAGCTTTGCCTCAAGGCAATGGCCGGTGTGTGTGTGTGTGTGTGTGTGTGTGTGTGTGTGTGTGTGTGTGTGTTCAAGATGTTTTATTGCCATTTGCAACAAGTACAATGTAATGCTTACTCCCCATTTCCTCCTTCTGTGTGTGTGTGTGTGTGTGTGTGTGTGTGTGTGTGTGTGTGTGTGTGTGTGTGTGTGTGTGTGTGTGTGTGTGTGTGTGTGTGTGTGTGTGTGTGTGGTGTGTGTGTGTGTGTGTGTGTGTGTGTGTGTGTGTGTGTGGTAGTATTCGGCCTGACTCAAAGAGAAAAAGTAAGACACTTTGCAGAGCTTACAGCAGGATCTGCCATTCAATCAGAGTGAACTTTGCTCTTGACTAGCCTGCTGCCAGACATCTGCATATCCTCACCACCACGGGTCAATAACACACACACACACACACACACACACACACACACACACACACACACACACACACACACCACACACACACACACACACACACACACACACACACACACACACACACACACACACACACACACACACACACACACAAAGTGGGAATATGATGGGTTGCATGCCACGGTGATATGATGGTGCCTTCACTTACTTCCCGATCACCTCGCAGAGCTCGTACACATCCTCGAAGAGCACGTCGTCATCCGCCATGGCCTAGCGTGGGGTGGGGGGGGAGACCCGATGATGGTCTCCTCCCGGCGCCGAGTGGCTCCCCACGGGGGAGGAGGGGGGGGGGGGTCTGCTGGGACGACGAAGAGGAGCAGGAGTAGGTCTCCGCTTCTCTCTCTCTCTCTCTCTCTCTCTCTCTCTCTCTCTCTCTATGTCTGTCTGTCTACCTCCTCCGGGGGGGGGGGGTTCTAACTTGGGGCCCCAAGTGGCCCTCCGATGTCCACCACACACGGTCCAAATACGTGTGTGTGTCCAACCATCCCACTCTCCCCTACACAATCACACACACACACACAAATGTCAATGACGACAGACAAACCGGTGGTGGGGTGTATGATCCTGGGTATGTGAATCCCAGCCAGGCCAAGCCAAGGGGGGTGGGAGGGGGGAGGCTGGGGAGGCTAGCCCGCTAAGCTTGGCCGGGTCCCCGGGTGTGGTGTGCAGGGAGGAGAGGTGGACCGTGGCTCGGCCCCACCTTCCACTGGGGGCTCCTTCTCTGCTGGGGGGGGAAATAAAGATTCTAGCCGGCTAGGGTGGAGGTCGAAATACAGACCCCCCCCCTAGCTAGGAGTAATATAGGACGGATGGACGGCTAGCTAGTGTAATATAAATGATGGGGGGAAACGAGCTAGAGTAAAAAGGATGGAGGAAAAGATGGCTAGCCAGCTAGGACGGGAGGCTAGCTAGCTAGTGTGCGAGGATGGAGGTATCAGACTCCGGGGCGTGGATGTGGATATATATCCCTCCTCCTATCGCTAGGTTTGCAGGAGGGGGAGAAAAAATAAAGCTCCTCTTTGGATGTCCCGCATACCACCCTAAACCTACCCTACCCTAAAGATACATATATATATTCATATATTGGGTCATAGGGTATTCATTTTTAACGCAATTTGTGCGTTTGTTTTTTTTCCAAGAACGATGCTCTTCGTCGACTACACCGAGGCTGGAAAATGGTCGGATGGATGGATGTTAAGATAGGTGGTTAGGAGCTAAGCGGGGTCGGTTGAACTAGAGAGATATAGCCGGCCGGCCCGCACCCTATGCCCGCCGTCCGTCAGCGCGCACCGCGGGGCTGCGAAAGTGCCCTCAGCATCCCGATCCCCGGTCCCCTGTTTTTATTATTATTACTATTATTATTGTTGTTATTATTATTACTATTCTTATTATTACCGCACACGACCGCGCTCATCTCGACGGGGAAAAAAAATGAGTTTAATCCATCAAAAAGATACGCGATATAGTAGTCCATGTACACCACCCTCCCTCCTCCTCCTCCGGCTTGGTCTCCAGTTGCTCCAGTTTCTCCCGACGCCCCGTCTCTCATCCGCTTCGGCTTCCAGAAACGCCAAGCTCCGCCTCCTCCTCCTCCTCCTCCCTCCTCCCCTCCTCCCCTCCTCCCCACCTCTCCACCCTCTCTCCCCCCCCCCCCCCCCCCCCCCCCCCTCCCTCTCTCCCTCTCCTCTCTCTCTCTCTCTCTCTCTCTCTCTCTCTCTCTCTCTCTCTCTCTCTCTCTCTCTCTCTCTCTCTCTCTCTCTCTCTCTCTCTCTCTCTCTCTCTCTCTCTCTCTCTCTCTCTCTCTCTCTCTCTCTCTCTCTCTCTCTCTCTCTCTCTCTCTCTCTCTCTCTCTCTCCTCCCTCCCTCCCTCCTCTCCCGGTTGAAGGAACCCGTAGGAGGAGCCCGTAGATCCACGATGGCGGAGGAGGAGCCGCGTCCTAAAGTGCTGCGTCCGAGCCGACATGTCGTCCGGTCCAGAGAGAGGGGGTGGGTGTCCGCCGAGGAGGAGGAGGACCGCAGCTAAGCCTCACGGGTCCTAGCCATCGTCCGTCACAAAGAGTGTATCCTCCTTGGATCCATCACCTTACGTCAGCTTTTCGCCTCTCCTCATTTAGAAAAAATATATACACAATTCAATACAATTAAATACAATTAAATAAAATTCAATACAATTCTAAAATTAAATGTACATTGTGCATACATGTAAATGTCATTTATCAGTAACTTTGCTTTTTTGTTTATTTTTATTGTATATATTATTTTTATGGTATTGTTTTGGAGATATATACTGCGGGAGGGAGTATACATCTATACACACACGGGGGGGGGGAGTAAGCATTCTAATGTACCTGTTGCAATTGGCTAATACAAATATATTGTATCTCGTATCTTGTATTTACCAGCTTGGCAGCAGCACTTGACAACTGTCAAAGTATAACTGCATTTTGTTGGATTGGATCTATCTGTCGGACTAACTGGAATATCTGCACCACACTTTACACCAAAGTATAACTACATTGTGTTGGACTATCTATATTTTGGACTACAGCACACACTATATATATATATATATATATATATATATATATGTAAATATTTACATTTGTGTCTTTTTTTTCTTGTTATTTTGTAATTATTTGTAATTGTGGCACATCTTTGGAGTACATTGTACCTTGCCGACTGTACTTTATACATAAGACGAATAAACCAAATCAGAATCTTAATCTGAATCTGAAGCTGTATACAAACCTATGGTTTGTGGATAATACAGTTTTCCCATTAGGATTCATTGTTGTGTTTGCATTGGATGCATTTGCGAATTCATTGCTATTTAATTCTGTATGCTATAGGCTAATAATGGATATATGTGTTTTATGAAAGAAATCCCTGCAGGTGTGGGACACATAGGATAAATTGTTGTGGCCATTGTGGAGGTGAAATTAATAGATAAAGGTGAAATAATTAGATCAACATAGAAGAGGGACAGACTGAAGGCGTGTAGGGGACGCCCTCTAGAGGTGGCAATGGCATATAATAATCAACTTTGACTAAACCCCGTTCCTGATTCTAAGACAAAAACACCGTGCTCAAAATGTGTTTAGTTTAGTGGCGTGTTTAGATGCAGTTTCATTCACACACCATTTTCTAAAAACGCAATTTCTACGGCTTAACCATAGACTGAAGACATGTGCATATAAATATACATTTGGGTAATTGAATGAATCTGAGTCATATGCCTGTACACACTTTTCCACACAAAACGGCCCGTGTAATCTGTGATACAAGATAAAAATGTAAATGCAACAGAATTGTTAGAAAATACTTGACTTAGTAACTACTACTTGGTAGTTGAGTAAATGTGCAGGCGAGCGTGTGTAGAGACACGTATGGCCACTAGAGGGTGCTGTTTCTTAACCACGGTTCTCCCCCGGTGTCCATGGTGCTGCATCACTTCTGCTCGCGCATACGGGCGTACGCTCTTCGCCGATTGGTTGAAAGCGCGGAGAAGCTATTGATGATCTGATTGGTGGATGATGTCGTCATCATGTACAGGGCCAGCGAGTGTGGCATGAACGGGTTTGTCTCTCAAAGACCCACACATTGACAAAGGACAAGGCCACTGGAACAATACATGCAGAATGTGTGAGTGTGGAAAGAAAGAAAAATAAATACAAAGCCAAGAAAAACATACTTAAACATCCAAGCCAATGGAAGCACTGACATAACATGAACAGCAAAGAATGGTGTTTCTATGGTAACAAGATGTGCACAGTCATGGTGTGTGCGTGTGTTAATGACTATTGTGTAATCTAACTATTGTGATACATGCATATTAACAGTTAGAAATAAAACACACACACACACACACACACACACAAACAAGACAGCAGACAGTGAAAACAAAAAACAACTATATTTCAAAACAACTTTATTTCAGCAGCAACTGATAATATTTACATCCAAACCGTAACATTTTCACTTAAGGTATTTTATATTGCACCATTAGGAAAAAAGGCAACACAAACCGAAACCAAAAAAAAACAATCACAAATCATTAGTAACTTAACTCAATACCTGGCAAGCGTTACTGTACTAGTGACACTACACTTGTTAATACTCCACAATGACAAAAAGCAAACCTACAGAAGTCACTGGACCGGTGTCTGTTTCATTTCATTTTTGAGTACATTTGACAACATGTATCGAGTCCAGCAACATCCAGTGACGCTAGGCAATGAGGTTGATGGACGATTGCATTTCATGCTTTGTAATCGCAAAGTAAAGTGAGGAAAACGTCACACACACACAAAGACATGGATGCAACACCCAGTGTACTCAATGCGTACCAGCTTCATAGTCTGGGGATATGTGTAATATAACAATCCCCAAAAACCTGTCTTTCATACTTTAGGGGAAACCAAGCCCATCATTCGATTCTTAACATCACAGCTCAGCGTCTGAAGTCATATCATAAGAGTCAAATTTAGTAAATCTGAACCCTCTATACCATAATTCACATCATATTATTTACAGGTCTCGGAGCAAGAGAGAGAGAGAGAGTGATATATGTACATGGGAGTTCTTTATGGTCTATTTACCGCTCCTTCTACCAGGACATATGAGGCAATGTGGAATTCATGTCAAAATCCAGTAGGGATTGAGCCTCTGAGTGTCAGTAAGTAGTGGCTTGGCATAAATCAGAACTCTGGCACCCCTTCAGTGAAAAGAAAATAACAAAAGCTTTCTTGAGGAGGGTTGGAGCCTTGATTTCACTCAGAGCACAATCAAAGCATGGTCTGGACCGCCACACAGACCCTTTAAACCAATACAATACTGCTTTAAAAAAATAATAAGAGATAATAGAGGAAAAAAGGGAGGCGCTCATGTAACCCATCTGATCTGGTCAGAAATACAACACTGCATGAATAATTGTTTTTAAGGAACAAATGATTGCATGCAGAATAGTGTGTTCAATAAAACAAAAATGAAAAAAACAGATAATATAAGTAACTGTGTGTGTTGTTCACTTGTCAAGCGTAAACGGTTGTGACAAGAGCCTATAATGAATAGATCCAATGAGATCCAATGAGTTGGGGTTTCACAGTATTCGTATGGCAGGGTGGGGGGGGACCTCCTGGGGTGTTCTTGGGTGGGGTGGTGGTGGTGGTGGTGGTGTTTGTGGGGGGGGGGGTGGAGGGTCAGAGCAGAGACCCTTTTAGGAGGCCAGGCCTAACAGGAACCCACCGACGAATCCACTGGACACCACGATGTTCCTCTTGATGAAGTCCGTGGCCTGAGAGGAAGAGGAAGTGGACACATTACGTCTGGATGTGGAACTTTTCCCGTCAAACGTATTAAAAAACCTCCCCTTTTAGCGGGAGAGCAAAATGAGTACAACATACAAGTGTAAAAATGATATACTTTTCCATATTCATGATTCTCTGAACAAATGGGCCGAACTCTCTCCATGTGGTCAATTACATAGATCTAAGCAAACCGAACACACCTGTGTGTGTTCTTGTGTTCCACACACACACACACACACACACACACACACACACACACACACACACACACACCACACACACACACACACACACACACACACACACACACACACACACACACACACACACACACACACACACACACACACACACACACACACACACACACACTCTAAGAAGCAAAAAAGGGCCATGTGGCATGTCAATCTCACAGGTGTAATGTGTCCGACTGCACACTAGAGGGCAATAGTGTGCTGTTGTTCACCAACATGATGCACCTTAAAAAATTGCCAAAATAAATAATTACCTAATTTCTTGTTCCGTTTCCTGACTTCTTTATTTTATTCACAGTAACGCACTTAGCCAATCAAAAGTGTGAGACTAAAAGTTATGGTTTATTGGGCAAATTCATGCAGGAAGAAGAAAACGTTTTTTTTCCGTCACAAGTTACCTTTACCTCCTCGATGAAAGAGTTAATTTCTGGCGCCGCTTTATTGGCCTTCTTCTTCAGGTGTCTCTTGGCCTTGTTCACGTCTTTCTCCACCTTCTTCCAGTCCACCTTCACGTAGCCGCTGTGATTGGCTATCTGTTTTGTCACACATGAAAGTCAAGTGTTGGTGAGATTCCTTGTTTTCCCCCCTTCGTCCTACAAAATCAATTGAATGCTGCATTACATTGAACATTTGTTCGATCAAATGGACCATTTTCGTTTAAATGTAACCCTAACACTCAACAAACCCAGCTTAACAGTATTTTACATTTTCTTGGTCAGCAAACCACACCAAATAGACTAATAACTAACTAAAAGCTCTATCATCCACCTTATGCTCTCTAGTTTAATAACAATAATGTAAATAGCTATAAGAATGATAGAAATAGAGGTGATGGAGGTGGATGGAGAGTCAAATGGTATTTCCCTCTCTGCGCCAACTTAAGTCTTGAAAGCTTAAACAAACGGCAACATTAGGCTAACATCCGAGACGCTACTTTTACCGCTACCAGTGCAGCGACGTTAATGCTAATCCCCAGCGACACGCTTCTCACCTGGAGCAAGAAGAACCCTCCCCCGACAGCCGTGGCGGCGATCTTCCCCACTCTCTGGAACAGGTAACCAGCACACCTGCACGGGTTCAAGAACACAGCCTGAATGCCTTTAGCCACACCACCACCTGTTTCATTGTTGAGGTTCGTCGATCCAGCCGGTCGACAAAATGTGATCTTCCTTTATTTACATTGCTTTCATTTTCAAAGGCATCACTGTGATTCGTTACTGTACATGGTTTTTAAAGGGTTGGTGAACGTGTTGCGGTTTATACCTCAGTATCTATCACAAGGTTATTAAACCACTGAAATAATCACATTTAGTTACAGTCAGGCCTGGTCATATTTTAGATTGTCTGCTGTGAGATGGCACAGGAGCAGCTCAAACACTGCATAAATGCGCTCGTTAAAATTATATAATAATACTGCAACAATTAATTGGTGACTGGAATGTTACACACACATGCACAGACACGCAGTAGTGTAACAATCTCACAGAAAACAAGTTCATAACCAGCGTGACACGGGACATTGCTGCTGAGAAGCAGGAAATAGCTGTTTAGGGACATGTGTAAATAAAGTCAGGTAAAAAAAGGATTACATTCATTTAGCAGACACTTTTGTCCAAAGGGACTCACAGTGTACAGTATGTCAGTATGCTGTATTGAATGACTATATATTCTCATGTATGTTGGACTTAATGACTATATATAATAATGTATAATAATATATAATAATGTAAAGCGCTTTTATCCAAAGCGCTTTACAAGTCATGCCTCACATCACCCATTCATACACCGATGGTGGAGTCAGCCATGCAAGGAGACAGCCAGCACATCAGGAGCAGTTAGGGTTAGGGGGTCTTGCTCAAGGACACCTCGACAGCTTTTGCTAGGAGGAACCAGCAAACCAGCGACCTTTCGGTTGTGAGGCGACCGCTCTACCTCCTGAGCTATACTGCCGCCATATATGTGTGTGTTTTACTTAACGACTTAATTGCTATGTATACTAATGTATGTTGTGTTTACTAACTTAATGACTATACATACTCATGTGCAGTAGGGTGTGCTTAATGACTATATATACACAGATTAAATTACATTACAGTAACTTAGCAGACGCTTTAGTCCAAAGGTAGGCAAGAGAAGTACAAGTAACCAGAAGTCTCTCGTCAAGGAGCAGAACCAGTGCTCAGGTTAAAGTGTGATCAGTGGGCTCCTTGCAGCTCTTACCATCCGGTCACCCCTCCCATCATGATCTGCGTGGCCACAGAGTACTTCTCCGCAATGGGGCCAGAGTTGTTCCCGAACACTCTGCTCCACCACTGGTGTGTCCGGGCGTACTCCGTCAGGTCCACCACCTCGTACACCTCCTCCTCACTCTCCGGGTCATCCTGACCTGCTAATATAGACACCAGCAAATCAGTTGGTTTGTGCTTATCATCTTTCATTTTTATCACACCAGGATTGCAACTGACACTGCCAAGACGCACATATATAACGTATGTTTATTACTAGGTTATTGCATCTAGATGTTAAGACACTGGTCGACTTGTTCGTACAGTCCAGAGGGTTGGCGTTAAATCAAAATGCATAGCAGTGATACTCCCGATGATTTGCCACATTAACAATTAACATGTTATATTGATGTGTTCCTTCATACATCGTATCACAGGCGGTAAAACAGCACAAGGAATCGACCCGTGTTGTTTTAGCCAGGGATAAATACAAGGCCTAACAACAACAACAACAACATCAACAAAAAAAAGAGTAGTCTCCTTTACCTTCTCTGGGATCCGCGTCCGCCATTTTGGAGAAGGCAGTGACGTCACCAGGATGTTGACAACACTTAGACCCGCCCACTCGGTGTGACTCGCTGCCACGTCAGTCAGTAGGTCCTCTTTCTCTTCGATTAGGCTCAGCGATATTTTTAATAGTTGCGCACATTGGTTTTTTTATTACGTGTTTCTAATTTATTACGGCATGGAGGTTACATGTCGTTTTATTGTGGTCAAATCAATCAATAGACAGAAAAACTGATTCAGATTCTGATGCAGTTTTTGGTGTATTTGTCACATGTATAAAGGTACAGTGTACAGTGAAATGTTATAGCCGGCTACAAAGATGTACTCATTAAATTAAAACAACACAAAAATTACAAAAAGAAAATACAAAAAATGAATACATTTGAATCTAATTTAATCTAATCTATCATGTGTATCATGTGTCTGTGATTCGACCGTCAGAACTCATATATGTCTATCTATATATACACACATACATATCATAAATATATTTTTTATTTTATTTATATATGTATTTATATATTTACATATATATTTACATATATATTTATGTATATATGAATTACCACGAAAAATTTAAAATAATGCTTTTAGAGATATGGCAACATTAAACTGTAAATTATATTACCACGCACTAAACTTGCACTCTGGTTAGATGCTAAATTATTTTCACTGTACTGCACTTGTGCTGTACACTGACAATACATTTGAATCTAATCTAATCTAATCTAATTAAAAAAAAACTAATAACATGTAGCCCAGCAAAGTCATATGGTGGAGCCATGGTCTCTTCTGATTGGTCGGCGAGGAACGAGAGGGCGTGGCCACAGCAGCGTGGGTTCGGCTGGGTGACACAATTATAACAACTTTAGCGTCGTGGGCCGTGGACGGGGGTTTTTATGGTCGAAATAGACACACACTTTTAACACAATTTAGATTTTATTTGCATGCATTGCAACAACAACAACACGTCCGCACTCGCGTTGAAAATGTGACGAGAGTAAGGAAGGAAGGAGGGAGGAAAGAGCGAGAGAGAGTAGAGAAGGACTACTGTACTACTACCACCAACCAACCGCCGAAAATCGCATTTTTTTTTATCCGGGGGACGAGAAAAAAGTTTCGGATCATTTCCTCTCGTCTTCGCCGTTTATTCCGGAGGTTTTCCCCTAGGTCCGAGGATTTCCCCCTCCATGCAGTCGTCGTGCGGCGTGTCGCTCGCAGCCGCCGCGCGGACTCTCGGAGCAGCAACCGTCGCCGCCGCTCCTCCTCCTCCTCCTGGCGGTGGGGATGAGGAGGAGGAGGCGGAGGAGGACAAGAAAATGGCGGCGGCGGGCAAAGCCAGTGGAGCCGAGGAGGACTTCCCGACGACGCTGACGGCCGCGGAGCGAGAGAGCCTGGCCGCGATTGACAGGTCAGCAACCCCCCCGACGCTCCCGTGGACGACGGGGATGTCTCGCTTCTTCTTCTTCTTCTTCTCCTCCTCTGTGTTTGCAGTAATGGGCACTACACTGGGAGCCATACTGAGTCTCTCTCTGTGTGTGTGTGTTTGTCTTCTTGCAGCTCACTGTTTGGATTTCAACGGCTCCATGAAGATGGCGCCAGGACGAGGCCCCTGCTGTTGAAGGTAGCACGCCTTTTAAAACTTAAAACGTCTAACTGGTGGTGTATAGTGAGACACAACCCCCCCCCCCCTCCGGCCCCGGCCCCTCTCTCTCTCTCTCTCCCCCCGTGTGAACGGCACTCGGCCCGGGCCCTATCTGCTGCCGAGGAGGAGCAGCAGCCCCAACGGGCTGAAGCTAACCGCTACTCAGCCGCCCCACACCCATTCACTCGGCTAACCGGTGGGCTAGCGACCCAGAGGAGGACGTTGTTCGCAAAAGCGTCGCTTTTCTTCACAACTTGCTTCGCGTTTTTTTTTGTTTAAATCACCTAAAACGTTGGAGGAACGTTGGACAAAAGGGGTCAGATTTGCAAGTGGTCCACCCAACCATCTCCACACAACACACACACACCTCTAGGCTTGTACACAATACACAGTGTCGTTGTGTAACCCCAAGTAACTACTGTCATTGGGGGGGGAAACAATCAAATCCAGGTTCTGTATTGGGTTCTGTATCGGAGTGTTGCGTTCATGACACCCTCGGAAAATCGTAAACGTGGACGTAACTCACACACATGAAACACACAGCGGTTCACTTTTCGGTTGCAGTGTTGTGTGTTCACAGGGGTGTGTGTGTGTGTTTTTGTGTGTGTATGTGTATCCGAGGGTCGCTTTCACGACAGCAGCAGCCTCAAAAATTTCGTAAATGTGGACGTAACTCACACATTAACACTGTCTTAACGTGAGAGCAAGTATCATCATCATCATTTAATGGCTGGTTGGCTGTCCAAGATGGCGGGACACGGATGACTATATATTTCCTCGGTTTTATTGTGTTATATCGCCACTAAAGACGACGTGCAGTATATGTGATCGCGGTTGTGATGGATGTGATTTGGGGGTGTCAACGCGTTCTCCCCATCTCTCTCTCTCTCTCTCTGTGTCTGTGCTGCTCGTCATTCCAAACTATTGTACGTGTATTATATGCGTGTGCATCTCTTCTGTCTGCATGCAACGCATCGGTAACTTTGCACGAAATGTGCACGACTTTGTAGTGTCCTCGCATCTGTTTGACAACTAAGGATAGGTGTTTGGAGCCACTGTCTCTTGATTCGGAATCTGCTCGCTAGGTGGTGTGGACGTATAGGAAGTTTTCATGCAGGCTGTCAGACAAAAGCGCCGGGCAGTGCTGTAGCCGTCATAGGGGATACAAGGACAATGCACTGTATTGAACGTGTGCTAGGCCAACCTCACGTTGCATTACGTGCTACATGCATTGTGTGTGTGTGTGGAGCTCACTGGCATTTTGACATGCCAATAATGCAATGTCACTGATGCACATGATTGTTGCACAATGATGCTTTTGCAGCAAACCATGTGTGCAAACCATGTGTGAGTGCTTGTGGATCGTTTGGGATGTGTTCAAAGGTGTGTCTCCTCGTGTGTAGAAGGCATCGAGAAGAGGAAGTTGAAATAGCCGAAATGCTAATTTAAAATGCTTGCGTGCGGGGATGAATGACATTCCAAGGTTGACAAGGATCCAAAAAGGCAAGGTGGTGGAACTTGGCATGATAATGCTCGCCCTTTGATGTGCCCCGACTATTTTGCCCATCCCCATGTTACATTCTTGTTTGAGTTATTTCGCTATCTGCTGCAAACTGGAATATTCTGTTCAATTACCACAGTAATAGATGACGGATTATGTTAAGTCTAACATATACATCTTCCCTGGTTTGTGTATTGGGACATGTTTGTTTACTTGGTTTTGATCACACCCCTTCAAATGTGGCTTTTGCATTTGGCTGACCTGTTTTTAATGTGGCCCAGATTATTAGGGCTTTCACCATGTGCTCACGTTATCTAGAAATTATAGTATGTTTATTGTAACAATGGCTGGGTTAACGTGATTGTGTGCATCTGTAATTCAAAATATTGATTAAGAGTTGGTTGGTGTTGTCTCACTCAAACGTACACATTTGAATGTGGGAGAACGTGCTAGGGTGCACATTTGCCATAACATTATGGCTAACATGGTGGCTATTCAACAGGGTTGAAGACCTGTCAAAAGCAGAGGTTAAAAGTATATTTTAGCATTGAAGGGATTATTACTAAACCTTTGCTCTCTTGTAGGCAGTTATTACACCGCCTTCAAATCGTTGCTTCTCCACATGCATGTTGTGAACGTGCAAACATGTGCCACTTAACACACAGTGAACCCAATCTAGCATCGGACATCATGGAGTTAAAACGAGAGGTCGGTGGTAGATGTACTTGTGCTAGTCCTGGGCAGGGTCATGGCAAGGTCAGAGCCTTGGAGGCAAGATATACTTGTGGTTAAGAGGGTTTGACACGCCCCCCCCCCCTCCATCCGAAAGGTTCAATGGTCCAACCCCAGTTTCCACAGTCAACACCACTTAACCCCTACGTTGCTTTGGATATAAGCATTCACTAAAGGATGATGATAATATGGGAGTGGGGCATGGACCCAGGTCCTGAATAGGACCCAGGTAAAATAGCATCTAGGTGCATAAGCGCGACTCTCATCCTCGGACCATTTTGTTGGGTGGTCGCCCAAGAGCCCCGTCTTCTTGTTTTACCTGGAAGAAAACCCATGTGTGGCCACAGTGGCTACAGCTGCTGCCTGAAAACACTACTCTAATTATATTATATAATACCTTTTCGGTGGAGACTTGGAACGCCCTCCTCCTAGCCACGAGAGAGAGATGGCGAGATGGCTTCACTATCTACATTCCGATCACTCTGACCAAGGCCTGTCCTCAGTGAACCAAAAGTGTTAACTATTGGGTGGATCCATACATGTATAGATGATGATGTTGTCATATGTCACTTGAATGAAAATCGATCAAAATGCATTTTATGTTTATGCAAATTGTGAATATTGTCATGTCTTGTGGGTTTAAAAAAAACAACCTGCACACTATGTGTATGATGACGGTAATATGGTTTCAAATTACTTCATGCACACTTTCATGTAGTAAAGTATTGGCGATTCCTGAGCTAGAACATGGTTGGAGTAACTTCACTGAAGTTTATAGACTAACCCGTGCAACGACGGTGGAGGGAACGTTGCCGTCTGCAGAATGTCTACGGATTTGCAGTTTTGCATCTGATGGTATGGCTTTCCTCCCCCAAACCATAGATCTGAAAATGAATGGTGCCACGGTTGACCATGACTCAGCATAAAACTCATAGACTTTAGTAGTATGGTTTCACCATCATGAAACATCTTTTGTTGGACAGAAGCCAAGGGGCAAAAACAAACTTTTTTGGCGATGAGGCCTCTTTCACACATAGTTCCAGGTAAATGACACTTGTGTAACCTTTTAGGCACCTCTAGGGATTTTCACTATTCACACATCGTGGCTATACGTTCTAAGTGGGTCTCTTTTTCATCTTGCGCCCTTTCACACATGGCACAGCAATTTCTGGAATAGATGGGCCGAGGGACCATCCAGCAGATGGTGGTAATGCAGAAGTTATGGATGCTATCCGCCATAAAATTTAACAGAAGAAGAACTTAAAGTATGGACTGATTTAGATATATATTTTTTAAAGTGCGCTTGTTTGCAAACTATAGAAGTTGTCGATTAAGTGGAATCACCCGAAAAGCATTCAAATACGGGTGTCGTCTTGCGATTGTCAAACCAACGCAACCTTCTCCCTGCAGTGTACAACCGTACCAGCTCTGTTTTCTGTCGGTCTTGAGATAGGAAATTGGTGCGGTAGGTTCTCCAGGGTTGGCTTAACTCATAAGTTGGGGGGGGGGCGCACTTATTGAATATATGTGCTTTCAGGAATGTTTCCCCCCCCCCAACCCGTCTTAAGTGCATGGGATTGTTGTATTCTACTGTTTCTCTCTGACCAGTGGATGAAGGCTCCGCTTTGTTATGAAATAAGCAAAATCATTAGGTCTCATAAACGTTTGTCATCTGTTACAAGATACAAGATTTTGATTGGCCATTTGCAACAAGTACAAGGTAGGAGGGAGAAGAGATGGTGCCCAGGGTGGTTGCAGTCCTTAGTGTTGGAGATGGCCTTCTTCCGACATCTAGTCCTACAGATCTCCTCTATGCATGGAAGTGCACAACCGATGATCTGTTTTCCTTCAGTGCTTGACACCACCACTTTGAAATGCAGTAATGTGTCCAGTATTAAGAATGTTTTTAATATTGGCAAATGTTAATCAAATGTAAGGTTTTGCACAGATCAACGGACTCATGTGCTCATCTAACTGTTCCTAGTCTTATTGTTCTTCCATGATGCCCCCCCCCCCCCCCCCCGCCTTCTCTGGTCTTGCCAGACAACACAGGAAAGCCATATCTGTGCAGCTGCCAGACACTGTTGTGGCTGTCCACTTTTTTTTTTTATTGCCAGACATGTCAAGTCACTTGCACAGTCAGCTGGACAACCCCTTCCACAGGCCGCTCAGCTGTGCTGTCAATCACCCATCCTGGCCCCTCCCCTCGTTCCCCGAAACACTGCTTCCTTTTGAAACAAACGTACTGCTTTTGAGTCTGTTTGCGTTCAATGTTATCTCTGATGGTTGCTGTGGCTACACCTGGTTAGAGCCTAGTTAGGCGTTTTTAAATAAATGTGAAGAAAATTAACCATTTACAGTATATAATGGTAATTATTTGATATAAGTCAAGCTAAAAATGGATGAATGTTAATCCGATCAATTTTAAGTCAACCTGGGTTGACTGGGTTCTTCATTTCATTACGTCAACAGGTGAATCTTAATTTCATGATATTAAATCATCGTGTGAGCTTCAAACATGTCAACCTTTGGCTTCTGGCCAGCTGTCTTCTTTGGCCCAAAGTTCATAGCTGTTGCTGAAGCAATGAATTAAACTGTTGTTATGACCGTTTATCTAATGAGTAAGGGAGGAGTAAATCTTGTCCGTTCTCCAGACCGGTAGCGCTGCCAAGAGTTGTTGTCACTGGGAGCACTTTAAATTAACGTTCACAACAGTTGTTGACCTGAGAAGGCAACATTACCATTGCTAATACCAACAATTTGCTTCGAGCAGGGGTTCCTAAACATTTTTCTTCTCGGGACTGAAAGAAAACTTCTGACTGTTTCTGTCTGACCCAACCGCACACTCGGGGAAACTCTTGTAATGTGCTCAGAAATGTGCCCTTTCTTAGTTTTCTGTGCATTGGCAGTTCGCGACCCACCTCCACCTGGAGCTTGGGTCCCTGACCCATAGTTTGAGAAGCGCTGGCTAAAAGGAAAAAGTTGTCGAAGGCCTTCCAATGGTTATCCTTCAGCGACCCGAGCAGCAAGTGACAGTCTAACAGACCGAATATTGAGATGGTCTTCCTCCTCTCGTGTGTGTGGAGGAAGATCGAGATAGTTTTCCTCCTCTCGTGTGTGGAGGAAGATCGAGATAGTTTTCCTCCTCTCGTGTGTGGAGGAAGATCGAGATAGTCTTCCTCCTCTCGTGGGTGTGTGGTGGGTTGACATGGGCCCCACATGTGCCCCGTGGAAATGTTTAGAAAGCAGCTGTTCCTAGAGGGCTGGTGGCCACTTGGCGCACAAACAAAAGCAGTGTGTGGAGCCCATAAGCCCAGACAAATGTGTAGCTTAGTGTCAAGATTATAGGCGTAGACACTTCATTCATTTTGACCCGCTGCTATTTTGTGTGCGTTTGTCTGTGTCCAATTTCAATGAGCATCTAGTAATAGGTAGTTTGATGCACTTTAGCCAGGAAAGTGCAGAAGTAATGGAATGACTTTCCAACCAGGCTGTCGACCACATTGAGATGTGGGAGCTTGTTTGCAGTACTGCTGCTACATGATGTTCAGCAATTCATACCCCCTCGGATGTCTGTATACGTCCCCCCCTGTAGACTCCTACTAACATGCCACCAGAAAAAGCTGGCTTTTCTGAACTACTCGGACCAAAAAAGGCAGACCATGGTTGAGTAGAACGGGTTGATTGTTTTAAGCAGGCGGTAAAAGCTTGACATCCACTCCACATTTGACTTGCTGATTGACTGACTGCTTGTGATTGATATCTAAAGTCTCTCATCCAGGAATCTGGATGAACGAGGCGTTTCACTTTGTCACTTCGTAATTTGTTTTTTTGTTGATCTGGAGGTGTGAATTTGGCGAACGCCCAGCAGTAGTAAACTGAAAAAAAGAAATAAAAGGTTTCAAATCAACACTGTGCAGACCGGCCACTGTAGAAATACACTCATTAAAGTCTCCTTCCATAAGCGTCATCCACCAGCACAAATTAGTTTCTCTTCAGTAAACGTGAAACTAACTCCGCCCCTTGCAGTGTTCTGGTTTCCGGCCCAGGCTGTGTCCTGCCCCCCCCCCCCTCCCCTTTTGGGTGTCAAAGGATACCAAAAACAGTCAATCATGGGTTATTGTGGTTTATTTTTTACCCTTGAGCAGGTGAGACACACTGGTTACTTTTTTCCTCCGTGCAAGTGCGGAGCGAATTTCTGCCGGGCCTATGATTTATTGTTTTTCCAATTTTCTTTTGTGATTTCCCCGAATGGATTCGCTGCTCTCTGCAGTTGTGGCCACATCGCAGTTAAGAGATCCCACGTCGAGGTCATTTTATTATTCTTTTTAACGGTGGAAAATTGAATTTTCAGTGGCTTATAGAAAATTGGCCCACTGTTAAATGCACGGTTTAACAATACCGTGAACAGTGATTTAGTAGTAGTGACTAGTAGTGATGTGTGTGTCCCCTCAGTCACCCGAAGCGACTTGCAAATGATTTGAATCATTAAGGAGCAACAAGAGAGAGGTGGGGCGTACAACAGGTGTTCTGCAGACATCGGGGATCGAACCCGGACAAACACTTTTTTGTCTGGGAGTCAATTAAACACCCCGGGGGTTGGCACTGAACTGAACCTTTGGAACGGTGATGCCTCGACAAGTTGGAACTTCCATTTTAATATATTTCTACGTAGTAAACAAGACTTTTGCTATTCATTGTTAAATATTTCTGAATACACAAACTAGCTACAATTGTTCCCAAATACGGCATCAAAGGACAGGAGCCATGAAGTCAAATGAATTGGTCCCAGGCGTCCCCTGTCAAACGATGCGTCGCGAAGAGCCAAGTCTCTGATTGCTGGATGCAAATCTGCTGGACCTTCTTTCTTATGGCACATTTCCATGTAAAACAGGATATTGGGGCACTAAACACACGATAGTGGGAGTAGTCTGAGAACGGCCCCAAGATCGCGCCAGAACGTCTCAGGGTTTTGTAGCCGCTAGGTTCTGGGTTTGATTCCCGATGTCCGCAGCCTATTGGTAAACTGACTTCAGCACTGAGCGTAAGGCTTGACCGTTTAAATATTATATGTTTAACATTAATAATAATTTACCTAAAACATTGAATGCACTAATTTGTTGTAAAAGGTTGTATTTTGGCCAACTCTAATTGAGAAGTTGTTTATGGTTTGCAACGTTGATACAGTATTTGGCCATGGCAACGTTACGGAATTGTCCAATGTATTTGCTGAACGTAACTAACTAATTGTTTGTCATTTTAACATTAGGTCGGTTTTATTCATCGCAGTACCAGCGCAGCCCATGTATTTTTAGGCGGTTTATGTTGTCTATACCCGTGCACTGCTTTGCTTAAGGGTTTTGTCACATAGTCCTTTTTGTGTTCATTGTGAGTTTTTCTTCTTGTTCTCTTTCTGGTTCACTTCAACTCAGTCCTCTTTCTGTTCATACCATAGTTTCTCTGGAGCTCTCAGACCATTAGTCAGGTGACCTGTCTATGATAAGTCTAGAAGGTCAAACACAACGCTGAAAGGCCAAGTGAGCCCCGGAGAGCTTTGCATTCACAACGCACGTGTTGGGCGAACCCCACTGCGCACTTATAGCGACCCAAACAAGTCTACTGCCCCTTTCAGAGAGGTCTGCGTTAGTTTGGAATGTATTCACATTGTGTGTGAAAATACCCTCAAATCATTGGTGTTATGAGACACTACACCTGGGTTCTTCCTATTCGGATAAAAGGGAGCCATTCTGGAGAAACATTTAATTCAGTTCTCCATCACTACTAGCCCATCCAGCCGTGGTTGTAATTAAATTACATAACTGCTTCAGATGTTGGAGTTTTAATTATTTTGACGTCAGGTGCCGATCGAGCGGTTTTCGTTTTGTTATCGTCCGGCTCTCTGAAATTCATTTACTTTCACTTTTGTTCTTGCCTCGGATTTTAACACACACACACACACACACACACACACACACGAGACCCAGCCACACACCGGCACTCAGCCAAGTGTGTACACACACACCCAAGAAGAAGGCACTGAGCTGGACACACATACACATATACACACACACTTGCTTGATACCCGGCCAAGTGCACACCATTCACACCAACGCACACCCAACCTCAACCACACATGCAGAGTTTGTTGCCCCTCCTACATCGCCTGTTCAAGGCGGTAATGTGGCCGCTCCTTTATAAACGTTAGGGTGCATCAATATACACAATTTCAGGATGTTGATCTGTCTGGGTGCTCAAAGTGTTACCATACATGCAAATCTGATCTAGAGGTGTAACAGCACAGCAGTTTTTATGGCAAAAGGGGGCACCCATTGGAGAGCCATGAAAAAGCGGTTAGTTTTGATGTTCTCTTGTGCCATCACTTTGGTCTTTGGTTTCTATGTTTGGTTTCAAGAAGAAGAAACAAGACCATGTGACAAAGAAGAAGAAACCCATGTGGCAGCATGTCTCGGCACATTCTGCAGGCCAGGCGTACCAGTGAGGCTATAGCTAGACTGGTAGTTGCAATGGAGCACCGGCTGGACTCCACATTCCCACTGTGGTCTCCACACACGAGCCGCTCATCGGAAATCCGGAGGTTTCCTTCCTTTCCTGGCCTGCATGAAGAGCGACAGAGTGGCCACATTTGGAGTGTTTGTTACCAAGCTGCAATCCAAGGGGAAGCGGCGACAGAAGCGCGAAGCAGCCTAGCAGGCACACCTAACCAAAGAGCAGCAAGAAATTACTGCAAAATCACCCTCTAGCGACGGTGATGAGGTTGCAATGACGATAAAACTGTTAATCCACCGGCGGTGAACACGCCCACCCGCAAGCATAAGAAGACTGGCACTACAGCCTTCATGCCATCAGACATCCTCAGCTGGCCGAGTCTTGTGTCACTGGCTAACCGGTTGAAGGTCAAACCAATGCAGCAGGCTGCTTTCACCCACGGCCTGATTGAGGAGTCGGATGGCAATTGGTCAAAAGTCTCCACATCCTATGCAACAGCAGACCGAGCGCCGCCACACACTGGAGGCCATCAGTGAGGAACAGCACGAGCAGTGGACACCACCTTCCATGTGCACCCTGAACTGGGACAGCAAGTTGACACCAATGCTTACCAATGTGCGCCAGTTGGAGGAGCGTCTGACAGTGGTGGTCGGAGATGCGGAGCGGCTCAAACTGCTTGGTGTCCCAGCATATATGAAGGGAACAGACGAGCCATGTGGAATGATCATCTCCCGGCTGACATGCAAGCTGCTGCAGAGTGGTGCTGCACCGATTTATGTTGTCAACATGGCATTTGACACCACCCCGTCAAACACTGGCCATCTCACGGCAGCCTGCCTTGCCATACAGCTCTCACCGGGTCGACCACTGCTCTTGGGTCCAGGTGCCGGCACCACAGAGGCTTCTCAGCCACATTTTAACTGACCTTAAGGTAGAGATGTCCCGCTCGCCAGAGGTTACATTGTTTACACTGCTCGGTGACAACTGGGACCTGGTGCCACATAAGGACAACGGCCCATTGTCCCGTTACATTCCTGATGAGGCCAAACCACTGTTACTGGGCATGTTGCGTGCTGAACTCATTGAGTACACTACAGGCGTGCTCGACTACAAGTTTGTGCAGCTGTGTATCTGGGTGCAGACAGTGCAGCACACACTTCAGTTACCTCCCAACGGCCGGGAGCACTGCACAAGGCGCGGTGGATGGCCACGCTGCTGTACAGTTGGCATTTGTCAACTTCCTTACGCACATCTACTCAACGTGGTGGATGACCTGCGACACGGCCGTAGATGCCGCATGGAATGACCTCACACTCTGTAAGCGTACACGTCTGTTGACAAGGGCATTGCAGCATCGGTGATCAAGGCTCTGGAGTTGCACCTATGGTACCTGACAGGTGAGATGCTGCCCCTGGCACTCTTCAGCACCAAGGTGCTAGTTGTCGAGTGTTGCGCACTTCAAGATGCCATCTTGGAGCACAAGCCGGCTGACCTCCCCATCACTCTGTGAACAGCAGCTTGCTTGGCTGACCTTGCCAACCCAGACTGTTGGTTCGGCATGCACGAGCTGTACAACGATCCAGCGTTTATCTCACTGGATGTAGAGGATTGGGCTGCCAGTGAAGCATTCAAGCCAGGAGCAAGGAGCACCTGCAAAATGTGCTGCAGACAGTTTAGCATCACCGCTCTAAACAGCCAAATCTGCGCCACTACCAGCGCAAGCTGGACCAGGACGAGGACTATAGGATTCTTAAGACTTTAATATAAAAGTGGGCATGGCCGTTTCTCCACCAAGGAGTGGTTTTGGTGAAATATAAATGCTTGCAATCAACTCCGAATCATGGAAAAACCCTAGTTTGACCCCTCACAAGTTACTAAAGGCAAACTGTTGTTATAACACACCTTTACAAATACATTGGTAAATACATGTCTTGGTAACGATTTAGTTCCTAGATTTAGTTGTTTCCCTTACTACTAGGAAAACACACAACGGCCCATTTTCATATTTTTAACATGCTGTTTTACCCCAAAATGTCAATGAATTTTTCCAAAACTTTGCAAAAGTTATTTTTTACATGTGTTCGAACAAAATGCAACCCCAGACATTTTGGTATGTCGAGATTAAAAATTTGCATTGCAATTTGATAAACGTACTACTCGTTGTCCCTCCTTCAAGCCGATTGCGGAGGTGATAACTTCACTGAATCGACCACACCATGTGTTATAAGGGTGAACCATCATGGCAGGGGGGGGTGGCGTTTTGATGAGGCGTTATGTGCACACATGTCTTCGAGCTCTTTAAATTTGTTACTTTTCTCCTCCCAATGTATTTGTGATGGCATGTGCCAATCCGCCATTGTAGCATTACACATTCAAACGTTATTTTGCCTCCGTTTGAAGAGTGGTATGAATGTGCACGGCTAGTGTCACATATGTTGTGTCACATATCACATTAAATTAGCCATTAAGCAGACTCTTCTATTCACAGCAACTTTACAATAAGGTCATTCAATATAGATAGGCAAGAGAATTACTAGTCACCAGAAATCATAAGTGCATTTCCCTACTTACAAGCCTCCAAGAGCAAAGCCAGTGCTCAAGTTAAAAGTACAATGCTCCCTAGATTTTACACAATAAGTACATCAAACGTGGATACAATGACAAATCTTGAAGCCAATAGACACAAAAAGAGCTAATAAGCAAAAGCTAATAAACAAGGGCTGGCAAACGATGGAGCAAAACGTGAAGCAAGTGCTAACGGGAAGGGGTCACGGACGGTAGTGCTCGCTGGAGAGCCACTGATTCCAGAACACTATTCCGGCTTTGTTTGGTTCCGTTTGGGATCTTCTCTTACAGCAATACCTCTGGTTATCTCTGTTAAAAAAAAAATGTGTGTGTGTGTCCTGGCAGGCGGTCCGCTGCTACGACTCCCTTATCCTCAAAGCGGAGGGCAAGGTGGAGCCAGAGGTGTTCTGCCAGCTGGGTCACTTCAACCTTCTCCTGGAGGACTACCCCAAAGGTGAGCTTGCAGATCCTGCGGGAAACGTGTGGTGGTACGCCCCCCCCCCCCCCCCCTTCGACCTGCATACGTTTTAGAAATTTGGAAATTATTTTCACTGTACTTGTGCTGTGCAATGACAATCAATTGGAATCTAATCTTATTATGGTGAATTTCAACCGTCTTAACTCGGGGCCGTTGAAGCATTGAAGTTTATGGAAATTGATAAAAGTACGGTTTCGGACTAAAACTAGTTTTCTTTTCTCGCTGACGTTCCAAACCTATTTGCTCATTTTAAGGGCATATCTTCCCATCGTAATTCAATTAGACTATAGAACCGGGCACCACGATAAGTCGATATCTTCCTTTCATGACGATGCAATACCATTCAAAAGCGTTAAAAGATAATGTTGAATAATTGCCCAGCCCGTACATTTACATTATATTTGCTTTCACCCTTTTATCCAAAGTGATTTATAAGTGAGCAGAAGATATGTCAAAGCATGCAGTCCATATTTGACAAAATGATGATCGGGAAAAAAATGCTCCATTAAGTAGCTATGGTATTCAGAAGTCAGGGGACTTGTGGTTTATTTGATTCATTTTTTATTTAATTGGTAATCGTAGGATGGATATAGACCTTTATCACATTTATCATTATCACCTCTTGTACTGATATATTTGAAATGTGCACACAAACTTCAGTTGAAGGTGTTAAGACGGTGTTTTGACTATGTTGCTTATTCTTATTTATGCTGCTGTTTCTGAACATGAATATTTAATAATTAACCATTACTCAGCTTTTACCTAACGGTAAAGTTGTAAACAAAAAACGTCACTTCGATGTTTCCCCTCACACTTGGCCAATGGAGAATTAGGAACTTGTTTTGTTATTTCATAATATATATATATATTTTTAATTCTTGCAGTGCATTGATAATTATACTGATTACATTGAGATTAAAATGCAGTCGTTTAGAGTAATTGACAAGATTGAATTATTAGAATGGCACATTATCCACTTACCCATTCATCCACCGAGGGCGGGGTCAGCCATGCAAGGTGACTGCCAGCACGTCAGGAACAGTTACAGTTAGGGTGTCTTGCTCAGGGACACCACGACACTTGGCTAGGAGGAGCCCTTAATCAGTTTAATCACAAATGTAAGTGGGGGTTCGACACAAAGTTAAATACTTTCATAAATATGCTCTGCTTATTTTGAACCTACAACACCCGCAGATGCGGGTCCGTGTTTAAATGCTACACACGGCACATGGCTTGCCTGTGTTGTATTATATCGTAATGGGATTCTATTGTGGAACCACACAGTGGCAGCGACTCCCCTAGAATCTGAATTTCCCGCCTGAAATCTCAGTCTATCAATTGTCTTTCCTCCTCCCATTTCATTTCAGCATTATCCGCATACCAGAGGTACTACAGTTTACAGTCAGAATACTGGAAGGTAAGAGAGCGAGGACACACACACACACACACACACACACACACACACACACACACACACACACACACACACACACACACACACACACACACACAGAGCTATTCATGTGCAGCCGTCGCTTTCACCTCTGACTCGCACAAGGCTCTTGTCCGATCTCTCTCTGGAATGGCTGATGTCTTGTGGTTTGCAATGTGCATTTTTGGTTTCATAATGAGGTTGTTTCTTTCTTCTTTTTTTTTTACTCTTATACTATGCGGTCACGGTTTGCCTTTAGTGGGCAGTGTGTGTAAATTGTATGAAAAACAATCTGTTCAGTTTTTGTAAACTTCATTGTGTGGGGGGGGGGGGGGGAAATGATTCAGCTTTGTTGTAGTATGTTGTTGGCATGTTTTTGACCTTTTGTGTAACGCGATGCCCTTTTGCTTCTGTCTGCTCCAGAATGCAGCCTTTCTCTATGGACTGGGCATGGTCTACTTCCATTATAATGCCTTCCAGTGGTGAGTTAAAACGACATTTTCAACATGACGCCAAGTGATTATTATTATGTATTTTTTAGAAATGTCACCAATGTAATGATATCCGAAAAATGGGCCATCATTTAAAAAAGGATAGTTTCGTAGTGTGTTGTGAATATGTTGTTTTGATAAAATAGCTTCTCTTAACAACCCACCAGTCGGTGATTAATTGCTGAATAAACTAATCTGTCATGACCTATGAAATTATATTTTTTACGAAATTCGTCGGAACTAAAAACGCCAACGTCTTTTGTGACTTGGAAGTGACGGACGAGGAACCTCCATTTTATTTTATTTTTTATTTATAAATGTTTTGGACCAAGAATTTTAGAACAAGTTAATGAAAAGCTAACTTTTGTAACGGCAGAACTCTGAGGGAACAACACTGAACAGTGTTGATAAATCTAGATATTGTATACAATATTTTGGATGAATCGATAAGTCATCTGTAACGTTGAAAAACATTTCTGAAATCATGCTAGCTGTTTTCTAATGCTACAAGTATTAGCATTTCCGATGCTACAAGTATTGGCATTTCACATTTTGTGCCATATTCCTTGCCAGTCAATGAGGAGCGTGAGCAGTAAGCTTGTGGGGTTATCCTCAAGGTTACTGGAATACGAGAAGCAATATCATCGGACTCCACTGCAGTTCGATAATATCACTTTACCCGCTGAAGTAATCTAGCTGCTCTTTATTTAGCTACAGAGTCTTGGTAAGAGTAACCAAATCAGCTGGCCACCATCTTTGTTTGTGATTATTATTTTAATCAATACTAGTGTATACAATTTTGTCTGAGATGCTTTTGACCAAACCAACTTCCAGGTAACTATTGGATGTCTCTTTTAAGGAGCAATGAGGAGCTTAGACCGTGGACACTAGAGGATCAAACCCTGTACCTTGTTGGTTGAGCGTTTAACACCCCTAGCCACTAGACCACCCTGACCACATGGCGTCCCTTACTGGATACACAAGTTGAAGGTTTTGTTTACTGGATCTGTGGTTCCCCCTCTTTGTCCTTTCGCATTCCTCCTCCCACCCCTCCCGCTCTCTTATCCTTCTTTACCTCTCTCTAATCCTTCTCCCTCATCCTTCTCTCTCGCATCCTTCTCTCTCTCTCTCCCCCTCTCATCCATCTGTCGTCCCCTCTCTCGTCCCCTCTAATCCTTCTCTCTCTCTCCCATCCTTCTCTCTCTCCCATCCTTCTCTCTCTCTCCCATCCTTCTCTCTCTCGCCCATCCTACTCTCTCTCTCGCTCGCCCATCCTACTCTCTCTCTCTCACTCTTCCTTCTCTCTGTCTCACCCATCCTTCTGTCTCATCCTTTTCTCTCTATCTCCCGTCCACCTCTGGCTCATCCTTCTCTCTGGCTCATCCTTCTCTCTTTTGCTCTCTCTCTCTACCTCTCTCTCTCGCCCATCGATGCGTGCGCAGGGCGATCAAGGCGTTCCAGGAGGTGTTGTACATCGACCCGGGCTTCTCCCGGGCCAAGGAGATCCACCTCCGGCTGGGCCTCATGTTCAAGGTCAACACCGACTACGAGTCAAGCCTCAAGGTCAGCACCATCCCTCTCCCTCTCTCCCCCTCTACATCACCAAAGACTCTTTTTGTTTTTCTGGCAGAAATGTTTTAACATTCACTTGATAAATAGGCACCGCACGCAATATACATTAAAATAAAATATTACTGCAGACACGGGCCACTTGGGAACACATGCACTGGCCTTGTGCTCGGGGTCTCTGCTAAGCCCATTCTGCTGGCGTACGCCACTATACACTTTTACACAAATGCAAAATAGATTCTGAGACAATATTTTTCAGTGGAGTATAAAAGTGCAATGTGTAAGGCGGTATTACGAGACACAATTTAGACGTGAATTAAGGTCAAAACACAATTGTAGTTCATTAAAAAACATATATATATAAACGAATGTAAACTAATAATTGTTTTACTATGGCAAGGTGTGTGTGTGTGTTTTACATTGCACACATATTGTGAGCACACTAGCGCATAATGCAGTCCTTTTAGTTGGTTTACGATATTGGAAATGAGGTCCTTTTTGTCGATAAGGACCATTTGTTTTCCAATGTGTTTTGCCTGACTGCTGCTTCTCTCTGTCTCTCTTTCTCTCTACAGCATTTTCAGCTGGCTTTGATCGACTCCAACTCCTGCACTTTGTCTAAAGCTGAAAGTAAGCAAAAAACATTTCATATTAATATGAATGATTTAATTTATTTTACATTTATATGTAACTATCATTTTGGTAAATTATTTTTGCCTACTTGTTATCATATTTATTTTTAAACAATTCAATCTCAAGTCTTATTCTTTCTCCTGTTGCGTTGTCGATACACTCCCGACGGCGGTTGCCGGCCAATGGCATCGGAAGTCGGAGAATGTAAATCGATGAATTGTATACGCGTGAGCTACGTGATGAACTAACGTAGCGACGCTTAAAAACAAGCGTTGTTTTAAACAACGAGCCCCGGCCACACGGAGGCAAACGCAGATCTGTAACCCTTTGCCGTCTCTGCGCAAAGAACAATGTGTGTTGGTGGGTGGTTTCTAAATGATGATAACCCCACTCTTTCTGGGCTGGCTGGCTAGGTGGATGGGCGGGGGTGGTTATCCTTATGGCTGAAGATGCATCCTACTGTACTGCATTGCACCTGCGGTCATTACCCAGACCCCAGATGCCTTTTATTTATTTTTTAATGACGTGACAAGGATGGCGATCGTCTGTCGTTATCCACTCCCGCTGAAGCGAGAAGAGGGGGGAGACTGCGGTGGAGTTGAGGGAGAGAAGGGTGGGGGTGGGGGAAGTACAGCTTTCATTTGATATGCCGCTGCTGTCATCTCTCGTCTCCTTCCCGGGTACCTGTTACCGTGGAGACGGCAATATCCTCCTTCTCCCCCGCCTGCTGCTCTCCCCATCTTTCTGCCCCATGGAGCCACACACACACACACACACACACACACACACACACACACACACACACACACACACACACACACACACACACACACACACACACACACACACACACACACACACACACACACACACACAGGCAACCCCTCTGCTTTTCCTATTCCTCTTGCACCGCTCATTCACACACACTCCAAGGGCAGCCCCCCTATCTCTCTCTCTCCCTCTCCTCTCTCTCTCTCTCTCTCTCCCCATCTGCTGAGAGTCAGTCAGGCAGTTCAGATCAGAGACACTGCAGCGCACCAGACAAAGAAAGGTGGTGCCAGTGCCGCCGCCGCTGCCACCACCACCACCACCATCGCTGCCTCCACCTCCACCTACCTATCGGAGCTCCGGGCTGTGTTGTAGTACTCGGCGTCTGTGCCACCAGCGTTCAGCTTTGTGTCATTCCGTTTTTTTGGGGGTTTTGGCCACCCGGGAACCCGTACCCATTTTTGTCCGGTCTGTCTGCTTGTTTTGGGTTGTTTGTGTTTTTGGGGGACTGTGTGTGTGACTGTGTGTGTCTTTTCTTCTCCTTACTTTTGGAGAAGAGCCTTCTCTTGTGGGGACTTGAACTCTCACAAGAGGCGGGGAGGCGTGTCGAGACTAACCGCTCTGTTTCCTTATGCTCCTGTCACCCTCACAGTCCAGTTCCACATCGCTCATCTGTATGAGATTCAGGTAAGTGTCGCTGTCTTATTCCCTCTTATATCTCTGTCTCTCTTTCTGTCTGTCGGTCTCTCTCTTGCTCTCTCTCACGCGCTCTTTCTTAGTCTCTCTCTGAACACCTCATCCATCTCTCTTGGTCGGTACATACATTAGCATAACGCTCCTCGCTCAACCTCCACATTGTGTGTCATCATCATGTAGCCTTTATTAGCATCGGCTAGCTCTGTGTTATCACACCACAACCACAGGCTATCTTTATTCCAGGGATTGCCTCTTCGTCTGTGCGTGTGTTGTTTTTGGACCAGGTGCTGACAAATTGAGGATGTGGGGAGGAGGAGGAGGAGGAGGAGGAGGCGGCGTGTGGAGGGGGGGGGGGAGGGCTCATCTGGCCGTTCGTTGGGGTTGCCACGGAAACAAGAAAGTCTGTCTCCCCCTCCTCTTTTGTATGCCTGTGGTCCCCCTATCTCTCCCTCTCTCCCTCCTCTCAGAGCGCTACAGTAACTGAGCACTCTTCATCACACTTTCGTTGATCTGTTTTGCTGTGTCAGACGAACGCAGCGCTGCGGCGCGCTACTTCTTCCCGGGGGTGGGGGTGAGAGAGAGAGAGAGAGAGAGAGAGAGAGAGAGAGAGAGAGAGAGAGGGGGGGAGAGAGGGGGGGAGAGAGGGAGAGAGAGAAGAGAGATGGGAGTCCAATCAGCAGCTAGCCTTTTTTCTTTTCTTCTTTTCTGTAACCTTTATTTAACCAGAGGAGACTCATTGAGATTCAAGTCTCCTTTTACCAAGAGCGACGAGAAAGACCTGGTGTAAGACAATGGCTCAGGGTTACAGGGAGACGGCACACAGATGGGACAAGAGGCACTTGTAGACGAGCATACAGGAACCCTCAGGGTTTAACCTCCAAACGTTATTTTAAGAGACTATAAAGGGAATATGCTGGGAGATGCTGCTTTTTCATTTATTAGAACAAAAACACAACTAGAGGGCCCTCAGTGGGGCACATGCCTCCGCCACACCAAAAACATCCCCTGGATCTGAATTCGGATCCGGATCCGGGCCAAAAGTTGAATCAACTGTTCCTTGGCCCATAAGTAATCTAACCACCAAGTTCAGTCCAAACATAACCTCCTCTCATCTTCGATGGCGGAGGTTGTAAACTATGCCTGGTGCAAGTTGTAACTGAAGTCGAGGCGGTGCAAACGTTGTCTGTAGTTGAGGTTAATGGGTCTTGTAGGGAGGGGCGGGGGAACAGAGCACGCTGAGATGCTGCAGCACAACAGCAGAGGGGTTCCCTCCATTCACACACCTCTCTGTGTCGTCTATCGCTTTTTGTCTCTCGCTTTCTGTGTGTATCTCTTTTCTATTGGTCTCAACATGCAGGGCTTTATTGGAACTCTTTTCATGTCTCTCTCACTCTCCCTCCCCCCCGCCACTGTCTCTCTTCATGTCTCTCTCTCTCCCCCCCCACTGTCTCTCTTCATGTCTCTCTCTCGATGTCTCTATCTCTCTCTCTCTCGATGTCTCTATCTCTCTCTCGATGTCTCTATCTCTCTCTCGATGTCTATCTCTTTCAATGTCTCTATCTCTCTCTTGATGTCTCTCTCTCTCGATGTCGCTCTTCATGTCTCTCTACATGTCTTTCTGTGTCTCTTTCTCTCTCACTGTCTCTCTGTCTTTCTCTCTTCCACGGTCTCTCTTCATGTCTCTCTCTCCTCTCTCCTCTCTCTCTCTCTCCAGAAGCGATACCGTGCTGCCAAGGAGGCGTATGAGAGCCTCCTGCAGACCGAGGACCTCGCCGCACCGGTGAAGGCCACCACCCTGCAGCAGCTGGGTAAGAGGTCACACTCACCCTCTCAATCACTCTCATTCTCTAACTCACACGTTCACTCTGTCATTCACACATTAATTGACTCATTCATTCCCTTATTGTTTCACTCGCTCTCACTCACTCAAACCAGCCTGCAGCGGCTGGTTAAGAGGCACTCTTACCCTCTCACTCTCTGAATCACTCATTCTCTAACTCAATCTCACCCTCACACTCGCTCGTTCTCACACATTCACACTCTCATTCTCTAACTCACACATTCACTCTCATTCACACATTTATTTACTCATGCATTCTCTCATTTTCGCTCTCGCTCTCACTCTCACTGATTCACTCACTCTCTCTATTAGGACATTTGATTTGTCTTCATGCTCTCTGCGAGATGAATCCCATCTGTGAATGTGTCTGGTCTGCCAGCGCACATGAGCAGTGTGTGCGCCGTTGTGTTCCCACAGAGAGAACTTTTAAAATGTTCCGCGAACGTGGAACACATTGGAAGCTCTACCTTTTTTAGCCGCATGCATGTAGCTCACCAGTGAAGTTGTACCAGGGAATGTTGATCGACAAGAAGGCAAGGCCCGCAGAGTGGTCTCCTTCTGCCCACACTCGCTTTCTTTTAATGTGGACGAGACACGGAAGGCTTTATTTTTGCAAATTCTTCATCCGAGTCCAATTGAACCTTTTTGGTTGTTCAATTTCACTGCATGGGAACTACAATGCAACAAAAATAAAGTAGCCCGTAAACAAAATGCCACACAACAGTTTTCCTTAGCAGATCGCTTGACAGACATATCCGATACTATCTAGGGGAGACACGGGTCCCCCAGGGTGAAAACCAGTAGGTTCGAATGTTTATTTAGTTCCAAGTGGATTAAGCTACAGATACCACTTTTAACCAACAGATGTCATTTTTACGCTCCCCCCTCCCCCCCCTCTCTACTGTAAATCAAACGTCCCCCTCCAGGGGATGATAAAGACGTGAACTGACCTCTGAGCTGACGTGTGTTGTGGGCGGGGTTGCAGGCTGGATGCACCACACCGTGGAGCAGCTGGGGGAGCGAGCCACCAAGGAGAGCTATGACATCCAGTGTCTGCAGAAGTCGCTGGAGGCCGACCCCAACTCCGGACAGTCCTGGTACTTCCTGGGCAGGTACGGAGTCTGTATGTCTGTGTGTGTGTGTGTATGTGTGTGAGCTAGGTCTGGGTACTTCCTGGGCAGATACGGTTTCACGAGCTAGGTCTTTTTCTTTTATAATATCCCCATATAGGTCATTAAAGTACTCGATAGCTGTGTATCACGACGTAGCATGTTGTCTGGTCATAGTGGTAATCTGGTAAATACATAGTCTATATAGAATAACCACATGGTTAAACCTATCATTTGTATACCCCTATTAAGAAGCAAATCATAGGACAGCTACAATAGTCTGGTGAGTTCAGAACATTACATCACTTTCCTGTATTGCAGGAAAGGACAACACCGGTATCACGATATTATCATATCCAAAATCGTAGGAGATGTGTAGTGTCGTATCACAATATCGATATAATATTGTGTGTTTGTTTCTCCAGGTGCTACTCCAGCATTGGCAAGGTGCAGGATGCGTTCATCTCCTACCGGCAGTCCATCGACAAATCGGAGGCCAGTGCCGACACCTGGTGCTCCATAGGGTGAGAGTTCGACTCCCTCTCTTCCTAAATCCTCTTTTGCAAATCGGGCCTGACCTGGCCTGTGTGGTCTGCTAGAGCGACTAATCGAAGCGGCCTCCAACCCGGGTGGCATCTGTGGTTTCCCCGAAAGGAAGTGCTTTTGGAGGTCATACGTGCTCTGAGTCTGAAGGTGTGATTGGCCCAGGTCAATCTTTTGAATGACTCATGAGGCAGTTGGGCTGTCTCATTAGCCACGCAGCTTCTCTCCTCCCGCTAGGCCACTTAACCGCAGATCCCAGTCTCCTTGAATGACTACACGGTAGAGGGCACTCAGTAGAGTGCATACCTCCGCCAAACCACCGCCACAACCCTGGATCCAAAATCCAATCAACTATTCCTCTGCCCATAAGTAATCTCACAACAGAGTTTTGTCAAATTCCGTAGAGAACATTTTTATCTTTATCAGAGTTATCTTGCCAACAGGCAGACAAGGGCGAAAACATAACCTCTGCCCCATCTTCCCTCTGCAGTACCAACCGCTTATCCCCAACCTATTTCTCCACCGGCTTCAATACTTGCTGCTACTTGAAATGCTTATTTACTAAATAGCAAATGACGTTACCTCTACCCATTTTCCCCCATCTGGTGTCCCACAGCGCTCTTTAGCCTATTAAACCGCTAAAAGCTAAACGACGATAGTAAATCACCATATCTCCCCCATCTAACATCCCCCCCATCTGGTGGGTGTCCCACAGAGGGTTCTGTACTAAATGCTAAACTCTAAACGCTTCAATACTTCCCCCTCTCCTCCCCGCCTGCCCACCAGGGTTCTGTACCAGCAGCAGAACCAGCCCATGGACGCGCTGCAGGCGTACATCTGCGCCGTGCAGCTGGACCACAGCCACGCCGCGGCCTGGATGGACCTGGGCACGCTGTACGAGTCGTGCGGGCAGCCCCACGACGCCGTCAAGTGCTACATCAACGCCACGCGCAGCAAGGCCTGCACCAACGTGGCGGCGCTCACGCAACGCATCAAGTGTCTCCAGGTGGGTCACGAGGGAGGGAGGGAGTGGGGGAGAACGAGTGAGGGGGGAAAAGAGAGGGAGAGGGATGGAAGGAGAGGGAGAGAGAGTGGCAGAGGGAGGGAGACAGTGTGGCAGAGGGAGGGAGGGATGGAGAGGGAGAGAGAATGGCAGAGGGAGGGAGGGAGACAGTGTGGCAGAGGGAGGGATGGATGGAGAGTGGCAGAGGGAGAGAGGGAGACAGTGTGGCAGAGGGAGGGATGGATGGAGAGTGGCAGAGGGAGACAGTGTGGCAGAGGGAGGGATGGAGAGGGAGAGAGAGTGGCAGAGGGAGGGATGGAGACAGTGTAGCAGAGGGAGAGAGGATTGGAGGAAGAGGAGGAGGAGAGGGAGGGGGGGGGAAGGATTGCTGCATCTGTGGGAGAAAGAGGGAGATTGCAGGTTGACCATAGGAGTTGCCGAAGGATGTAAATCGTACGTGTGTGCGTTGATCGGTCGATGCAGGTGTTGTGGTTCAGAAAGCGCCATTGCACATGTTTCAACAGAGGTGGCGCTGTTGCAGCAGTTCTATTCATGCATTACCTTTTTTTTTTTTGGTGTATGGGTACTTGACACATTCAATTGTGGAGGAAGTTCAGAAGTAGCCTGCGACGAATACATAAATGTTATAGTGTAGTTAATGTAACATTCTAATCTATCAACCTTGTTATGTATTTTGTCCAAGGCCAGCTTTTCAAAGTGCTATTAGATGAGAGATTACTATTTTTATAGCTCTATGAATTTCTGGATAGACGGTCAGTTTTTTCCGACACGTCCTTTATTTAAAACAAACACACACACAAACATGCACAGGGCATCTTTAACGTCAATCCTGTCCCCCATGTCTGTATCGGGTCCACATGTACTCATGTGTTTTAATAAAGCTACAACCCTGCATGCTAGCTTTATTAAAGCTGCACGGCAACCGTTTGAGCTTTGCTGAGTTTTCCCTTCTCATCCTCCGTCGTTTTTGCAAGTTTAATCCTACGAAGAAGACCGGAGGGTTTGAGCTGTGACGGCTTCTTCGTAGGGAGGGAGCCGTCGGTCACCTCCCCCTCTCTCTCTCTCTCTCTCAATGACTTTTAACAAATGCATTCTTTTTTTATAGAGAAAAGCTTCGGTTTTCTCTGTTTTTGACAATCTACGTTCTAATGGTTGGGGGAATACTCAGTTTAATCGTAACCACACATCAGCCACCGCAATTTCAACACATTTCCTCCTTCATCTTGCAAAAACACAACCCCCCAACAACAACAACCCTGTGTTTCCTCTCCCTTTTATCCTTATTTTTTTATTTATTTGTTCCTTGTTTTGTTCTGTTCCACACCGCGCTCCTCCTCCATCACTCCCCCTCCCTCCCTCCCCCCTCCCCCCTCGTAGGGTGAGTTGTGTAAGAGCCCGGTCAGTAGGCCCCCAGGCGGCAGTGTAGAGCTCCCTCTAATTGAGGATGCCTGGAGTCTGCCTATCCCCGCTGAGCTCACCTCCAGACAGGAAGCACTTGGCGCTGCGGCGCTGCAGGTGAGACCAATCCTCCCTCCCCCTCCCCCTCCCCCTCCCCCTCCCCCTCCTAACCCCCAACCCCCCCCCCGACCACCACCACCACCACCCGAGGCAAGAGGGCAGACAACTCCTCTATCACCGTCACTCGTACCCACCACCACTATTACTACTACCCTTTTATTATTACCGCTATTACTACCATTTGCTATTACTACCACTCTCTCCATGGTCGTATTTACGCACACGGCGTTAAATACCAATACACATAAGTCTTTTGATACTCTGATAAGCATACTCGAAAGATGTTACACACACACACACACCTTTGAGACTAACTGTCATTTAAGGGATATACAAATAAAATTGACTTGACACACGCACTGGAAAAAGATAACACAACCACACACACACACACACACACACACACACATACACACGGCAACAATGGGTAGCACTCCCGCCTCTTCCATGCCAACACTCGGAGACACTTCGAAGAGAGCCGTACATATGAATAAATACTAAAGGAATAAACAAATGCAGCACTAACGCTATACTAATACTATGTACGGTTGCAGCATCGCCAAGACCCGACTCATTTTCAAGACTCAAAATGTTCTTTTTGAGTTTTTGTGAGTGCCACAGTTATATAAACTATAATATACTTATACACACTTTACTCTTTGGCAATGCTCTGGCATCCGTTGTTGTTGTGGAGCAAGAGTTCTGGGAGTGCTACCCATAATGCATCTGTTCCATACGCGTAGCACAACCTCGTCCATCCACCATCGGACCCGGATCAGATCCAGATCAGATCTCTCCCCCAAAACCCCAAACAAAAAGGGTGTTTTTTTTGTTTTTTTCTTTCCCGTTTCTTTTATTAACTCACTATTTTCTTTTGGAAAATCGTGAAATGGGAGGTGTTAAGATGTGTTGAACAGTGTCACTAATGTGTTTTGTTGATTGGCTGACAAAATCACGGGACCTGACCTCACTCACTAACCTACTTATTTTTTCCACTGACCTTGGCCTGGCGTGATTGAAGAGGTTGTGTTACCGTAGAGTAGATTTCGGGGGGTGCTCATTGGCTCTGTCCGTTCGTCCGTCTCTCTCTCTCTCCCCCTCTCTCTCTCTCTCTCTCCCCCTCTCTCTCTCTCTCCCCTCTCTCTCTCTCCCCCTCTCTCTCCCTCCCTGTAGTTGACCTTAAATGTCCTGTAGTCACCCACCAAGCCTCAACAGCACCCTCTAGTGTCTCTTACCACTCGCACACACACACACACTCACTCACTCACTCACTCACACTCATCCACCCTAGAGGCCGGTAGTTTCCTTCATGTGTTCACGTACTAGTGTGTTTGTTTGTTGTTGTTCTTGTTCTCGTGATGGTTTTTAGAATGTGGGCTTTTTTGTGGTCTATTCACACTGTTAAGCGAAAACTGTGACAATGCATATTTCAGGTTTTTCATCACTGTTGCAATGATGTTTTACAAAGTTATGGGTTGCCATCGGTCAGACGTGACCAGTTTTCACATCCGTGCCCTTGGAGAGTCGTCAGTTGCTCAGCCCTGGCGGGACGGGCCCTTTACTTAGCCCAAAGGGCCCCTATTTTCGCAAGTGGACACCTGGCGGTAAAATGCCGGCCCCTTTTTAAAACGTTTTTCGCGCAAATGCTACAGTAGCAGGGCTATCTTAGCCCTCGAGACTACGAAGACCCATGATGCTAATTGGTGTGTGCCCCGTCTATATGATTGTTAGCATCATGAGGTATGATCGGTAACCATTAGGAAAAAACGGCAGATGTGCAAGAAGCAACGTTTACCTCCAGCGTTGATATTCACAGCTGTTCTTTCTTTCTCTCCTTCTACCCGCCTGGCTTCGCTCTGTCGTCCATAAATGCTCCCATTTGCTTCTTAACTCTTTTTTTCATTCCTTGATTTCGTCCTTTTGCCTTTTTTTCCACTTCAAATTCAATCTTTTCTCTGCTTCTGCCTTATCTCATCTGCTTCTGCCTCCACTCTTTCGCCCGTCACCTTCTCCATCCATCTTCTCTTTTTAACTCTTCTTTCTTCCCCTCTTCCTCTTCCTTTGCTCCCTCCTCCGTCACCCCCTCTCTCCCGCTGCGTTCTCCTCTTGCTTGTACCCCCTCCGTGCCCGCCGCCACGCCCTCCTCTATGTCCCCAGGCCTCAAAGCAGGGGTCAGAGGGGAGCTCCGGGCAGGCCCTGCCCCCACACGTGGGCACCCTGGGTCAGCCGGACGACCAGTCCAGCCCTGCCAAGAGGAGGAGAGCATCCGGCCCCGGACAGGTAGACACACTTCTTCTTCTTATCATTATTTTTCATTCAAGTTGGACAAACTTGGTTCTGTTTGGTTATGGGGACAAACTAGGTTTCTGTTTTGTTATGGGGACAAACTCGGTTCTGTTTTGTTATGGGGACAAACTAGGTGTTTTGTTGTGGGGACAAACTAGGTGTTTTGTTATGGTGACAAACTAGGTGTTGTTTTGTTGTGGGGACAAAGTAGGTGTTGTTTTGTTGTGGGGACAAACTAGGTGTGTTTTTTGTTATGGGGACAAACTAGGTTTCTGTTTTGTTATGGGGACAAACTCTGTTCTGTTTTGTTATGGGGACAAACTATGTGTTTTGTTGTGGGGACAAACTAGGTGGTGTTTTGTTATGGGGACAAACTAGGTGTTGTTTTGTTGTGGGGACAAAGTAGGTGTTGTTTTGTTGTGGGGACAAACTAGGTGTGTTTTTTGTTATGGGGACAAACTAGGTTTCTGTTTTGTTATGGGGACAAACTCTGTTCTGTTTTGTTATGGGGACAAACTATGTGTTTTGTTGTGGGGACAAACTAGGTGTTTTGTTGTGGGGACAAACTAGGTGGTGTTTTGTTATGGGGACAAACTAGGTGTTGTTTTGTTATGGGGACAAACTAGGTGTTGTTTTGTTGTGGGGACAAACTAGGTGTGTTTTTTGTTATGGGGACAAACTCGGTTTCCGTTTTGTTGTGGGGACAAACTAGGTGTTTTGTTATGGGGACAAACTAGGTGTGTTTTGTTATGGGGACAAACTTGGTTATGTTTTGTTATGGGGACAAACTAGGTGTTTTGTTATGGGGACAAACTAGGTGTTTTGTTATGGGGACAAACTAGGTGTGTTTTGTTATGGGGACAAACTAGGTGTTTTGTTATGGGGTACAAACTAGGTGTTGTTTTGTTATGGGGACAAACTACGTGTTGTTTTGTTGTGGGGACAAAGTAGGTGTTGTTTTGTTGTGGGGACAAACTAGGTGTGTTTTTTGTTATGGGGACAAACTCTGTTCTGTTTTGTTATGGGGACAAACTATGTGTTTTGTTGTGGGGACAAACTATGTGGTGTTTTGTTATGGGGACAAACTAGGTGGTGTTTTGTTATGGGGACAAACTAGGTGTTTTGTTATGGGGACAAACTAGGTGTTGTTTTGTTGTGGGGACAAACTAGGTGTGTTTTTTGTTATGGGGACAAACTCGGTTTCCGTTTTGTTGTGGGGACAAACTAGGTGTTTTGTTATGGGGACAAACTAGGTGTGTTTTGTTATGGGGACAAACTTGGTTATATTTTGTTATGGGGACAAACTAGGTGTTTTGTTATGGGGACAAACTAGGTGTTTTGTTATGGGGACAAACTAGGTGTGTTTTGTTATGGGGACAAACTAGGTGTTTTGTTATGGGGACAAACTAGGTGTTGTTTTGTTATGGGGACAAACTCAGTTATGTTTTGTTATGGGGACAAACTAGGTGTGTTTTGTTATGGGGACAAACTTGGTTATGTTTTGTTATGGGGACAAACTTGGTTATGTTTTGTTATGGGGACAAACTAGGTGTGTTTTGTTATGGGGACAAACTAGATGTGTTTTGTTATGGGGACAAACTAGGTGTTTTGTTATGGGGACAAACTAGGTGTTTTGTTATGGGGACAAACTGTTATGTTTTGTTATGGGGACAAACTCAGTTATGTTTTGTTATGGAGACAAACTCGGTTCCGTTTTGTTATGGGGACAAACTAGGTGCTGTTTTGTTAAGAAGGGAACAAACTAGGTGCTGTTTTGTTAAGAAGGGAACAAACTAGGTGCTGTTTTGTTAAGAAGGGAACAAACTAGGTGCTGTTTTGTTATGGGGACCAACTACCTTTGGGTACCTTTTTCCGGCTTGTTAGATTGTTCCATGGGGTTCCTAACCACCTTGTCTCTTCCTCCTTCCGTCAGGGCGACTCGTGGGTCAGTAACCAGGCACCGCAGCCTGTTCCCAACTGGTACCTCTCTCCACAGAAACTACAGGTGGGCCCCCTTGGCTCTTACACTTAACACTTTCACTCATGATAGCATTTAGCCTGCTAGCCGGTACACTGCGACGGGTAAGCTGATCTATCTTGAGGTCCAACATTTCTACAGGTTTAAGTTATTGCATAGGAGGAACATTTTTTGTTTTTGTATAGCCTCCAAGATATGGACCCAGGATCAGAAGTTGTTCCCGGGTACGGTTAAATTGTCAGAAGAACCCATCGGTCGATGGACGGGTCGGTTACTACTCAAAACAATAGAAGATGCTGAAGATGGATACTAGATACTGCATTTCACGCAGGTGTAGTTTTTTTCACACAGGCGTAGTTTTGCCGTAAAGTACATCCAATCCAGGATATCTAGTATGTCCTGCGTGGATATCGAAACACAGAAACCCATGACGTCCAACAATGGTGGATGTGTGTGCTAGATGCTGACTACTCTTTTGCTTTCCTCCCTTCACTTCTATCTCCCCATCCTTCTGTTGTCCTCTCCTTCCTTCCCTCCCTCCCTCCCTCCCTTCCTCCCTTTCTTCCTTCCTTCCTCGGTCCTAGCTCCTGGAGCAGTTGCGTGGCAACAGGGGGAACCTGAAGCCCCTTCAGCAGCAGATGCTGGAGCAACTGGAGGCCCAGTTCAACATCATGCAGCAGCACCAGCGGCAGGTAACTCTCACTCTCTCTCACTCACTCACACTATTACCCCCACACATGCACTTTATTCATAAGGAAAATTGGCTTACTACAAGGTAAGACTTTGTTACAGAGTAAGGATGCTAGTTCCTAGTTTTTCCCCCTGAAGGATAACCGGCACTCATTAACGGCTAAGGGATAAGAATAAATGTGCTGTAAAAACAATGCATGAAAGTCTGAAAAAATTGCATGAATACAAAAATGTGTTTTGTATACTCAAATGATTGTTGGATCTGTCACAAATGTTTCTGTCTCTCTCTCGCTCTCTCCGTCTGTCTGTCTCTCTCTCCCCCAAGATGAGACAGAAGGCAGCGGCCGCCACGGGACATCCCCGGCCCTCCCTCCTTAACGGCCCCACCGCACCCACCCACGCCCTGCCTTCCCCCCACCCCAGCCTTCACCCCTCGCGGCCCCCACACCTGGGCACCCCCCACCGGCACCCGGGCCTGCCCCAACCGCTGGCCAACGGGCCCCTGGGGGGCCTCCCCCGCCCCCAGGGCCACGTGGACCACAGCACCACCATCACCAGTAGTAGTAATACTAGTAGTAGTACTAGTAGTAATAGTCATCCGGCCACAGGTCCCAACGGAGACGTGCCTTACCTGCAGCCGGGGGGCAGCAGTGACCCCACCCTGCTACCTCACACCTGTACAAGCAGCCGGGCCCTGCTCCTCACAACCTCCTCCTCCTCTTCATCATCGTCCTCCTCTCAGGTAAGGCTGGCTGGCTTGGTATTGTGTGTGTGTGTGTGTGGGCTGTAGTTATAGTTAAGTGTGTGTGTGTGTGAGAGATTTAGGAGTGTATGTGTGTCTACTCAACTCTGTCTTCTTCTCCCCTCTTCCCCAGGGGCTCCAGAAGAGGTCTGAGCAGCACGTCGGGGGCTCCAACGGCGACCTCCCCCACCCCAAGACGGCCTCCGCCACCACCGCTCCCCCGCACAATCAGGTCGGACACCCGCCTCCCCCGTCGCCGTGGCGACTGGCCCAAAACAACAACAACCAACACCACCACCCGCACCTGCCGTCCCCTCCCGTGCCTCCTGCTCCCCACGCTTCCTCCTCCTCCACGGCTCCCTCGGGTGGAGCCAGCAACCCCCCAACCAAAGACAGCTGTGCCTCCGTCGCCGGCGTATCCCTCGGCAACGGGAGCGCGGCGCCACTTCCGCCCCCGCCCTCGACGACGCCCGGCAACAACAACAACACCGCCGCCGCCGCCAACCCTGCGGCGCAGGGCGGGTTGGCCAATCACGTGTGGCCGGACGAGAGCAGCCTCAGCGCGGACAATCCCAGGCTGTCTGCTCTCCTGGCGGGAGGGCGGCGGTAAGGCCCCCTCCGGCGACGACCCCCGGCGGAAGCTGAACAACAACGTCCACCCGCACGCCGCGCCCACCTCCTCCTCGGCGGCCTCCTCGCCCGCCTCCGCCATCTCCACCGCCACGCCCTCGCCCAAGTCCTCGGAACAACCGCACGCAGGCACGCACAGTCCGACCGCCGCCGCCGCCTCCACCACCGCCACCTCCACCGCATCCACATCCACATCCTCCGGCACCACCACCACCACCACCACCACCGCATCGTCATCCACAGCGGTGGTCAACGGCAACGGCAAGGGCGCCATCTCCTCGGAGGACTCCCGGAGCCCGCTGAAGGCGGAGCCGCCAGCCCCGAGCTGCGGCGCCGGGGTCAAAGCCACTCCCCCTCACGCGCAGGGCTCCGCCTCCTCCTCTTCCTCGTCCTCGTCCATATCCATCTACCCCAGCTCCACAGACGTCCTCAAGGCCTGCAGGTGAGACCACGGTACCGCCCTGCACCCAGGCTCAACCACCAGTACCTTTTGGATTATTATTATTATAATAATAATAATATTCCGCTTATGCCACAGTTTCCAACAAATGTTATTTTTAGACGTGAGAATCTTTTTGTATCTCACGGGTTCAATATCTATCCATTTCACCTTTTGATTCATAAAAAAAGATTCTTGATACATAGTACATAGGGGAACTAGTTTCTGGATCTACCCCAGTCCGCTGTGTGCCAAGAAAGGTTGTTTGGAATATGAGGGCCTAAAAGCAGTAAAGTTTAAAGTGTGTGATGTGCGATGATGATGATGATGATGATGTCGTTTTTATTGTTTTCGGGTGAGACTCGATTTTTGGAATCATAGAAGATGAGAATCGAGATTCTTATGCAAGTCGTTTTCCGTACACCCCTAAATTACTTTAATCTATACTGTGTGTGGTGTGTGTATGTGGTATTGTTGGATTATATTGTGTGTGTGTGTGTGAGACACTCTTTATTAGTTCCAGTGGCAACTTTCATCTGAATCAACTGAAAAACATTATTTTCAGTCGTGTTTTGAGCATATTTTTGCGCCGTCTGGTCTATGAGTTATATTCGACTGTCGTTGTTGTTGTGTAATAATACAAACTCTTTGGAACGTTGTTGACCAATCAGGATCAAGTATTACAATTTTTTTTTTTAAAGAGAAAAACCTAATTATAAAGGCAGGGAAGGGGGGTCCAGAAGGTTCTGGGATTTTTAATCGCGGTGAGGTTGGCCAAGTATTCATTGCCCATTGGCGCAGAGATATTACGTTGAGAGAGATATTCATGTGGATAATGAAATGTATCTAAACCTGCAGATGATTATTCAGGTGTGTGTGTGTGGTGTGTGTGTGTGTGTGTGTGTGTGTGTGTGTGTGTGTGTGTGTGTGTGTGTGTGTGTGTGTGTGTGTGTGTGTGTGTGTGTGTGTGTGTGTGTGTGTGTGTGTGTGTGTGTGTGTGTGTGTGTGTGTGTGTGTGTGTGTGTGTGTGTGTGTGTGTGTGTGTGTGTGTGTGTGTGTGTGTGTGTGTGTGTGTGTGTGTGTGTGTGTGTGTGTGTGTGTGAAGCCAGTTACAATTTTTTCATTTGACTTTAATTACCCTTAAACTAGCCAATCATATGTGCTACAGAAGTATATCGCATCCATTTATGGCTGAAAGGTTGGTTAAACTCCCCGGGGTCATTTTTGTCTGTAAATACAATTAAATGGTCAATATTTGCCTGCCAGGTTGCATAGAATAAATACATTTGCTTTGATAAATTGTAGTGGGAAGTCAAGCAGTCCTGAGAGCTCTGTGTCTGTGCTTAATTGTGTAGACACCGCCGCCTAGTGGAGCTGTGGTGCAACTGCATGCCAGTGTGCTCCAACATCATTATGTAATAGTCAACAAAACCCAACGGCTGGTTGGCTGTCTTGTTGCCAAGCAGAAGACCGTAGTCGTCCCAGAATATTGCGTTTTTGGTAGATTCCGCCGTTCCCAAACCTTATTACCTTATAAAGTATTTTAACCATGATGCTTGTTCTTCTTGTATTTACGTCCATATTTCTAAGAAGAGACCATTTTACCCTCACAGTAACTTACAAAAAATGAACCTTTACCTAAATCTGTATATATATGTATATATGTATATATATGTATATATGTATATATGTATATATGTATATATATGTATATATGTATATATGTATATATATATATGTATATATGTATATATGTATATATGTATATATATATATGTATATATATGTATATGTATATATGTGTATATGTATATATGTGTATATATATATGTGTATATATATGTATGTATATATATGTGTATATGTATATATATGTGTATATATGTATATATGTATATACGTATGTATATATGTATATATGTATGTGTATGTATATGTATATATGTATATATGTATATATGTATATATATATATATATATTTATATTTTTTGTTTGTTTTCTTCATCCTTTCCCCAGACGGTTCTTTTCAACTGCTTATGCATGCTACGTTTCTGTTCTGTGTATGTTCATGAATAATATCCTTCATTACCATTTAATTTAATGCGAGGAAATTGTCATTCGAGAAACAATGTTAATATTCCATGTCTGGTTAGTTAGGTCAGCTAGTGCGCTTAACTGCTTCGACCATAACGCCTTGTGAATTCCCCGCTCTTTTTCAACCGACAATCCCATATGAGACAATCCCATTTATGCCATGAAGGCATAAACATGTACCGTATGTGTCTATGTGTGTTGTAACGCATATACATATATTAAAAAAAATATATACAGGGGTTGTTGTGTTGAGACTGAAGGGATTGGCAGTTGAAAATATAAATATGACACAATGTGACAATATGTGGCCTGTGGTGCCCTTCGAGTCTGTCAGGGTGATTTAGGGCTATACAAATACAATTTTTTATTTTTATTTTCACTCAAACGTGGCGTTGTTGTGAAACTCGACTGTTTAATTTCTAATGGATTACTGCAATGCGGACGGAGTGAGAGAGAGCAGCTATCGCTCTGAGAAACTGTTGTTCGGTGTTCCTCTCAAGGTTACCTCCTCGCTGGTTCCTTTTACTTCTTTTCTTTCAAGCAGACTATCTGCTTTTTTTCTTTTTCTTTTTCCTGTTCTGAAGACCGGTAGCTTGTGTGTACCTTGAAGATTGTTGTAGTTCTACCGTTATGTCACATCGTGTTTATCGATTCGGCGGTATGTGTATATATGTTGTTTTTGTGACACTTGTTGGCACACAAAAAACGAGAAAATGTATAAATAATAAATTACATTTAATTTAATTAGGACAATACAACAATCTATCAAGATTCAGAGAGACTTACATCCTCAATTTATGGTGGGGGGGGGGGTGGTGGTGTGTCTTCATCTAACTCCCTCCCTGCTTACCTTTGTTCTCATTGGCTTCCTCTTCTGTCTGTCCAGGAACCTGGGGAAGAACGGGCTGTCCAATAGCAGCATCCTCCTGGACAAGTGTCCCCCGCCTCGACTGCCCCCTCCGCCCTCCCCCGTGCTGCCCAAGGACAAGCTGAACCCCCCCACGCCCAGCATCTACGTGAGTCACACTGCCCCCTGCTGGCCAAAATATCCTATCCCGATTATATAGAGGTCATTTAATATTTAATAATAGTGTGTATCACGCTATAGCGTGTTTTCTGTGTGAATTATATACTTCACAAATGAGAAGTACTTAAAGAAGAATGCTAATTCTCATATATTTTTTTTGGAGAGAAAATAATATAACCGTCTGGTAAGTTTGAAACAAGACTTTATGTTACTTTAATGCAGAGTTTAAAACCAGGAAAAGATAACCCATATTACGATATCCAAAAGTTAAGACTATATCTAGTCAATAATATTCCCCAGCACGAGTGTACTTACTGCTAATTGGCACTTAATCATTGGAGCTCTTGTTGATGCTTTCGTCCAAAGAGTCTTGGAGGTGAGGCTAGGGTGAAACAATCTATCTAAGCTAAATCGTAATAACAAATTTAAATATTAGCTAGATCGTGATATGAAGGTGTTACGAACCCCCTCAGATGGCTTTTCTGTTGCATGCAACAGAAAACTAACATGTTTGTAACAGAAGGGAGATATATATATATATATATATACACACACTTAAACATTTGACCCTTATGAATGAAGTGCTGTGGTGCTGCAGAGATGCCCTGGTCTACACATTGGTTTCTCCAGAGGTCACAAAACATGTTTGTTTGGCGTATCATGAAAGAAAAGGAAAGAAAGAATGTCTTCGGTCAAAAAAGAGTTTTGCACAACAAAATGGATCACTCCCACTCCTAATAGTGAATCGTATCACAATATCTGCCAAAAATAATCGGTGTGATTTAAATAAATAAATATATTTTAATCAAATCAGTCAGCCCTCAGGCGAGGCCAAGAGCGTTTGCAATCAAAATCGGACAAACTACTGAACATTTCTCGCGCTAAACAAGATAATCAACCGACGGAGTTCTCTCCGAGTAGCTATCGAGTTAGTCTATCCACCGGTGCACCACGCTTCCTCGAGATGGGCGGAGAGCTCCACAGAGATAACGGCTCGACCAAGATAAGGGCTAATTTCAAGAGCTGATTTTAATCTGGCTTACTCGTTGTGCATTTCCCTCGTTAAGCACATTTGATTTCAGATTGGAAGAAAAGCGCTGTGTAAATAACGTTTGATTGACATTAGATCTCTTGTCTCGCTTGCTCCCTCTCCCTCTCCGTCCTTTCTCTCGCTCTCTCTCGGTCTCTCGCTCTCTCTTCTCTTACTCTCTGCTCTCTCGCTCTTCTCTTGCTGTGTGTGTGTGTGTGTGTCCTTCAGCTGGAGAACAAGAGGGACGCCTTCTTCCCTCCTCTTCATCAGTTCTGCACAAACCCCACCAACCCCGTCACAGTCATCAGGGGCCTGGCCGGGGCCCTCAAGCTGGGTGCGTTGAATCCAGATTTCACACAGTTTATGTTGTGTGTGTGGGTGGCCTCATCAGGACCGGAGACCTCTTTGCTAACCAACTTCCCACGCTTCCTCCTCATCTTCCACATCCCCCCTCTTCACCCTCTGCTGCTCCACATCCCCTCCCTACCCTCTCCTCCACCCCCCTACCTTCCTCAAACACTTCTCCCTCCTCTTTCTCCACCTCCCGCCACACCCTCTCCTCACCAACACTCCCCCCCCCCCCCCCCCCCCCCCTCCTTCTCCACCTTCTGCCACACCCTCTCCCTGCCTCCTCTGCCCTTCTCTCTCTACACCCCCCCCCCCCCCCCAACAGATCTGGGCCTGTTCTCCACCAAGACGCTGGTGGAGGCCAACCCCGACCACCTGGTGGAGGTGAGGACCCAGCTGTCGCAGCCGGCTGACGAGAACTGGGACGCCAGCGGCAGCAAGAAGATGTGGCGCTGCGAGAGCACACGGGCGCACACCACCATCGCCAAGTACGCCCAGTACCAGGCCTCCTCCTTCCAGGAGTCGCTGAGGGTGAGTCACCGCCACCCTCGCCCCACAGCCACCCACGGCCAATCAGGTGGTCTGTATGTCAGGGAGAGCGAGACCTAGATTTTTTTGGATTGTTTTTCTATTTCGGTATTTGTATTTCTTAGTTAGTTTGTTTTTGTTTTTTTTCAACATTTATTTTAGGTTTTTATTAGTATATTTATATATATTTCGATTTTAAGACTTTTTCATACCTACATTTTTTTATCTTTTTTTTTTTATATACTCGAAGGAGATGTATGCAATTGATCTTTATTGAATTAATGAATATTAAAAAAGTTTTTTAGACTCGACGTGATGAAGATACATGAATCTGTCATGCGTAGAAGAATCCAACTTTTTTCTCATTTCATTGTCCTGTTCCCGTACATCTAACATACACCAGTTTTAAAGTGAATTTAATTGCATATGCCAATCTTGACTTGGTATTTCACAAGAGGTTATCGCAACGCGACGACGTTGTGAAGAAGGCGTGTCGTATGAGACATGACATCAAATATGAAGAAGGCAACTTTGAATTGCGTCTCGTTATGGCTCTCAACAACACTTCTACACTTTCCCATGCAGGAGGAGAACGAGAAGAAGCTGCTGAAGGAGCCCGCGGACACCGAACTGACGTCGGCAGAGAAGTACGCTACGTCTCCTAGTGTAGAGCTACACTGCTAAACACACCACCAATGTTAACGTTTTTCAAGTGTGAGAGTTGAGGAGAGGCGACAGATAAGTCTCTAAGTTGGAGGTTACTCTGAGGGTAGTGATTCATTACGATGCCAACAGATAGCATCTTAGCTTGTGTCTCGCTAGTCTGACTAGCCTAGACTGTGTAGCTGTGCTCTTTTCTCGCTAGTGTGTTGGTAGCATCTTGGTTGGTGTGTTGCTAGTCTGGTAGCTAGCACCTTAGCTTGTTTCCTGCTTGCATGTTAGCTAGCATCTTGGTTTGTATCTCGCCAGTCTGTTAGCTAGCACCGTAGCTTGTTTTTGCTTGTGCGTTGGCTAGAATCTTCGTTTGTATGTCGCCAGTCTGTAAGCCTGCCCCTTAGTTGGTTTCTCACTAGTTTGTTATGACTGTAGCTCGTATCTCGCTTGTCTGTTATCTAGCACCTTAGCTTTTTTTCCTGCGAGTGTGCTAGCTAGCCTCTTTGCTTGTATCTCGCTAGTCTGTTAGCTAGCACCTTAACTGGTTCTCACCACTGAACCCCGGCCTAACTGAAACACATCTTGTCTGTCTGTTTTTTTTCAGTGTGGCACGCAAGAGAAGGGGCCCTCTAAAGCACATCAAGTTCGGAACCAACATCGACGTATCGGACGAACGGAAGTACGTCTGACAAACTCTTCATGTTCAAGAACTAGGTTAAAACACAAGTTCCATAATTGGGTGGAAAACTAAACATCCCCATCGTCCCTCCCGTCCTTTCTGCTGCTGTTCCTCCCTTCTTCCCTCCTCCCACCCTCCCACCCTCCCTCCCCCCCAGGTGGAAGCAGCAGCTCCAGGAGCTCAGCAAGTTGCCGGCTTTTGCCCGCGTGGTTTCCGCCGGCAACCTGCTGAGTCACGTCGGACACGCCATCCTGGGCATGAACACCGTCCAGCTGTACATGAAGGTCCCCGGCAGCAGGATACCAGGTATATATCAAGTATATATATATTTATATATATATGCATTTACACCTGTAACTTTAATATACACTTATACATTTTTTATATAGACACCTGTATTTTTTATATATATATATACCTGCAGCTTTAATATAGATACCTGCACCTTTAATTTATACCCTTACTTTTAATATATACCTGTAGCTTTGATATACACCTGTACATTTAATATATACCGGCTGTTGTTCTCTGGTCATGTAGCACCAGTTCTCTAGGGCTGTTGTTCCAACTGTTGTTCTCTGGTCATGTAGCACCAGTTCTCTAGGGCTGTTGTTCCAACTGTTGTTCTCTGGTCACGTAGTACCAGATCTCTAAGGCTGATGTTCTCTGGTCATGTAGCACCAGTTCTCTAGGGCTGTTGTTCCAACGGTTGTTCTCTGGTCACGTTGTACCAGATCTCTAAGGCTGATGTTCTCTGGTCATGTAGCACCAGTTCTCTAGGGCTGTTGTTCCAACTGTTGTTCTCTGGTCACGTGGTACCACATCTCTAAGGCTGTTGTTCTCTGGTCATGTAGCACCAGTTCTCTAGGGCTGTTGTTCCAACTGTTGTTCTCTGGTCATGTAGCACTAGTTCTCTAGGGCTGTTGTTCTCTGGTCATGTAGCACCAGTTCTCTAGGGCTGTTGTTCCAACTGTTGTTCTCTGGTCATGTAGCACCAGTTCTCTAGGGCTGTTGTTCCAACTGTTCTCTGGTCATGTAGCACCAGTTCTCTAGGGCTGTTGTTCCAGCTGTTGTTCTTTGATCATGTAGCACCAGTTCTCTAGGCCTGTTGTTCCAACTGTTATTATCTAGTCATGTAGCACCAGTTCTCTAGGGCTGTTGTTCCAGCTGTTGTTCTTTGATCATGTAGCACCTGTTCTCTAGGCCTGTTGTTCCAACTGTTATTATTTAGTCATGTAGCACCAGTTCTCTAGGGCTGTTGTTCTAACTGTTGTTATCTAGTCATGTAGCACCAGTTCTCTAGGGCTGTTGTTCCAGCTGTTGTTCTTTGGTCATGTAGCACCAGACAGCCCAGTTTTATGTCTGTGTGTGTGTGTCCGTCTTCACTCCCCCAGGCCACCAGGAGCACAACAACTTCTGCTCGGTGAACATCAACATCGGCCCTGGGGACTGTGAGTGGTTCGCCGTCCCCGAGCCCTACTGGGGCGTCATGAGCTCCTTCTGTGAGAAGTAAGCATACACTCACACACACACACACACACCAGTATCAGTAGAATCAGTATCGTCTTTTCTGACAGTCGATGGTCAATGTTGATGCTTGGTGTTGATGACTTTGTATTTCAATGCATTGATGCTTTGGACCAATTGAAAGATATGACAGAATTGTTTGGATAGTAGATACGCTCTTTAGGCCTGAAGAGTTGGATGTAATTCGGTCTCAACCTTCTCTCTGCCTCTCCTCTTCCCTCATCAAACTCCTCTCTCCCTGCCTCTGTTCTACCCCCATCCAACTCCTCTTGCCTCCCTCTCCTTCCTCCTGTCTCAACTATCTCTCCCCCCGCCAACTGCTCGCCTCTCCTTTCTCCCACCCCTTCACAACCTCCTCTCTCCCGTCTCCTTCCTCCTGTCTCTCGCTCCTCTCCCCCCCCCGCCCCCCATCACAACTTGCTCTCCCCCCGGCCATCACCTCCTCTCTCTCTCGCTTTCGCTTTCTCTCTCTCTTTCTCTCTCCTCTGACCACCTCCAGGAACAACATCAACTTCCTGATGGGCTCATGGTGGCCCAACCTGGAGGACCTGTACGAGGCGGACGTGCCCGTGTACCGCTTCATCCAGCGGCCCGGGGACCTGGTGTGGCTGAACACGGGCGCCGTGCACTGGGTCCAGGCCATCGGCTGGTGCAACAACATCGCCTGGAATGTGGGGCCGCTCACCGGTAAGGTGGAAGGGGATGGAGAGGGGTTTGGTGGGTGGGTGGATGGGGGTTGTGTCACTGGATGTTTGTGGTGCACTGGAATACAGTTGGACCTTTCCTCTCTGTTGAAAAGCCGTTTTGTTTTGTTTTTTCTTGTTTTTTGTATTGTCATTTTGGTGAAATCAGCTATGGTATGAATTTGTGTTTTGGTAAAATGTGAGATTCTGTTGATCTTAGCTTGGTTTTTGTGAAAGCAGCTATGGTATGAATTTCTGCTATTTTAGTTTTATGAAAATGCATTTTGGAGATTGAAATCAGTTTTGGGATGAATAATTTATTTATTTTTGTTTTGGCTAAATCAGCTATGGTTATGAATTTCATAAATATTTGATATATTTGGTCAAATGGATTAGGAGATTAATATCAGTTTTTTTTTTTTTTGGTGAAATCAGTTATGAGATGAAATACAGCGACATTCGTCGTCTGTGATTGGTTGAAATCCGATATGGTTGCGGGGACAAGTGGTCTAGACCAGGTTTTTTTTGTGCCATGAATTTCTGCTATTTTAGTTTTATGAAAATGCATTTTGGAGATTGAAATCAGTTTTGGGATGAATAATTTATTTATTTTTGTTTTGGCTAAATCAGCTATGGTTATGAATTTCATAAATATTTGATATATTTGGTCAAATGGATTAGGAGATTAATATCAGTTTTTTTTTTTTTTGGTGAAATCAGTTATGAGATGAAATACAGCGACATTCGTCGTCTGTGATTGGTTGAAATCCGATATGGTTGCGGGGACAAGTGGTCTAGACCAGGTTTTTTTTGTGCCACGGACCGGCAGATCCATGAAAAAAATCTCGCGGACCAGTTGTCAATTTTCACGGACCGGTTGTCAAAGTGTGTGTCAACACACACCCCTAACAAAACGGCAGGGCTCGATTTCAGTATAAACGCGCATGTACGCGCAGCGCCCGTAACAAAACCGGCTCGTTCGCGACCGACACGTCACTAGCGCGTAGTCTCTTTAGTAGCGCGTGCAACTGAAAGTCTCTCGTTATGCCGCCGATATATATTTAATCTATATATATAGATTATACCGCTATATCATCTATATATATAGATTATACTATATATATAATCTCTATATATAGATTATACCGCCCGCCGTTCACCTATACTATTTGAGTCAAATATGATGATAAACACACAGCTGTTTCGCGGCCCGGCAGTAACACCTCCACGGCCCGGTACCGGTCTGCGGCCCGGCGGTTGGGAACCCCTGGTCTAAACCACTTCTTAAAAGGGGCAAGGCCATCGTCTACGCCAATCATGCAGCGAACCTATCGCTGCCTTGTGATTGGTTGTAATCGGTCGCGGAGGCGGGCGACGATTACAACCAACCGATTGCGTGTCCCTCTCCCCAGCCCACCAGTACAAGCAGGCGGTGGAGCGCTACGAGTGGAACAAGCTGCAGAGCGTCAAGTCCATGGTTCCCATGGTGCACCTCTCCTGGAACATGGCGCGCAACATCAAGGTGTCCGACCACAAGCTCTTCGAGATGATCAAGTGAGTCGCCACAGATACACCCCCCATTTAGTTGGTATGGTCCGGCAGGTTCCTTATATAAGATGGTTTGTCCCATTGTTAAAGTGGGACTATAACTTAATGTATACAGCTCTGTCCCTCTCTCTGTGTCTCACTCACTCTCTCGGTCGGTCTGTCACTCTGTCGCTCTGTCTTTGTCTCTCTTTCGCTCACTCTGTCACTGTCTGTGTCTTTGGCTCTCTCTCTCTCTCTCTCTCTCTCTCTCTCTCTCTCTCTCTCACTCTCACTCTCACTCTCACTCTCTGTCTTACTCGGTCTGTCTTTCTCTTTCTCTCTCTGTATGTCTCTCTCTCTCTCTCTCTGTATGTCTCTATGTATGTCTCTCTCTCTCTCTCTGTATGTCTATGTATGTCTCTTGCTCAATCTCTCTCTGTCTCCCTCCCGCCCTCCCCTCTAGGTACTGTCTGTTGAGGACGTTGAAGCAGTGTCAGAGGGTGAAGGAGACTCTGGTGGCGTCCGGTAAGGAGACTCTTCTGAAGCCCGGGAGTCGTGACGAGCCGGCCCACTACTGCACCATCTGTGAGGTGGGTCACCGTGATAACACACTAACGCCTGTAGCCGCCGCCGCTGCTGCCGCCACCGCACTCGAGTGTAGCGAGCCGGTTGGTAGCTTTAGCTGTGGTTGTTGTCAGAGTAGTGGTTGATCACGTGATCGGTTTTGCGGTGTCTGGATTGGATCCTGGGTCGATTGCGAAACAATGCGTCAGGAAGTTGTGATGTTTATTTTTTCCCTTTTTATTTATTTTCCCTTTTTATTTATTTATGTTAGGATAACACCGAGCTAAATCCTCAAACAAAACAACATTATTCTTATTGTTTTTACTTTTGTACGTTTTGTTACGTTTGTTCTTTTATAGCCCTGTGTCAGTATTTTGTATACATTTATTTGGTAACGTCATTGAATCTACCTTTTTTTTTTTGCTCACAAATACCAAATGTGTGACTTTATGGGTTATCTTGCATCACTTTACATTCTACTACCCCAAAACCAACTGCCATTGCGTCATGCTAACTCTTTGTGTGTGTGTGTGTGTGTCTCTCTCTCTCTCGCTCTCTCACTCTCCCAGGTGGAGGTGTTCAACCTGCTGTTTGTGCGCAGCGAGCTGCAGGGCAAGAAGCAGTGTGTGGTGCACTGCCAGGACTGCGCCCGCAAGGGCAGCGCCACCCTGGAGCGCTTTGTGGTGCTGGAGCAGCACCGGACAGAGGACCTCATGCAGGTCTACGACCAGTTCTCACTAGTGAGTACCACCAGGACCTCATGCAGGTCTACAACCAGTTCTCACTAGTGAGTACCCTCCACACAGGACCTCGTGCAGGTCTACCACCAGTTCTCACTAGTCAGTACCACTAGGACCTCATGCAGGTCTACCACTAGGACCTCATGCAGGTCTACCACTAGGACCTCATGCAGGTCTACCACCAGTTCTCACTAGTGAGTACCACTAAAGCCTCATGCAGGTCTACCACCAGTTCTCACTAGTCAGTACCACTAGGACCTCATGCAGGTCTACCACCAGTTCTCACTAGTGACTATACTAGTGAATTACATTAGTGATTTAGCGACTTACAATTAGGTCATTCAACAGGTAGGCAAGAGACCTACTCGCCACCAGAAGTAATAAGTGCATTTCCTTCCTAACGAGCCATATTAATATATATACATACATATACACATATATAATAACATAATATATAATGCGTTACATATCCTTCCTAACAAGCCTCCCAAAAGCAGAACCTTTTGTGTTTAATTGTGTTTAAAGTACAATTAGTTGGCGTGATATAACAATATTTGTCGTGTTGGGGGGTGTGTGAGTCTTCATTTAAAGAGATTAACGATTTACCAGTCGATCACCATTCCCCTCGTGTTTTTCCATTATTTATTACAAAATGTTAAAAGAAATGTCAAACCGTTTTATTTTTTAAATACAAATCTTGTGATGCCGTTAAACGGAAACTGCCGCTAATCTTGTAACCGCTATTGGTCTTCTTCCCTTCGCTCCTTTAGGCTCCGCCTCTTCAACCGTCGTCCTCTTGACATCCGACGACACGCCCACCTCGACGCAGCCGTCCAATCCACGTACGGGAACGGGCGGCGTTTTTTGGAAGAAAAATATGAGAAATAAATAACAGGAAATAAAAAAAATGGATAAATAAATAAAACTTACCACACGGACCATTTCTGATATTCAGGAAAAGCCAAGGCCCTTCCCCCTTCCCCCTCCCATCCCCCCCCTATCGCCTCCGCCCGGCGCCTGGTCTCCATGGCGATGGGTCGGGGGCGTGCCGGCCGAAGTGTCTGTCTATGCAATGTGTCTCAAAGTGCTGGCTACTGCCCTCCCATTGGCCGAGGGAGGGACAGAGGGGGGTGGGGGTGAGGGGAGGGGCATTCTGTGCACTAAAACGCCCCGCCTCCACCTCCTTCCAACACAGGACTTTATAAATATGAATTATTACTTTTTATTTTGATTTTTTTTTTTTTTCTCCTATTCTCGCCCTCCTCCTGATCACCCCCGCTCCTCCAGGGACAATGGTTCAGCCCTGTTTTATCGGACAACTTTAACGAGACTTTTAAGGGTTGGAAAGCGGCGAGGGGCGGGGCTTCGACGGCGCAGCGGCAGCAGTTTGGATTTGTGTGATTGTGCGACGCGCGTGTTTTTTGTTTTGTTTTTTTTGTAGATAATTATCACAAATGGCGACGCCACTTTGTAAACGACTACTGACGTGACTATCGTTGTTTTTTTTCGCTCTCGCGCTTCCCCCCCCCCCCCGTTAGTTTTTGTTGTTTTTTTCCGTTAACGATGAATTGTTCGCTTTTTTGTTCCCCCCCCCCTTTCCGTTCGTTTTGGTTGAATTTCCACTCCCACGATTTGTCTCGTTTCTTCCCTTTTCTAGCGGCGCACTACTAGCCTCACTGGTCTTTCTTTTCTATGGTAGATTGTAATTTTAAAACTTAAAAAAATCTACAACAAATGTAATGTGAAAAAGCTTAGGTGATTAATTTTTTATTCCCCCCCCCCCCCCCTCTTCCTATGTTTGTTTCCACCGCTTTTTACGTTTAACGTCTCCGTTCTTTTGGAAACTTTTTTTTGTTTGTTTTCGTTTTTAGGTTAAAAAAGGAATATTTTTAGAAGATTAAAAAAAAAAAACTAGCCAAGTCACAAAGAGAAAATGGGTTGCACATAGACTTATGGAATAAACGTTTAATTTGTGGTTTTGTTTTTTTCGTTACGTTTCTAATCTCGATGTAAATTCACACTATTTATAAAATACATATTTATTGCTTGAAAGTATTTGTTGATGGAATGCTGTCGGTTTTTTTTCCAGAATACCTGCCATTAAATTTGAAGGAGACCTGTCATTTTGACACAGTGCTCCACGTACATTTTTCTATATATGAATAAACTGCTTAGCAAGCGTTGTACAGAAACGTTTAAAATCGTTTTATTGTTTGAAGAATGTTTTATGAGTCAATAAACACAAAAGTTGTCAAATTACCCGTGATGTGTTTTGCGACCGGTATCTCTTTAATGGATCTGCATGAAATCACATTTACTGCTGCATTTATACAAATACAAAGTCAGATAAGAGATATATACTTCGATATATTAGACTACCTTTTTGGCCCCGGGCCGATACAAAACAGGAGGTAAAATAAGCAATGATACATTCTCAGGCAAAGTTATATCAGATTATTTAATAGTTTTCCCTTATCTCAGTTCTTCAGGTTGTGGTCCCATCTCTGTGCTTCAGACAAGCATCAAATTAAGACAAACACCGGCGTCACCACCAATTATTTCACATAGTTTTCTGTACACTTATGTCAAGTTTGATTTATGCAACTTACCTTTAAAAGTATGTTAGCCGTATATTTCATGATTCACATGACACTTGAAGTGTGAATTCAGATTTTGCATGTCATTTAGGAGTTGCTTAAATACTCCCATTACAAGAGAGATGAGGTCATGTGACCGGCGCTGTGTGTGTGTGAGCGCCTTCTGAAACCCAGCAGACAATGTAGCTGTCGCTTCACCCACACAGAATCCTACAATGTATGCCGGGTCCAGAGCAACGCCCAGCAGCAGAAGAACATCTATCCCAGGGTAGAATCACCTTTTGTGGACTATGGACTATAGTGCAGCAATGGCAAATGACAGCACTGGTGATGTGATGACGTCCTACTACCACGATTGTGCCTGCATTACATACACAAGCGAGAAGAGCATCGCAATTCGTTCTAATCTAGCACAATGCCACCTAAAATACGGGTAAAAAGGCACACATACAATACAATCCCCCCAGGGCCCATAAGTTATCTCTAACCAAGTTGTGTCCAATTCTGTACATTCAAACTTTTTTGAGTTGAACAGACGAAAACATAACCCTCCTCCCATCTACGATGGCGGGGGTAACTAATTAATGAACTGACTACGGTTAAAGCCGGTGGGACACAAGGTTTTGGGACGCGTATTGACGTTGCGTCGCGTCTGGTTGCGTTGCGTTGCGTTGCTCGCGTTGCGTTGCGTCGCGTCTGGTTGCGTTGCATCGCGTCGCGTTGCGTTGCGTCTGGTTGCGTTGCTTTGCGTTGCGTTGCGTCTGGTTGCGTTGCCTCGTGTCGTTGCTCCTCTGGAGCCAGCAGAGACCCAGTAGCCAGATGTAGCTGCTGCCTCTGCCCCACAGGATCTACACTGAGTACTGAGCAACCGCTGGACACCGAATGTCTTGTCTTCACCAACGCAACGCAAACACACACACCGGTGAACTAACAGGTTGAAGAACGACGAATGCTTGCGGAACGACGTATGATTCCGGTTTTCTTTTTTTGTAGGTTGGTTCGTTCGGATTGCGTTTACATGTGTGAGTCTACAACTAGAACCACATATAAGAGGCTCATTTGTTGGGTTTGTTGGAAAAAACGGATTAGATTCGATCCGATTCGATCTGTTCACACTGCTCCGTGTCGTCAATAATAAATGAACTTGGTATAAATATACCAAGTTAAGAATTAGGAATAAATTTGGTCCGACTTTGGGCCTGTCGTGTGAACATAGGTTTTCAGCAGATAACATATAAAGTTGTTTGTTCCAGTGGATAAATATCGCTTTCCTACCTCTGTTCCTCATTGGTTAACACAAGCTCACTCACTCTGATTGGTGAACATGACCTTGGCTTGAACACGAAAAAAGCCTGAACAATGTCCTGGTCAACCCGTCAACGCTAATCACAATTTTATGCTTAACACATTTCAAATTGCAATCAGAGCACACGTTACTTCCATTAGATGGCATATTTTACAGAGCAACAGGTAAATTAGCAATTAGCTACTTTGTTGAACACGAATGTGGGAAATAAGCTAACAACGGTTGAAAACAATGTTGGCTTTTAAATTCACAGCGTCTGTAGCGCCACACGTGCCCATCGTGGCTTCTGACGACGACCAACAACCGTTCCTTCAGCCGGTCCACCTTCTGTTCGGTTCAATGGGGGAATCAAGGTCAGTCCTAGAAGAGAGAAAAAGAGTGAGAGTTTAAAACTTTCCTTTTTTGTTGTTGGCTTAACTCAAATGATTTTGTAAGTTGAAGCAACGAGTCAATTTCTCGGGTATGCGCACAATGTCAGGGCATCGCCGTCGCCGTTAAACGTACACTTTGTAAGTGATCGACTTGTTGATGTCAGAACAACATTTATTTCCCGTTGTTTTTTGAACGGTTCACCGATTTAGCTTTTGCCTTGGCCACAACATCTCCTATATTTAGCGCGAGAGAGAGAGAGAGAGAGAGAGAGAGAGAGAGAGAGAGAGAGAGAGAGAGAGAGAGAGAGAGAGAGAGAGAGAGAGAGAGAGAGAGAGAGAGAGAGAGAGAGAGAGAGAGAGAGAGAGAGAGAGAAAAAAGTACATTCCTAATGATTGATTCACTGTGCGGGAATGGCTAAAACAGATAAAACTAAACAACAATTTCAGTTTCAACAAGCCTGAGTGATATAATAATGCCTCGCAGCGTAAAAAGCCATGCAATGATGCAATCGGATCCATCCCAATCCTTATATATATATATAGTGAATCATTTTTATTAAAAGTGTCCTGACCCTCTGCCACCCTCTCTTACCCTCTCACTCCTTCTACCTCCTCCTCTCTCTCTCTCTCTCTCTCTCTCTCTCGCTCGCTACTCCCCCTCCCCCCCCCGCTCCCTCCCTGTACGTTTCACCTATATCCGAGAGAGAGAGAGAGAGAGAGAGAGAGAGAGAGAGAGAGAGAGAGAGAGAGAGGAGGAGAGAGAGAGGAGAGGAGAGGGAGAGAGAGAGGAGAGAGAGAGAGAGGAGAGGAGGTATGTAAACTCTGACTGGCCCGGATGCAGCGACCCCACCGCCACTGCCGGCCGTGCAACAATGTCTCCCTGTGTTGTGGAGAGAGAGAGAGAGAGAGAGAGAGAGAGAGAGAGAGAGAGAGAGAGAGAGAGAGAGAGAGAGAGAGAGAGAGAGAGAGAGAGAGAGAGAGAGAGAGAGAGAGAGGAGAGAGAGAGAGAGAGAGAGAGAGAGAGAGAGAGAGAGAGAGAGAGAGAGATAAAGACAGACAGGCCGACAGGGACGTTAAAGAGACAGAGAGAGAGAGGAAACCAGTAGATTGATTAATTCCCCATTTAGCTCAACCTCTTCTCTCCCCCTTTGTTCCTTCCTTCCGGTCCGAGCTCTCTCTCGCATTCCTCCCCCATCCCCCCCCCTCTCTTCCTCTCTCCCCCTCTGTCTCTCGTCAGTGAGGATGTATAAATCCAACAGGTGGCGTTGACTGCTAATTTTAACCCAGACCTGTGTGTGTGTGTGTGTGTGTGTGTGTGTGTTTCCCATAACTATGATAAAACGGTCCCCCTCCCCCCACCCTTCCCCACTGCTGCACGGGGGTCTGCAACCTGATTGGCTCCCACTCTGAGCCAATGACAGAGCTCTCTGCTGCTTCCCATTCATAAAAAAAAAAAAGCCCCATTCGGTTGTCATTGAGTGTGTTGGAACACACACATCCACCACGTGCAAGAGAGAGAGAGAGAGAGAGAGAGAGAGAGAGAGAGAGAGAGAGGAGAGAGAGAGAGAGATTGATGCCTAGTGGATGGACAGGGTCCCTGAATATAACACATTCCATCTAATCAATGTGTTTATTGTTAATTGAATTTCCCCTTCAAACCTTTATTTAAACTAAAGGAAGAATCCTCGTCTACAACGATGCCTTAGTGTGAGACTAAATCAAAAATAGGTAGACGAGTTAAATGAGATAGTAAATAATAATAAATAAATAAATGAGTATTGATTGGCTGACCCAGCATCACTGAGGTTGAAGGTGGTAGAGTTCTCTTTGTAGTTTTTTTCACCCATTAATCATTAAGGGTTACACAATCTATGAACGCTCGTTACAATTCCCAGAGCCTGAAATGTGTGGTATGTGTTTCTAACTTATATTAAATAATGATGACTAATGAAGCGGTTAACAAAACGCTTTATGACTCACGCCTAAAGACACACACACATCGGTGTGACGGACGTCGGCACACACACACACACACACACACACATCTATGCGGTCCCACTCTCTTATACACAATCAGATGTACACGTGTGTGTGTGTGTGTGTGTGTGGGGGTGTGGGTGTGTGGGTGTGTGTGTGCGAGAGAGACATCCTGTGAAAAGTAGGCGAGAAAAGTAGTAGAGGGAGAGAGAGGGAGAGAGAGAAAGAGCAATCATTTCAATCTATTTTCCATCCAGGGTCCAAAATTAACCTTGTTCTTTTGTGGGGGGGGGGGTGCGGAACAATCTTAAGACTCTTTAATATGCAACACCAGAATGTCTCTATACCCGCCATGCCTTGGCGTCTACCCAGCTACCCGGTTGGCCTGGTGACAGGTGTTCATTTTGGACCTTTTGTCCCCGACCGAACCACCATCACTCACTTACCCAGAAAGTTCCCCTCGTCGGAAGAAAAAAAAAACACCATCGCAAATGTCATCCTGTCTCTCCGTCTCTCCGGAAAACAAAAGGTTTTTTTTTTGTCAAACGGCGCCGCTAATTGGGCCTTTTGCTTCCGAGGCGCTCGAGGCTTTTAGTGCGATTACCGCCACCGCCGCCGCCCGCCATATCCGCCGCCGCAGTGCGTGTGTGTGTGTGTGTGACGCATGGCGTGAGTACCTGGACGACCCCTTTTTAACCCTTTGGTGGTTCTTCCTCAGGCTGAGACAGCGCCGAAAGACACAAGCGAGCGTTGCTGATTGTCCATCTGTCGCCATGGAAACCCAATAGCTGAGTGGCATTCAAATGTTTTTGGGTTGTTTTAAAAAAATATATTAATAAAGAGAGAGTGAGTAAGTGAGTGACAGAGAGAGAAAGAGAGGGGGAGAGAGAGAGAGAGATATGGTGTGATATTTTTCGAGTGGGAGGACGAGGACTGGACATGAGAGGTGAGAGAGAGGGAGGGAGAGAGAGGAGATGGAGAGAGAGAGAGAGAGAGAGAGAGAGGGATATGAAAGGGAGGAGAGGAGGAGGAGGAGAGAGAGAGAGAGAGAGAGAGAGAGAGAGATATGAGATGAAGGAGAGAGAGCGAGAGAGCTAAAACATGTATCTCCATAATAACTTTGACATATAGCACATATTGCATGATGATGGCGGGCCGGCAGGTGACGACTGGAGGACGGCTCTACGGCGGCCCAGCGGTGGAGGCTGTGAATTAGCAAGCGCTACTTGCTAATTCACAGCCTCCGTTGTCGGGCCGTCTCATTATGTATGAATCCGTCCAAGGGCATGTTCCGTACACGGCCGCTCAGACTGCGAAGAGCGACGTGGTCGACATCGACTTCATCGTCCCAGAGAGAGATGGAAGAGGAGGAGGAGGAGGAGGAGGAGGAGGAGGAGGAGGAGAGAGGATAGAGGGAGGATAGAGGAGGAGGAGAGAGGAAGGATGAGGAGGTAGAGGGAGATGGAGGAGGAAGAAGAGGAAGGATGAGGAGGTAGAGGGAGATGGGGGAGGAAGAAGAGGAAGGATGAGGAGGTAGAGGGAGATGGGGGAGGAGGAAGGATGAGGAGGAAGAGGGAGATGGAGGAGGAGGAAGAGGGAGATGGAGGAGGAAGAAGAAGAGGAAGGATGAGGAGGTAGAGGGAGATGGAGGAGGAGGAAGGATGAGGAGGAAGAGGGAGATGGAGGAGGAGGAAGAGGGAGATGGAGGAGGAAGGATGAGGAGGAAGAGGGAGATGGAGGAGGAGGAAGGATGAGGAGGAAGAGGGAGATGGAGGAGGAAGAAGAGGAAGAGGGAGATGGAGGAGGAAGAAGAAGAGGAAGGATGAGGAGGAAGAGGGAGATGGGGGAGGAAGAAGAGGAAGAGGGAGATGGGGGAGGAAGAAGGAGGAGGAGGAAGAGGGAGATGGAGGAGGAGGAAGGATGAGGAGGAAGAGGGAGATGGGGGAGGAAGGATGAGGAGGAAGAGGGAGATGGAGGAAGAAGAGGAAGGATGAGGAGGTAGAGGGAGATGGGGGAGGAGGAAGGATGAGGAGGAAGAGGGAGATGGGGGAGGAGGAAGGATGAGGAGGAAGAGGGAGATGGAGGAGGAGGAAGGATGAAGAGGGAGATGGAGGAAGAGGGAGATGGAGGAGGAAGAAGAAGAGGAAGAGGGAGATGGGGGAGGAAGAAGAGGAGGAAGAGGGAGATGGGGGAGGAAGAAGAGGAGGAAGAGGGAGATGGAGGAGGAGGAAGAGGAGGAAGATAGAGGGAGATAGAGGAGGAAGAAGAGGAAGGATGAGGAGGAGAGGGAGAGGGAGGAGAGGAGAGGAGAGAGAGGGAGGAGAAGAGGAGGATGAGGAGGAAGAGGGAGATGGGGAGAGAGAGGAGATGGGGAGGATGATGGTAGAGGAGGACGATAGATGAAGAGGGAGATGGAGGAGGAAGAGGAAAGGGAGATAGAGGAGGAAGAGGGAGGAGGAAGAGGAAGATAGAGGACGATTGATGAAGAGGGAGATAGAGGAGGACGAGGAAGAGGAAGATAGAGGAGGACGATAGATGAAGAGGGAGATGGAGGAGGAAGAAGAGGGAGATGGAGGAGGAAGAGGAAGATAGAGGAGGACGATAGATGAAGAGGGTGCTAGAGGAGAAGGAGGGATATGGAGGAGGAGGAAGAAGAGGGAGGTTGAGGAGGAGGAAGAGGAAGATACGAGGGGAGATATGTGGAGGGGGAATAGGGAGACGGAGGACGAAGATGATGAGGGAGATAAGGGAAAGATGGAAGAGGAAGATAGCTGCCCTTGAGCAAGCAGTGTGGCGCCTTGCCCACACAGGCATGACAAGTCAAACACAGATAAACCCTCTCACAGATCAAATCCTCAGTCCACCAGATAGAGATTCACACAGGCTCCTCCACTTGTCAATTCTGTTGTGCATTCGGACGCCCACACACACACACACACACACACACACACACATGCGCGCACATGCACTTACACTCACACAACGCCTACACAGTTGGCAGGGAAAAAAAGGTTGGCATTCTTTGGGCATCAAAAGACTCCTCAATCACGCACATGCGAGGCGTTAATGACAGCCCCCGGGTGTGTGTGTGTGTGTGCGCGTGTACGTGCATGTGTGCATGTGTGTGTGTGTGTGTGTGTGTGCACATGCATGTGTGTATTCATGTGTGTGTGTGCATGTGTGTACACACTGGGAACAATTATGCAGATGTTGTTAGTGCTAAAACCACTTTGCCAATATAATCCAACAATCGTTCCATTATGGTAATTGTCATTTGTGAGAGGGTAATTAGTTTTGCAAAACTGGGAGTCGGCGGAGAAATAAACCAAAAAATAATAAAATGAATAAATTAATATATATGGCCGATTATTATATATTTTTAAAGCCTCCCCTTTCATGGCAAATTGGCACCGTCTCGCTTAGCGACGTGTCGCTCGTCTGTGACGTCAACGCTGACCGGTGTGTCAACGCTAATGTGATGGTTAACCGCTCGTCTGAAGTGGAGCGTGTACGTGTGTGTGTGTTTGTGTCGCTGTGTGTGTGTGTCGCTCTTTGTGTGTGTGTGTGTGTGTGTGTGTGTCGCTCTATGTGTGTGTGTCGCTCTTTGTGTGTATGTGTCTGTGTGTGTGTGTGTGTGTGTGTGTGTGTGTGTGTGTGTGTGTGTGTGTGTGTGTGTGTGTGTGTGTGTCGCTCTATGTGTGTGTGTGTGTGTGTGTGTCGCTCTTTGTGTCTGTGTATGTGTCTCTGTGTGTGTGTGTGTGTGTGTGTGTGTGTGTGTGCTTGCGTCTGTATGTGTGTGCGTCTGTGTGTGCACGCGTGCATGTGTGTGTGTGTGTGTGTGTGGTTGTGTATTCAGGCCTCTAATTTTGTCAACATTGTGTGGTTCTGTGTAGCGAGCGGGGATGTAAGTGGAGAGATTAATCAGGTTCTATTGTTGCTGAGGCTTGACACATTTCCCTGGTCTGCCATTTCTGCCTCGACTGATGATGATGATGGTGGTGTGGAGGAGGAGGTGATGATGATGATGATGATGATGATGATAATAATAGGGGCCGTTTAACCTGTCAGAACTTGGTTTCGGAAAAAAAAAATATTAACTAATATATAACGTTTAGAACCTTCAATATCAATCCGCCGACTTTGTCGGATGGACACAATGCGCCAGTGTCAATTGGGGTGACACGATGGAGTGTCGTCGTCGTCGTCAACAACAACAACAACAACAACAACAACAACACGGGGCTGTTCGTGTGTGTGATCGTCGTCACGTGCGCACGACCGCCGGTCCGGTATAGACTCGCTCGGTGACTCGGTTCCGCGCGCCGCCGCTTCCTAACGACGGCGTTAAATAGAGCGCGCGCGCTGCAGGAATGCGACGCCGCGCGGTATTCCCAACGCGCCTTTGGTCTTTTTTTCAACTCACACACTCACACACACACACACCGTATTTTCAGTCATGGGTTCGCATTCCAAAAAACACAATAATTTCCCTCTCTACTCTTTTCATACCCCACTCCTCCCCCCCAACCTAAACTGGAGCGAGACAGACAGAGACACACACACACACCACACCACACACACACACCACACACACACACACACACACACACACACACACACACACACACACACACACACACACACACACACACACACACACTCGACAGCAGGGAGGACAGCAGCCTTGAAAAGAAAAAGAAGAAGAAGAAGAAGCGGTCGCGCGCCACCGTGCGGCCTCGAGGACGACGGGAGCGCGTGGTGGAGAGGAGAGAGAGACCACACACACACACACTTTGCGCGTTGTACCCCACGCACGAGACCACCGCGCTCGCTCGCTTCCCTCAAACGTATAGCGACACACACACACACACACACACACACACACACACACACACACACACACACACACACACACACACACACACACACACACACACACACACACACACACAAAACAGTTGGAAACAATGTAATATAAATAAGAAGTTAGGGGCGTGAAAGACAGAAAAAAACACAATTAAGACTCGGAAAAAAGTCG
>CM051009.1:10797572-10815072 GCA_027704905.1 Muraenolepis orangiensis
GCGTGCGTGTGACACTGGCTCTTGCATTTCCTATGCAGCGCCAATTAGCCTTACACATAAACAGTGATTAAAACCTCTGGTCTCTAAACTCCCAGCATCTCCTTTTGGGGCCTCACCTGTGGTGTGGCTCACCAGGGTCCTACAGGTGCAGGGCAGCCCAGCCAATCAGGGCTCTGCCCCGGGGGGGGGGGGGGGGGGAGATCTGCGGTCCACTTCTCCACATGGTGGCCAGATTCCACATTTGTCACGGTGGTGTGTGTGTGTGGTGTGTGTGTGTGGTGTGTGTGTGTGGTGTGTGCAGGCAGCGCTGTAGCTAGCCACCGTAACGCGATGATTATTTCAGTTATTTAAGTGCGGTAATTAAGACCCATTTTGAGGCAACCGGGATTGCGTTTACGAAGGACCCCCGCGATGGGTATCGGAACCAACGTTTTTTTGTTTATAGCACCTGTGTGTGTGTGTGGGTGTGTGGGTGTGTGGGTGTGTGTGTGGGGGGTGTGGGGGGGTGGGGGGTGGGGGAGTGGGGAAGGGAACGTGAAAAGTGGTGCAATTAGTTTGCGCGGTAAAAGAGTACAAATTTGATACGGCTACGACAATAAAAAAAAAATGCGGAAACTAAGTTGAACGGTTTCAACCAACACTGACCTATGTTTGTTTTTTTCTTCCCCTTCCTTCTCCCTCCTGCGCGCTGAGGAAGTAGGGTGTAGGCGTTTACCCTCTCCAGTGAGTGTGTCTGTGTTTTGTTTTCATTTGCGAGCGCTTGAAACGCCGTCACGCCTCGCCTCCTTTAAATACCGTCTTACTCTCTCCGGTCCGACTTTTCCCCGGAAACGGTAAAATGGTTAAATGGACTGCTTTTTATATAGCGCCTCTGTATCCAAAGCGCTTTACAAGTCTGTGCCTCACATTCACCCGTTCATACACACACACACACATTCATCCACATTCAGCCCAGCACGTCAAAAGCAGTTTAGGGTGTAGGGGTGTCTTGCTCAGGGAAACCTCGGCACTCGCTCAGGGAATCGAACCAGCAGCCTTCCGGTTGTCAGACAACCCTGTTGTGCTACCGCCTGAGCTACTGCCGCCATATGAGAGAATATCCGAGCGTGGCGGTTTCAACCCCCTTGAGGGTTGAGAGATGGAGAAACCTCTAGGGCCCCCTGTTCACACTTGGCATTCACGTGTGGTTTGTGGATTGGGGATCCGATCGCAAGTGGAAGGCGTTGGCAGGTGCGTGTCACACTTGGAGAATCCAGAAAGTGGTCTGATGAGACCGCTTTCGATTCCAATCTCACTTTCCCCCCCGGCTCACACTCGATATTAACATGTGGTTTTTTGAGATTAATGAAAAAGAGCGGGAAAAGAAAGGATAGATTTTAGGGGTTTTGCGGGGGGAGGGGGGGGGGGAGAGAGAGAGAGAGAGAGAGAGAGAGAGAGAGAGAGAGAGAGAGAGAGAGAGAGAGAGAGAGAGAGAGAGAGATTTTAGGGGTTTTGGGGGGGGGGGGGGGGAGAGAGAGAGAGAGAGAGAGAGAGAGAGATGATTGGAAAGGGATGGAGTTGGGACAGATTGAGAGATTATATGATTATATGATTATTAGATTATATGATTAGATTAGATGATTAGATTAGGTTAGATTCAAATTAGTATTGTCATTGCACAGCACAGCAAGTAGAGAGAGATAAAGAGATAACGAAAGAAGGGGAGAGAGAGGATGAGGAAAAGGTGTGCCCGTGTGTTGAAGGTAAAACCCACGCGGTGAATTCTCATTCCTAAGCTCATGAGACTGTTGTTCCAGACATGGCCTCTAGGAGAGAGATATGGGCAACGATTTGCAGGTTGTAACTGTTCACCGATGTCGGTGATTATTTTCAGATTTGATTCGAAACATCTTTCCTTGTTAGTACAGTGCGAGTGCAAACAGGGCCCTGGTGTAGTAGCCTACCGTTTCCTTGACTTGCTTCATGTCATAATACACATACACATTTACAAATATCGTAACCAAATATCGTAAAAACCTCTCTCTCCCTCTCTCTCTCTCTCTCTCTCTCTCTCTCTCTCTCTGTGTGTCTCTCTCTCACTCTGGAGGCTATACGCCGCTGTACCAATCGTATCAAAAAATGATGACACACCCACACACCCACACACACACGTGGACGGGGGGGGAAAGTCTTTCCACGCAAACCCGCCTCGTAAAAAAAACCTAAATCATCTGTTACGAAACAAAGTGGTGTTTAGTTTCTGAAATGGACGTAGGGGGACATGGGAGGGAAGGAGCGGGATGGGGAGAGAGGTGGGGGGAGAGAGAGAGAGAGAGAGAGAAGAGAGAGAGAGAGAGAGAGAGAGAGAGAGAGAGAGAGAGAGAGAGAGAGAGAGATGGAAAGAGGTGGATAGAGAGAAACAGAGAGAGAGAGAGAGAGGGCTAGAGAGAGAGGGAGAGAGGTATAGCTGGGATAGAGAGACATAGGAGATGAAGGGGATGGAAGGAGCGAGATGGGAGAGAGGTGCGGAGAGAGAGATGGAGAGAGCCGGGGGAAGGGAGAGAGCGAGAGAGGTGCAGAGAGAGAAAGAGAGAGAGATGGAGGGGGGGGGGGGGAGGGTATTTGCAGTATAGCCTACAGACTATCTCTCGCCTCCGCAACGACTATAACCTCAACAGGCAAGGGGGGGGGGCCTGGGGGGGGGTGTGCAGCTCGGTGGGGGGGGGGGGAGGGAGGGAGGGAGGGTGTAGGGGAGGTGTGTGTGTGTGTGGGGGGTGGGGGGGGGTGGGGGGTGGTGAGCTGGGATGAGGATGTGGCGGGGATGCAGCGTGCATGTAAAAAGCCCTCATTACCGAAGAGGTGGTTCTCGTGTCTGTGTGCCGGAGAAACGCAGCAACTGTGTGTCTCCCTAGTCATTTACATAGGTAATGGTAGGGGGGGGGGGAGCAGGAGGAGGAGGAGGAGGAGGAGGAGGAGGATGGAGGTGGAGGAGGAGGAGGAGATGGAGGAGAAGGGAGGAGGAGGAGGAAGGAGGGGGGGGGGGGAAGAGGAAGAGATAATAAAAGTGTGTGCGGGGGTGGGTTGGGAAACATAAATGTCGGCTACAATTCTCCGCCGCCGCCGAGAAAACAGCCAACACGGGCGAGGGATTGGGAGAGAGAGAGACATGGAGATACAGAGAGAGAGACATGGAGAGAAATAGAGAGAGATACAGAGAGAGAGAGAGAGAGAGAGAGAGAGAGAGAGAGAGAGAGAGAGAGAGAGAGAGAGAGAGAGAGAGAGATAAGAGAGATACAGAGAGAGAGAGAGAGAGAGAGAGAGAGAGAGAGAGAGAGAGAGAGATAAGAGAAACAGAGAGAGAGAGAGAGAGAGAGAGAGAGAGAGAGATACATAAGAAATAGACATATATATATATATAGAGAGAGAGAGAGAGAGAGAGAGAGAGAGAGAGAGAGAGAGAGAGAGAGAGAGAGAGAGAGAGAGAGAGAGAGAGAGAGAGAGAGAGAGAGAGATACATAAGAAATATACATATAGAGAGAGAGAGAGAGAGAGAGAGAGAGAGAGAGAGAGAGAGAGAGAGAGAGAGAGAGAGAGAGAGAGAGAGAGAGAGAGAGAGAGAGAGAGAGAGAGAGAGAGAGAGAGAGAGAGAGAGATACATAAGAAATATACATATATATAGAGAGAGAGCAGAGAGAGAGAGAGAGAGAGAGAGAGAGAGAGAGAGAGAGAGAGAGAGAGAGAGAGAGAGAGAGAGAGAGAGAGAGAGAGATACATAAAGAAATATACATATATATATAGAGAGAGAGAGAGAGAGAGAGAGAGAGAGAGAGAGAGAGAGAGAGAGAGAGAGAGAGAGAGAGAGAGAGAGAGATATATAATAAATATACATATATATATAGAGAGAGAGCAGAGAGAGAGCAGAGAGAGAGAGAACAGAGACAGCTGAAGACAAAGCTCAGAGATGTAGGTGTCAGGCTCCTATGAGCACTCTAAAGCTTCAGGTAATTGCAACTCCCCCGACTCTAAAATGCGTTAAAAGGGGGCGCGGCGGAGCGCGGCCAGAAGTGGATAATTTCTCGAATTCCGACGCCCGCTTCCCACCCTCATTTGCATACGAGGTCGGCATTGTGCGAGGGTCAAAGCAGCCAATCCGGTCGCACGGCGGCGGCGGCGATCGGACGTAGAAGAAGAAAAAAAAGGAAAAAAAATCGGGAAACTGACGTTTTTTTTACAGCATGTCCGGCGGCCCGAGCGGCGAAAAAAGCGCTGGAAAAAATATCGCCCTGTGAGCTTCGGGCGAAATTAATTTAAGGATACCGTCTCGTATGATAAGTGATTCAATTACCAGTCGTCGGAATCCACTCGTGACGGAGTTGGCTGCGGGGGGGGGGGAACCAGAGGGTTCGGGCCCTTTACCAGCGTGCCCCCGTAATTAGATTCACCGCACCGTTGTGGGAGAGGGGGAGGGGTAGTTACCAGTTAGTGGGCGTGGCTTCGCTTTGGCTTCTCCGACGACCGGGACTGACTCTGGTAGAAGGTAGACTTGGTGAGTTGAGAGACCGTGTGGTGCGAGGGAGGGCGAGGAGGTACCTGCTGACATGTCAGAGCATGTCAAGTGTGTGTAGCAGGACTGTGTCCGAAATCCCCTCCCTACACTCCCTGCTCAGTGCGTTCTGCACCGTTCTGTAGCGCTGAATTAGCGCCGAATGTTTTATAAGAATTGTTATCCAACCCTATGTAAGGCATCCCACGATGCATCATGAAAAGTATAGTGTGCAACCGATGGTCACTACCCAAACACATATAGACCATCATGCATTGCGCTGATGAGCCAGGTGAGGCTGCTTGGACCAGACTCTAATCAGCCTGACTGGGGACCAGGCTGCTTCAACCAGACTCTAATCAGTCTGACTGGGGACAGGTGAGGCTGCTTCAACCAGACTCTAATCAGTCTGACTGGGGCCAGGTGAGGCTGCTTGGACCAGACTCTAATCAGTGTGACTGGGTGCCAGGTGAGGCTGCTTCAACCAGACTCTAATCAGTGTGACTGGGGGTCAGGTGAGGCTGCTTCAACCAGACTCTAATCAGTCTGACTGGGGGTCAGGTGAGGCTGCTTCAACCAGACTCTAATCAGTCTGACTGGGGGTCAGGTGAGGCTGCTTCAACCAGACTCTAATCAGTCTGACTGGGTGACAGGTGAGGCTGCTTCAACCAGCCACCAATGACACACACACTCCACACTCCACAAGTGGGTTAAACGTATAATATTATAGCTGAACACATGTGTGAGTCCACCGCTGACCCTTCTTATATCTTTTGTATATATTTTATGTTTTGTTGAGATTCCTGAACGATGAGACATTGTTTTCTGTGAATAGGTCCTGTCCATGAACGTATATAAAAAAGAAAAATGAAAGATGGGTTTTTTCTGGCAAAGAAGCACGATCATAACTCTTGAAAAAAGCATAGAGAAGAAGAGTGTATAGAATATTGTGCAATATTGCAGCTAGTCATTTAGCCATTAGGTAAGACATTCTTCCCTAGGTTCCCTGCGTTGCGATTGGTCGAATGTTATGACCCGCCTCTTTCGGACACGATGATGTCATCACATAATAACAGTAATATAACAGTATTTAAAATAAATAAATAAACAAAAAGAGTGGAAAAAAGGTACGATTTGCAGGCGGGGGGGGGGGGGGGGGGGGGGGGGGAAACCTGCAAACCCCCCCACCCCCCCACCCCCCCCCCACCCCCCCCCAAAAAAAAGAGTAATATCAGTTGCGGCGTAACAACTGGGGAAATAAGCAAACCCGATTAAACTTACAGACGGAACAGAAGTCAATTTTTCATGTGCTGCTTCCTCTTTTTATGCATTCGGAGACGGATCCTGCTGTGACAGAGGACCCCTTGATATAAATAACATGAACCTTCAGTCGTAGCGCTGCAGGCTCCAGGGCTGGAGCGCCCACATGGCCCCCATGGCCCCCCCCTCTCCATACTGAGCGTATGAGGGCCCCGGGTGGGCATCGGTTATTTTTTACAGAAAAGGGGGGGGGGGGGGGGGGGGGGGGCCCTTGGACTGACTGTAGATGAAATAAGCCAAGGGGCCCCCGCCCCCGGGAAACAATTGAATTGAAACAACGTGAAACACACACACACACACACACACACACACACACACACACAGCGCAGGGATTGTGTTAAACTGCATGGATTTGTTGGAGACATGACAGACAGACACTGCTTTAAGAGGAGCAAAGGCATCGCCAGCCGAGAAGGTCTGGGTCCTTGTTTATAAAGATAACTTTCTGTTTCGAAATGTTTAAAAATATGTGTCAATCCGGTGTACAACAATGAAGAAAGACTGCTTCACTTCACGAATGCAGTATCCACTTTGAAATGTGACGTCTTGCCGAACGTCTATTTAGATATATATATATATATATATATATATATATATATATATGAGAGAGAGAGAGATATTATGCAACCACTGTACAGATCCCTGATGAAACACTACAGTACATTGTTGTACATTTACCATTCCAGTTCAGACTCATATTCACAGGCACTCATTTTGGCATTTCATTGTGATATTCCTGAATATATTCACAAGTAATATTTTGAAGACTTTTGCAACCAAACAAAAAACGTGTTTTCGCCGCTCCCGGGAACTACTTTGGATGATAGCGAGCAACAACTTGTTCCGCTCTCGATGAGTTCGATGAATTTGGCGCTTCCGTTCAATAGAGCCAAACAAATATCACATCTCGAGTAGTTGTTTTTTCGCCTTGAGATTCGTTAACATAATGTACTACGTTGTGTATTGATTTTTTTAGGGGGTGGTTTCTGTGTTTTCTCCTTTTGGTCCGCAAGGGCCGGGTCCGGCCCCCGGGCCGCATGTTGCCCATGTCTGATACCAGGGATCACCGAGGGAAAAATCCTTAAATATACTTTATTAGATCTTAATGCATGCCATCATTAGTGAGTATGTTGAGGTGCTGAGAAAAAATGAAAATGTATTGATATATTTATATATATATATTTTTCTTTTTGTTTATTGTGTCATTTGCGAATATTCGTTCTCTAAAATAGATTTTTTTTTCACGGGTTTATTTGTTTTGTACGTTGACTTGTTGTTTTCGTCGCGCCGTCCCCTGCCTAATTTTAAGCACTCCGAACTTCAGTCGTTTGCGTCGTGAAACGTGAATGAGAGCGCTCTGTAAATAAAGTTGCGTTTGAATAGACCGTGGTTTCATTACCGTCTCATTACGTTTTATTATCCCCGACCACAAAGCCCTCGTAAAAAAACCTATAGCTGGAAGGAAGGAACGGTGAATGAAACCCAAAACATGTCAACAGCAGTGAAATAAAAAAAAATATATATATATTTGGATTTGCATCCTTATTGCCTGAGAATATCCAGGAATTTTTTTTTTAAATGAAAAGGCTGGCAGAATCTTCAAAACAATGGCACACAAACCATGGAAACTTTGGTCCCAGTTCACATTTTTCAGTTGTGTTAGTTAGTTAAGCTCCAGACAAACACAATACTTATGGAATACTTATGTCCATACCTTTTTTTTTAACGTTTCTAGTGACTGTTTACTGTTTTCAGCCCCCCCCCCCCCCTCTATATTTCTTCCCGGTTCCCCTGGCCGCTGTGATTGGTCGGGTTGTTGCTAGGTAATGTTCTTCCCAGCGGTTTGCGGGACAAAAGGAGTGGAACTCCATTGGCTGCTCGACACAAACCCAGTGACCTCCTGTTGAGGCCTCTTTCCCTCTTTCTTTCAGTATCTCTCTCTCTCCCTCTCTCTCTTTCAGTATCTCTCTCCCTCTCTCTCTCTCTCTCTCCCTCCCTCCCTCCCTTTCCTTCTCTCTCTCCCTCTGTCTCGCTTTCGCCCTCCCTCTCTCCCTCCTTATTTTGCACTACCCTCTCTCTGCCCCCTCTCTCTCCTTCTTACTCTCTTTCTCTCCCTCACTTTATTTTTCTGTCTCACTCTCTCTCCCCCCCCCCTCTCTCTCTTCCTCGCTCTCTCTCTTGCTTTCTTTCTCTACTTTCTCCCCCCTCTCCTGTCTTTAACACTGTGTCTCCCTTTCCTCTTTCATTCTTCCTTTCCTCTCTCTCTCTCTCTCTCTCTCTCTCTCTCTCTCTCTCTCTCTCTCTCTCTCTCTCTCTCTCTCTCTCTCTCTCTCTCTCTCTCTCTCTCTCTCTCTGTCTCTCTCTTGCTCTCTCTCTATTCCTTCATTCTGTCTCCCCTGTCGTCCATAACTTACTATCTTTCTCCTAGTTGCATTCTCTCTCTCTCTCTCTCTCTCTCTCTCTCTCTCCTCTCTCTCTCTCTCTTCTCTCTCTCTCTCCTCTCTCTCTCTCTCTCTCTCTCTCTCTCTCTCTCTCTCTCTCTCTCTCTGTATGTTTATGTCTGTCTGCCTGTCTGCCTGTCTCCCTCTATCTCTGTCTGTCTGTTTACTTGACTCTCTTGGGCGGCAACACTTTGATGTAGAGTTCAGGTACTCTCACTTGAACTCATTCACACACACACACACACACACACACACACACACACACACACACACACACACACACACACACACACACACACACAACACACACACACACACACACACACACACACACACACACACACACACACACACTCAGAGACAGGAATGTGTGGGAATCTCCCTGTGGCGGCTACCTCAGTAACCGGGTGTTCCGATGTGCTGGTGAGGAGCCAGGATACGAGTGGTAAACACTATACCTGACTTGTTTGGCTGGGTGGGCACTTTGGGCTGGTTAGGTTGGATAACGCTGTCTGATTGGTTGACCGGTTGTCGGTTTGGTTGAATATGTTGTTTGATTGGTGGGCTGATCTGTCAGCATACTGGTTGAGTTTGACTTATTAGTTTGTGTCTGTTTGGTTTATCAGTTTTTTTTTCCAATTGGCTAATATGTTGTTGCATTTGGTAGATCTGTTTTCCGATTGGCTGATATGTTTTTGCATTTGGTTGATCTGTTTCCTGATTGGTGGATCAGTTTTTTCGGTTTTGTTGGCTTGATGGATGTTGAGTTAGTTGGTTGGTCATTTGGTTGAATAGTTGGTTAGTTTTTTGCTTGAGAATAGTTGGTTGGATGTATATTTGGTTTGCTGGTCAGTTGTTTGAAAAGTAATGTGGTTGGTTGGGTGGTTAGTTGGTTGGATGGTTGGTTGGTTGGTTTCCTGGTTGGTGGTTTGAATGGTTGGATATTGGGCAGTTGGTTGGTTGGCTAGGTGGTTAGTTGGTTGAATGGTTGGATGTTGGGCAGTTGGTTGGTTGGCTAGGTGGTTAGTTGGTTGAATGGTTGGATGTTGGGCAGTTGGTTGGTTGGCTAGGTGGTTAGTTGGTTAGTTGGGTGTTAGTTAGTGGGACCAATAGTTCCCTGATTTCCCGCCTGGGATTAGGAAAGTATATCTTAGTTAGTTGGTTGACTGATTGCTCAGCTCGAGCAGTGTGGGGCGGTCAGATAGGCGCGCGAGGTCAGCCTGTGGTGGTTCCACATAATGAAGGGCTTTAGTACCTTCATTGTGTATTCATGTTACTCATAATATATTTCCATGGATCACACGTTTGTCTCCGAGGAATCACTTGGAAACTTGGAAACAAGTTATTGGCTCATCTATCAATAATCATAGATTAGAAGTGTAGCTCTTTCTCCATTCAGTATTTCACATGAGGATTCAACATGAGTTAGATTACGATAGGAATCCAAACCCAAATGGATATGATTGATGACAGGAAGACAGACAGACAAACATAAACACATACATAATAGACAGACAGACAGACAGACAGACAGACAGGCAGATAGACAGAAAGACAGATTGACAGACACATACATACTTGATGGACAGATAAATATACAGTAGCTAGATAGGGGAGATAGGTAGATCTACTGAACATGTTTGTGTGGCCCAGAGTACTGAGACAGACAGACAGATAGAAAGATCGATAGACAGGTAAATATACTATACTACATATCTGCAGGATTTAACATGTAGTACTGAGATAGACATATCTATAGAACATATATGCATAGAGAACTGAGTGTAGCAGCTGATAGATAATGACATAGAGTGACATGATTGACATGATTGAGTGGTAGATAGATATACAGTATAGATAGTGATAGATAGATAGATAGATAGATAGATAGATAGATAGATAGATAGATAGATAGATAGATAGATAGATAGATAGATAGATAGATAGATAGATAGATAGATAGATAGATAGATAGATAGATAGATAGATAGATAGATAGAAAGATGGGTTGATAGTGATATACAGGAAGGTAGAGTGATAGATAGATACTAGATAGTGATAGATAGGTACTGTAGATAGAGTACTAGATAGAGCGATAGATAGGTAGATAGAGTGATAGATTGGTAGATAGGGATAGATAGGTATATAGAGTGATAGGTAGATAGAGTGATAAATAGGAAGATATAGTGACAGATGGGTAGATATAGGGATGGATGGGTAGATAGAGTGATAGGTAGAAAGAGTGATAGATAGATACTAGATAGAGTGAACGATCGGTAGATAGAGTGATAGATGGGTAGGTAGCGTGATAGATAGATAGATAGGAAAAAAGAGTGAAAGATGGGTAGATATAGGGATGGATGGGTAGATAGAGTGATAGATAGATATTAGATAGAGTGAAAGATGGGTAGATATAGTAATAGATGGGTAGGAAGCGTGACAGATGGAGTGATAGATGGGTAGGTAGAGTGATAGATTCAAGATTTGTATTTGCCATAATGGAATGCTTACTCCCCATTCCACATAGGTATATGGTATATGATGGGTTGATGGAGTGATATATATAATATATAAAGTGATAGATCGGTAGATAGAGTGATAGATAGATACTAGATAGAGTGATGGATAGGGTAGGTAGAGTGATAGATAGATACTAGATAGAGTGATAGATGGGTAGGTAGAGCGATAGATAGATACTAGATAGAGTGATAGATGGGTAGGAAGAGTGATAGATAGATACTAGATAGAGTGATAGATGGGTAGATAGATACTAGATAGAGTGATAGATGGGTAGGTAGAGCGATAGATAGATACTAGATAGAGTGACAGATGGGTAGGAAGAGTGATAGATAGCTACTAGATAGAGTGATTGATGGGTAGATAGAGTGATAGATGGGTAGGTAGAGTGATAGATAGATACTAGATAGAGTGATTGATGGGTAGGTAGAGTGATAGATAGATACTTGATAGAGTGATAGATGGGTAGATAGAATGATAGATAGATACTAGATAGAGTGATAGATGGTGTAGGTAGAGTGATAGATAGATACTAGATAGAGTGATAGATGGGTAGGAAGAGTGATAGATAGCTACTAGATAGAGTGATAGATGGGTAGATAGAGTGATAGATAGATACTAGATAGAGTGATAGATGAGTAGGTAGAGCGATAGATATATACTAGATAGAGTGATAGATGGGCAGGTAGAGTGATAGATAGATACTAGATAGAGTGATAGATGGGTAGGTAGAGTGATAGATAGATACTAGATAGAGTGATAGATGGGTAGGTAGAGTGATAGATAGATACTAGATATAGTGATGGATAGGGTAGGTAGAGTGATAGATATATACTAGATAGAGTGATAGATGGGTAGGTAGAGTGATAGATAGATACTAGATAGAGTGATAGATGGGTAGGTAGAGTGATAGATAGATACTAGATATAGTGATGGATAGGGTAGGTAGAGTGATAGATATATACTAGATAGAGTGATAGATGGGTAGGTAGAGTGATAGATAGATACTAGATAGAGTGATAGATGGGTAGGTAGAGTGATAGATAGATACTAGATAGAGTGATTGATGGGTAGGTAGAGTGATAGATAGATACTAGATAGAGTGATGGATAGGGTAGGTAGAGTGATAGATATATACTAGATAGAGTGATAGATGGGTAGGTAGAGTGATAGATAGATACTAGATAGAGTGATAGATGGGTAGGTAGCGTGATAGATAGATACTAGATAGAGTGATAGATGGGTATGTAGAGTGATAGATAGATACTAGATAGAGTGATGGATAGGGTAGGTAGAGTGATAGATAGATACTAGATAGAGTGATAGATGGGTAGGTAGCGTGATAGATAGGTACTAGATAGAGTGATAGATGGGTAGGTAGAGTGATAGATAGATACTAGATAGAGTGATAGATGGGTAGGTAGCGTGATAGATAGGTACTAGATAGAGTGATAGATGGGTAGGTAGAGTGATAGATAGATACTAGATAGAGTGATAGATGGGTAGGTAGCGTGATAGATAGATACTAGATAGAGTGATAGATGTACACTCCATGCGTGGCCCAGAGTACAGAGGCTGTATATTATTCATCACTATTCATGGTTATTGTGCATGCGTGGCTTTGTTTGCTCAGATACAGACCAGTGTTTTTGTATTCGTATGAATGGTGTGTGTGTGTGTGTGTGTGTGTGTGTGTATGCGTTTGTAAGTGTGTGTGTGTGTGTGTGTTTCTGTTGTGTGCATATACTTATGTGAGTGCGTGTATGTTTGTGAGTGTGTGTGTGTGTGTGTGTGTGTGCATGCATGTTTGCTTGAGTGTGTATGCCGATACATGTGAGAATGTGCGTGCATGTGTTTGTGAGAATGTGTGTGTGTGTGTGTGTGTGTGTGTGTGTGTTGAGAGTGAACACATGGAGTGCGTGGGTGTGTTCTGGCAGTAGAGTGGTCACATTTCCTTCTTGGCGAGAGAGAGAGAGAGAGAGAAAAAAATAAACGCAACAATTCTTCGCTGAGAAATTGTCATCGTTTCTCTCCATCATCGACAACATGAAAAACCAAAAATATAGCTGTTCAAAACCTTGCCTCGATATCCGTTCTTAATATTAAACGTAATGTTTACTCTTTATTTCAAATCTGCATGAACGGTTTTTCACCCCCCCCCCCCCCCTCCCGGGCCGTCAGTGTTTCAACAAACGGAAGACTCCTCGTAGAAGAAGACGTATTGATTGACTTTCACCGTTGAAATGATAATCAAAAAGTTAGTCAAGGCCGTCGTTCCAATTATAAACAACAACAGCAAAAAAAGCCAGCGTTTGTATTGAGAATTAAGTTTCTCTCCATTCACCGGGAAAAATCTTCCCTCTTCACAGGGTTTTTTCTTTTTTCCTTTTCTTTTTCTCCTTGCCGCTGCTTTTGATCTCAACAAGCGTCGTCCTCAACGCGGTACAAGAGACCGGTCGATTCCCGTGGCTAATCCCCCCTCTATCGGACCCACATTGTGTTGAACTTTAATATTTCTCCGTGTCCCCTGACGACGGACGTAAAAACCTTAGTACATCCCTTTCCCCGCACGCACACACAGGCACACACACGCACACACACAGGCACACACAAACACAGACACACACACACACACACACACACACACACGCCCACGGCACACATACAAATCCAGGCCGATTGAGTGCAGTGCCGGCTCCGCCAAACAATATCTTTGTCAAACATTCGGCCTTGACGAAGACACGTTGGCAAGACTGCTACAACCATGGCAACAGAGAGGGGTGTCAATGCCGCCAGCGAGCAGAGAGAAAGCCCGGGGGCCCGGGCGCTAATACGTCGGTTGACAATGGTCTCCTAAGTGGAAACTCGCAAGGTTGAAGCTGAAAAGCCGGCCAACGTCGCCTAGCTTGCTTTAGCTAGCGCCCCTGCGGTGGCCTCTGGAGCTGCGCTAACAAAACAGGGGAACGGTTGCTGCTCTCACGGCTAATCCTGAGATAACACCGTGTCGCTGTCTTTCCTCGTGTCCTCCCCCCCCTCCCCCCCCCCCCCCTTTGTCCCTTTTTTACGTAACGCTACTTTAAAAAAAAAAACCATTAGAGTAAAGGTAGGGCGACGGGATGTGTAGCGCCACTCGACACTGTTATGCTTGGGTGGCGTTGGAAGCAGGTATTTGGTGTGACACGTACAAACATGTACATTACACTAATGAATTCCGATACCGCCCAAACTGCCACAACTGTTACAACGTAGATGAGAGAGAGAGAGAGAGAGAGAGGAGAGAGAGAGAGAGAGAGAGAGAGAAAATATATAATTATAATAAATGTACAGTATGTATATATATATATATATATACATATATATATATATCAGCATAAGGTGATGTATGTGTATAAGGTGATGGACACTACAGGGGTTTGACTACCGCTACCTTTCTTCGACTCCAACATTGGACTAAGTGTTTGTGTGTGTGTGTGTGTGTGTGGCGGTTTTTGAACATTTCTGCCCTGTTTCAGTGACCTGCCTACACCTGTGTGTGTGTGTGTGTGTGTGTACGTGTGTGTGTGTGTGTGTGTGTGTGTGTGTGTGTGTGTGTGTGTGTGTGTGTGTGTGTGTGTGTGTGTGTGTGTGTGTGTGTGTGTGAGGATGCATGTGCGCGGGTGAAGCAGACATGAGCGGGTTGGTAGTGAAACGCCGGTCAGGGTGGAGTTGTATACAGACAGTCGGTACACGCCGTATAATATATATATAATATATATATATATATATATATATATATATACAGTATATAATATATATATATAATAACAGTATATATATATATATACAATACTTTTTTTTCTTTTGTTTTGCGTAACATTCTTCTCTCACTTCTTTATCCCCTCAGAGGCATGTCATTCAGTAACGTCCTTCAACGGCAACGAATGATATGATGAAGACCGTCCAGCACATGGTTATTCGCTAATGCAATCGCAGCGCTGCCAAGTCCCTACGCATTGAGCGACTCTCGCCTCCTCCAGACCTAATGTCTTGCCTTTAGAGTCGTGTGGCCGCACCCTCTCCAGTCCAACTGCTTGTGGGAGTTTACCACATTGACGACAGTGAAGTGATTCAATCCAAAAGAAAATGAAATTCAACACGAGTCCGCCGCTGCTTGCATTCGGAATGTCCAACGGAGTGTCCAAGCACGTGGCCTGAATGCGCTCATTTGCATAAATCGAAATTTCGTTTCCCGCCACTTTCGCATGCGGGAGCGGCATGCCCCCCTGCCTTGCGTGCCAGCTGCTCGTAATCCTGTGCCGTGTGCGATATTGTGTCCGATAAAATGTGAAAGGGAGCCTTTGGCATTCGCCAGGAATGGCGTTTGGCAACAACTTCAATTACCTCCTTCACACGCTCTCACGCCACACCTCCAATTTTTCCGTGCTTTTTCGCCATCAACTTACAGACCTGCTTTGAAAACATATGTGGATACCTGTGATTAAGTGCCTGTGATTAAGCGCCATAAACGTACAACCTGCTTTTGAAAACATATATGGATACCTGTGATTAAGTGTCACGCGCTACACCCGGAAATCTACACATAAACCGGAAATGTAAAACACGAAAATGTCCCGAATCCCGGCTCTACAATGGCGCGGCCCGTCCGAACAACTTAAGTGTCCCCGTTTGCGGCTTTGTAAATCTGGTCACCGTATGTTTTGGAGTACTGGTAACTTTTTGATTCCAATTCAAGCACTGATCCCACTTCAAGGGTTTCGGAAAAGATGTCCGCCCTTAAGACCAGCAATATTAGCTAACTGCCCCCTTAACAAATAATGTTAATTGTATAACGGTGGCACACTCTGGCCTATACTATCTGTTGCAACCGAGACAGAATACACAGAATTTACAAAATACAGTACTGGCTCACAGACTTCTTGCAAGTTGAGAATATATGTCCAATGTTCATATGTGGATGGACTAGGAAATTAGAAATACTTCACTCAAAATGCATCATTATGTAGTTGTCTCACCCTACAGTCTGTGGGTCAGTATTGATCGGAGAATCTGCACCTTCTGTGGCTAATGTTAATGTTACTCCCTGAAGGCAAGCAGCAGAAGTTAAGTGACAATTTGCAAAAACTACCGGCCCATTTTTGGGTGAGCTAAAAACTCAAGAGTAATGTCACTGTTTATCCTTTGCTGGACAGGCCACTTAAATAAAAAAAAGTATACCAGTATCCCCTCTTCTCCAGGCAGCACTACACCACTGGATACGGGGTGTCGCTTTTTATAATTATTATAGAAAGAAAAACACAGCATGGGCAGCTCTCCAACTCTGTACGTTACACGGGTGCACTGAGCGAAAGTTCGGAAAAAGTGCAGCATGGGAGACAAACAAGTGCAACCTTAAACCACGCCCCAGCTGTAACAAGGACACAAAGAACCAGAAGCCAGTACAAACAGGAACAATGTTTAACATGCATTGCAAATAAAACCGGTTTTGATGAAGTTCACAAAATAGTAAGCACATGTTCAAATCAATTCTGCAGGAAAGATTTACATGGATTTACATACTCCCCTCTGAACTTTTAGACAACCATAAATCCCGTACAGTAATATCCAAAGCAGTATTCATAGAGCATAGAGCAAAAACACACCGCCTTTGAACTAAGACAAATGAGACCACTCTTGCTCCAAGCAATTCACTTCAGCGACTTGTGATAGTGCTAGTACCTAGTCCACCAGCAGAGGACAGTCTGTGGACCGCACCAACCGGGGCGGCTGAAATATTGGGTGTTCGAAAACGACGCTCACTTCCGTGAGTGTAGCTTTCAACCGCTCGAAGGTGTCACGGCCGGGTGTAGGTGGGACCCAAAAGCAGACGGAACAGACGCCAAATGGAACAGGTGCTTTAATGTCGACGCACACGCCGATAGCGCGATCAAAGGCAGAGGTACAGACAGGGCAAATCCAAAACGTGGTCAAGGCAAATGGGTCGGTGACAGGTAGTCGAGGGTTGAGGCAGAGGAACAAAAGCGCAATGCAAAAACGAGGTCGTAATACAGGCGATGGTCAAAAACACGGTACGTCCAAAAAACGGGTGAGAATTAACAAGGGGGGGGGCGTGGCTATCCGGTAGCTTGTCGTGGGAGCGAGAAGACAGGGCTGTGGAACGTGATTAGGGGGCGTGGCTATCCGGGAGAGTGCTGTGAAGCGAGGAGACGGGAATGGAAAACTGTGACAGTACCCCCGCCTTAAGGGACGGCTCCTGACGTCCCCAAAACAATAAAGACAAATGTAAACGTAGTCCCGCCCTCCTCCAAGGACGACCCCTCCCTGTCCCCATAGGAGGACTCCAACGAAGGAGTCTCCCACGGCGACAGGAACGAAGCAGGCGGCGAACCATGCACACCGGGCCGCCATCGATGAACCGAGGCAGCGTGGTGTCATCAGACCGGGGCAGCGTGGCGGCGTCAGACCGGGGCAGCGTGGCGGCGTCAGACCGGGGCAGCGCGACGCTGTCAGCCGGGCCACCATCGATGTCAGACGGGGGCAGAACGACGCTGTCAGACGGGGGGCAGAATGACGCTGTCAGACGGGGGCAGAGCATACGGAGACAGAGTGAGGCTGCACGGGGACAGAGCGACGCCACTAGACGGGGGCAGAGCATACGGGGACAGCCTGGCGATCATACCCTGTACCGGGGTGTTCAGAGTGT
>CM051009.1:10817572-10830072 GCA_027704905.1 Muraenolepis orangiensis
TCGGATAGCGGTTCCTGGGTGGGTGTCGATGCCTGGCAGCCATCCGTCTGTAGGGCCCTCGCCACACACTCCACCAACTCCCACAATCCTTTGCAAGCCCGGGCGGCGAAAACCCTCCCGAAATGTGCGACCCCGCTTCGAGAGGGCCGGTGGGGGGGGGGGGGGGGGGGGGGGGAGGTCAGGATAGACGGGGGAGGTGGAGATGCTCGGCGGATGAGGGGGCGAGCCAGAGAGAGAGGGCCACAAAGAGCTAGAGAGAGAGAGAGAGAGAGAGAGAGCTAGAGAGAGAGAGAGAGAGAGAGAGAGAGAGAGAGAGAGAGAGAGAGAGAGGTGGGGAGGAGGATGGGGGAACGGTAGAAAGGAGAGGGAGGGGGAGGGGGAGGGGGGTGGGGCGGTGGGATAGCGTTTGGCTTCCTCAGTCGGCGGTTCACGCCTGGCGTTGTATATATTTTTTAAAGCGTCGGGTTATACAACGCGGTGGATGCAACCGATAGGATTAATAATGGATGGATGAGAAAGAGGGAAACGGAAGAATAATACAAAAAGAAAATGAGTCAGGAATAGAAACGGGCGAGAGAGAGAGAGAGAGAGAGAGAGAGAGAGAGAGAGAGAGAGAGAGAGAGAGAGAGAGAGAGAGAGAGAGAGAGAGAGAGATTGTTCTAGAAAAAATCGATGCTGGTGAGAGGCTAGCGTGTTGGCAGGGATTTTGGCTTTTGCCAGCATGCTAAGATATCGCCTTTTTTAAAACTGAGAGGCATCCAAAAGAAGTGAGGAACTCGGAGAGGGAACGGAATAATTCAACAGGTGTGATCGCTGGCTAATAAACTTCATGCGCGAGAGAGAGACGATTGTTACGATTGCGTTCCATTTATTCATTTGGTGGACGCTTTTATCGGTGGCCCACCTTAAAGGCGATGCTAAGAAGAGTATATACGCTATGAAATCAATAGTGGAGCGACTGCACAACCACTAAGCCAGCCTTGATGAGATGAAATGTATAAAACATGAACTGACGGACTCACTGACCGATGAATAAATGAACACCTTCATGAAATAACAAACTAACCAACTAACGCACACAAACAGGCACCGACTACCGAGGTAATGAACTAACTAACTCACAAACAAACGAACTAACGAGCTAATCGGTTAACTAGCTAACGAATCAACTTACAAGTGACTAACTTGGATGACCTTTGGGAGGGATTTTCTTACACCACACCGTCCGTTCACAAAAAAGGAAGAGCTTTTAAAAGCTCATCACGCCTGTCTTTCCTAAGACACATACGTATACGTTCCGATTTTCCCGCGGTTCCGGTTTCCTTTCGGCCGTGCTACGCAAGACGGATCTATTTCCGTCGCGATACGAGCCACCGGCTCCCCAAAGTAATTTCGGGCCTTAATCTTGCCGGTCAATAAAGACAACGGATGATGTCGGTGTTTGTGTTCTACACGGACGGTGGCTAGGAAGGGAACAAAAAGACATATATATATATATATATATATATATATATATATCCAGTATATATATATATATATCCAGTATATATATATATATATGTATTTATCGAGTAATATTATTATTCATTTTCGTCCGTTCTCTGAGGAGGACATGCTGGACATCTGAACCCTCAGTGCTGATGGCGGCGGTGGAAGAGAGGCCCCCCCCCCCCCCCCCCCTTTTTTTACTCCCAGGGTATTTTCGGTGTGTCTGTCCCAGGGCCCCCGGTTTTTTTGCTTTTTCCCATGGCATGGGTGGTCGACCCCTCCCCCTCCCCCTCCCCCCTCCTATACCTCCCCCTCACCCCCCACACCCCGTATATATACCCTCCCCCTACACCCTCCCTGCCTGAGCCCCTGGCCTCTCAGGTACCCTGGGACGAGGACGGGGGCCCCCCCCCCCGGGGGAACGCGAGCCGGCGGGAAGCGCTGAGCGGCCCTGTCGGAACACAACGGGATCAGTGGAATTCCCGGGATTCCTGGCATAGCCCCGGAGGGGGGGGGAGGGGGAGGGAAGCAAATACCCAATGGCTCCTATCTCGTCTGTTCTACACATCAACCCATCCCCCGCCACTCCCAGTGTAACAGGCACGAGCGCGTGCACACACACACACACACACACACACACACACACACACACTCACACACACACTCGTGCAAGAACACACACACACACACACACACACTCGTGCAAGAACACACACACACACACACACACACACTCGTGCAAGAACACACACACATACACACACACACACACACACACTCATGCAAGAACACACACACACTCATGCAAGAACACACACTCATGCAAAACACACACTCACACTCTTGCAAGAACACACACACCCACACACTTATGCAGCATACATCACTCATGCGACACACACACACGCACTCATGCAAGAACAGACACACACACACACACACTCATGCAAGAACACACACACACTCAGGCAACACACATACACACACACACACACACACACACATGCAAGAACACATACTCATGCAAACACACACACTCATGCAAGAACACACACACACACACACACACACTCTTGCAACAACAAGCACACACACACTCATGCAACACACACACACGCAATCATACAAGAACAGACACACACACACACTCATGCAAGAACACACACACATGTAAGAACACACACACACACACACACACACACACACTCATGCAAGAACACACAAATGCAAGAACACACACACACACACACACACTCATGCAACACACACAATCATGCAAGAACCCACACACACTCATGAAAGAACACACACAGGCCACTATCATGTTGAATCAGCAGTTAAAGGGAAGGGAAGGGAATTCGACTTCAAAAGTTCAACAAGTTCAGGATGTCGCAATTTCCTAGTTTCCGAAAAAATGTTAACTAGAATTAAATTAAAACGAGTTAGTAAAACTCACTGAAATAGTCAAGTTTCAGTCTGGATCAGTTGTGAATCGAATCCCATTTCCATTGTATTTAAACCATCATATTGATATTTAGAAATAATTGAACCAAACGAAAATAGTAGGCTTCTTTATTACAACAGAAGCGTTGAGTATGGTAGCCACCTTATCTTTCATAATCGATCAAAGTTTTTTGTAAAATAAATACAAGAAGTTGAAACATAGAAATACAATACCAAATATAAAAAAAATAATAATTCTAGTTCACGTCTTGGCTGAGGTGTTATTGGGCTTCTGAAGTCAACAGATCGCTCCATCGATTGACCGAGTACACAGCCATCTTGTTTGAGGTCTATATTTATTTCCACAAAATATATCAAAGTAAAGTTGACCACCATCACCACCATTTTCTATTTACTTCCTTTCACTCCATTCTTTCCGGCCACTCACTGGCGGCCGCCCGAAAAAGAGTCTACGAAAAAGTCTACGTGTTGTATCTCCGCGTGAAGGACGTGCTAATACTCGAGGGAACATTCGAGATTTATCTGAGGATCGTCAGGACGGAACATTATAAATGCAGCTAATTATAGCGTTTTTAAGGCATGAAAAGGCGTTAGAGAAGCACTCAGCGAGCCTGAACCCGTCGGAACGTGTCGGCAGAATCCGTTCGTTGACCACGTTTAGCGTCACGCTTTAATTCAAGTTCACCTTTAAACAAGATGTCCTGTTTGCACTGGCGGTGCGCTGCGGTTATTACACACATATTACACACACAACAACAGCTAAATCTTGTTTAAGTAGGCCTAAATCGCACACACACGCACATGCATGCACACACACACACACACACAAAATACACATTTATTAGGCCTATATTGTAGTAAATATGTACCAATATTATAGCGTCAACATCATCCAGAACCTCTAGGAGACAACTGTCCATGTTCAGGTATCCACCATGACGCAGTACAATTTTGAAGAAAAAAAAACAAGAATATAAAAATATACTTTTTAATGTATTCTCGGCCATTTATTATTTATTCTTCCAACTGTACTGAATATATAATGTAACGGTGGCATGGGGATGAAGCCTGTTGCAGGTCTAAATTCCATCCATGCAGGTATACATTGATATTCTAACAGCTGGTACGATGGATGGCTAGTTAGGAATAGGTTTACTTTGGTCGCACGTCCATACCGCTAATCTCCTGCCCCATCTAGTGGTGAGAGGTCAGCATTACAAGTAGATGCACATTGTAATGTGTTGCCTTGCAGAACAGATTAGGAATGCAAAGCAAACGGGGGGAAATGGTTACTGATGGACAGGCATATTTTAACTGGCTGTCGTATTTCGTTTTTTTGTATTGAAATACAATATAATACAATATAAACAGTTCAAAGCAGATTCCTGGAAAATCCAACCTTAACCATATGATATATCAATGTGTGAATATTTGCATATTATTATTTATATGATTTGTCTAATAATTATTGTTAATGTGTATAATTCCTGGTGTGCTAGTGTTTTGTGGGTGGACGTACAAAAATAATAATGCTTGTAAATTCTAGTTGGTTCAAAGTCGGTTTAAAGGTGCATGTCTCCCCCTAGTGGACAGAGAGAGAGAGAGAGAGAGAGAGAGAGAGAGAGAGAGAGAGAGAGAGAGAGAGAGATATTGATATTTGAGAGAAAATCTTGAATTAGGCTAAATAAAGCAACATTCTATTATCTTCTATTCATAATTTGGTCCAAGCTGAGAGGGGCTTAAAAACCTGGTACTTGCACATTTGTCGCTACATGCCGATATCTAGCCGTGCATAATGAGTATGAATTGAGTATAAACACTGCCTTGAGAATTGTGGGAAAAAAAATGAAACTTCAGCGTGTAGGTTGGAAACAACGTAGTTCACCAATCATTTCCCATGTACGGCCACTGGAGGGCAGTATAACTCCAAACAGCAAGGTCCCTATCAAAAAACGAAGGCAATCACGGGTGACCAAAAATCCCAAGCCATATGTCTCTTTATTTAGTGTTTTAACAAAGCACATTTTGCAGGTGAGTCTGTGTTGATGAAACGGCGCCTTACACTCGAGCTGACGCAAATGTCCCCCTACCCAGCGGGGGGGGGGGGTTAAACAACCAACGCTGAACTATTGCTCGGATATACAATCGCGGCTGTACACAATGATGTTCTTGGCACACAGTTAGTTCTCTTGCGCACACCATACGTTATAGTTTATGTTCCGCTTTCATTCACACACACACACACACACACACACACACACACACACACACACACACACACACACACCACACACACACACACACACACACACACACACACACACACACACACACACACACACACAATGTACCTATTGGAAAGAAGTCTGTCGTTTGTGTTATTGCAAGCCCCGACAGGTAAGTCCAGTGTGAACACCTACTCAATAACAACATGACAGACCCGTCTTAACAGTAAGGTATATTTGAGAAAGACTTTTTTTTCTGCCCAACTTACCGTAGGCTCTTATTCAGTAAAACGTTTTTTTTGTAAAAATCCGAATCTGGACCAAATCCGTCCAACCTGAATGGATGACGACGGTTGATTCCGCTCATTTCTGGAAAAACTCCGGAGGCCTGCTACCGTATACGCGTTAGTCACAGCGCGAAGAGGAATGACACTTCCACTTTCCACATTTTTAATGAAATCTCTCATTTTACATTTCCAGTGGCCTTGTGCTTCGCATGCCGCGAGGCGCACTCGTCATCAAGGCCGTTTGCGGAGTCGAGAAAAAATTCCATGAAACTAGCGCTATTAGCGCTGGTATTCGCGGCGAGAAAGCCAGCGGTTTTTTGGAGAAGTGGCCTGGCGCCCGCCACGCTAGTACAAGACCAGAGAGAAGCGATTGCTAATCCTTTTTGCTTTAAGTTTCCTTGCGCTACACCCTATTTCACAGTGTGATGTGGTGTGTTTTTAGGCCAAGGCAGGATGTTCTGCACTGGAAGGATTTGTGGACGTGTGTCAGGCCTTTACGGGGCAGTATATATTGGTATATAAACTACTACTTAGGCCTGCCACCTACTACTATTCTAATATTTTGCACAGTTGTGTCTTTAATGACCAAAAGGCTTACTTGTCAAATCTAGGCAGCCAACTTATTGTACTACCTATGCACTGGTTGTGCTCTTGGAGGCTTGCTAGGAAAGAAATGCTCTTGTGACTTCTGGTGACTATTAGTTATCTTGTCTACCTGGTAAATGACCTAATTGTAATGTAATGTTTTACATATTATGTAATTATATATATATGCATTAGATTAACGTTAGATTAACGTTTTCTGCAGGACCCCCCCCCCCTTTTGTAGATTAAAAAGCCCCCCCCCCCCACCTCCATGCACCCACATAAAGACGCTCTCAGACACACCCTTCGCTTGCACACTCCTTTATTATTAATTAAAAACAATGTCTGTAATTTGTACAGAATTGCCACGACAAATTGAAATAGGAACAAATCTACTTTAAGTTAGCTTTTACAGCGAATGTCAAAGTGTGAGTGCCGTTCGAACACAGTCCATTGAGCACTTCTGAAATGTTAATAACCCTTTTTCTCAGACTAATTGAGTTCAATCGAGAGCAGTGGAAAAGGTCCCGTACATTACCGTCATGTCCCCACGCTGACATGTCAGTGTTCAATCAACAAACTGTCCACCTCCACGGGTAGAGCAAGGAATTCATACTGCTAGGGTTATGGGTTTGAGTCCCACTGGTAGAGCAAGGCATTCATACTGCCAGGGTTAGGGGTTTGAGTCCCACTGGTAGAGCAAGGCATTCATACTGATAGGGTTATGGGTTTGAGTCCCACTGGTAGAGCAAGGCATTCATACTGATAGGGTTATGGGTTTGAGTCCCACTGGTAGAGCAAGGCATTCATACTGCCAGGGTTAGGGGTTTGAGTCCCACTGGTAGAGCAAGGCATTCATACTGCCAGGGTTAGGGGTTTGAGTCCCACTGGTAGAACAAGGCATTCATACTGCCAGGGTTAGGGGTTTGATGTGTCCACCAAATGGCATATTGAAATAAAAATTTGAAATAATATTAGTTTGATGGTTTTACAACATCCATTATACATAAGCATTATACTATACATGCACATGTCAAGGGTATGACGTGTGACACGTTCTTAAGTTTGATTTAATTTGATTGACTGATTTTAATCTTCTATAATGCCCTGTCAGAGCGGTAGGGAGGTGACTCAACGTGAAGTCTCTGTCTCTCTCTCTGTGTCTCTCTCTCTCTTTCTCTCTCTGTCCAGCCAAAACTCTCGGTTGGCAGGATCATCCAATGAATCCCCTCTCTCTCTCTCTCTCTCTGTCTCTCTCTCTCACTGTCTCTCTCACTGTGTCTTGATCGTCTTGGCTTGGCCGAGGATGAGTCTCTGGGACTGGGGAGAGTTGTTGGAGAGACCGGCCCTGCTTCACTTGCGGTGATGTCAACGGCTGCAGCGCCACGCGCCACACCAAATATCACCGTCTCCACAGCCCTCCGGCCGCAATAGAAGAATCCCGTTACTCCGTCTTGTCTCGTGCCTTTCATCCACATCTCCACTGGATGGAATAGTCTGGGCTCTTTATGGACTGTGAAGGACAAACAGACGGACGAGCCCCCCCCTCCCCCCCCCCCCCTCCCCCCCCCCCCCCCCACCCCTGTTCACACATGTTCGAATCTACGCCCGGTTCGAGTTCATCTACTGTATGACGTGTTTCGGTGAATCACATTCGCCATTCGTCTTCTTCTTTTGTTAGCCGCACGACAAGGTTTGCGGCGAGGGGGTTTTGTTTTGTTTTTCGGTTTTGAAAGCGCTTAGCGCTAAAGATTCAAATAAGGTTAGACGCCAAGGCCCTAAGCCGTTTTTATTGTTTAGACGGCAAGTGTTTAGAAGTGATTTCCGGCGCGTTCGCCGCGCCAGTGGGGGTTTTTGGTTTTTTTTGCAGCTCTCCGTCCGAGAGACTCTGACCGCCGTGTCAAATGGCGCCAGTGTCGGTGCGCTGGGCGTCGCCGACGTCACGCCGTTGGTGTCGTGCGACGCGTCAAGGAAAAAAAACAGCACCACGGTGAAAAAGGGTTGTCTTGTCTTGTCTTGTCTCCCACACATGGGGATCCACATGGGATTATGTTAGCTTTTTCGCCCCCGCCTCTCTCTCTCTCTTGAATGACTTTAACTCTGACATTTTTGGTTTTGTTTCGTGTTTTTGTGATTTAACATTTGTTTCGCAATACAAAACAGCAACAAACGAAAGATTTTTCCGGGATTACAAAAACAGCAACAAACAAACAAACAATCCCCCGCAGTTGAGCTACTTGAGGATGCTACAATGCTGTTTCCAAAGCGGTCCACCGCGATTCAAAAGAAACACGTTACTTATCTATCAGAAGCCGACCGTGAAGTGTCATTAAGTCATTAAGAAGCAGGTCTTGCTCAAAGACCGCTCGCCCCCCACAAGTAGACGTGGATTTGAAACACACAACTCTTGACCACAACCACCACAAGACTCCCCGCCCCCCCCCCCCCTCTATAGAACATAAGGGATAAGTGACCAGAACTGTATTAACATATGTTTTGAATATTATTTAAATAACTGCTTCAGGAGGCCTGTTGTGTGTCACTCATGGCAGAGAGGTCATGTGACCAGGGATTCATTCTAGGTTCCATTGGTCTCCTCACCGAGGTCATGACCCTAAGAAGTAAGAGTGTGTGTGTTTGTGTGCATGTGTGCATGTGTGTGTGTGTGTTTGCGTGTGTGTGTGTGTGTGTGTGTGTGTGCGTGCACGTGTGTGTGTGTGGTCATGAGAGCTTATGGCTGTGGGTTCACAGGCCGGAACATCTGCAGGATGTTAAGGGTGTTCGACATATGCTTCATCGTAGAGAGAGAGAGAGAGAGAGAGAGAGAGGTTGGAGTTGAGTAGCAAAATCACAACCAAGCCAGAGAGAGTGTGTGTGTGTCTGTGTGTGTGTGTGTGTGTGTGTCTGTGTGTGTCTGTGTGTGTGTCTGTGTGTGTCTGTGTGTGTGTGTCAATTGTAATATTTACCTTGCGTTTACCAGAAGTCCATTACAAAAAAGAACTGGCAGTTTTTGTACGTCCTGATCAATTACTTTTGGTTCACACGCACATACACACACACACACGCTCACACACACACTCACACACACGCCACACGCTAACACACACACACACACACACGCTCACACACACACGCTCACACACGCTAACACACACACACACACACACACGCTCACACACACACACTCACACACACGCTAACACACACACACGCGCTCACACACACACACTCACACACACGCTAACACACACACACACACATACACACACACACACACACATTGTTCTTTTCAATGTTATTACTTGAACGGATGGATGCCCTCTCAGAGACTAAACCAAACCCAAACCTGCTGCTACACACACACACACACACACACACACTCTCTCTCTCTCTCCCTCACCGGCTGTGACTAACACCTGGAGTAATTTCTAATTTCACACCAAGATGAACTGTTGGGGGAGACGTAATGTTTCCTCCACAGGGAGCTTTTCACTGTGTGTGTGTGTGTGTGTGGGCACGTGTTTGTGTGTGTGTGGGCACGTGTTTGTGTGTGCAGGTGTGTGCACGTGTGTGTGCACGTGTGTGTGTGTGCACGTGTGTGTACACATGTGTGTGTGTGTGTGTGTGTGCACGTGTGTGCGTGTGTGTGTGCCCGTGTGTGTGTGCGTGTGTGTGCGTGTGTGTGTGTGTGTGTGTGTGTGTGTGTGTGTGTGCACGTGTGTGTGTGTGTGTGTGCACGTGTGTGTGTGTGCGTGTGCGCATGTGTGTGTGCACGTGTGTGTGTGTGTGTGTGCACGTGTTTGTCTGTGCATGTGTTTGTCTGTGCATGTGTGTGTGTGTGCACGTGTGTGTGTGTGTGTGTGTTTTTAATATGCTCCTCTTTAGGGGGACAAGGCCCCGAGAGAGGAGGAAGGAGGCAGAAGGCGACCCCTCGGCAGGAGGTGGTGGGCGGGACGTCCAGATGACCACATAAGGTAGAAGTGTTCCTGGTAATCCCGCTTTGTTACGTGTTGGAAGGAACCCTCTGGACTTTTTTATTGTCGGGAGATTGAAGGGAGCGCTGAGGAGGGGGGGGGGGGGGGGGGAGAGGAGGCACTCAGGTGTGTGGTGTGTGTGTGTGTGTGTGTGTGTGTGTGTGTGTGTGTGTGTGTGTGTGTGTGTGTGTGTGTAAAGAACTTGCAGTATTCCCCAAAATGACCTCGAGGGTTGAGTTCATGGTTTTTCCACCGATGGAAGTTTGAGACAGGACTGAATTCCTATCGTCCAACCAGAGGGACGCCAAAAAAAGTTCCCCTGGATCCAGATCTGGATTCGGATCTGGATTCGTGCCAAAATGAGATCGCCGCTCGTTGGCCCATAAGTAATCTAACCACCAGTGTTAAGTTTTGTGCATTTCCGTAAATAGCTCGTTTCTAGTTATCTTGCTAACAGACCGACAGACCGACCGACGGACTGACAGACAGACTGACAGACCGACCGACAGACTGACAGACAGACATCATAACCTCTGGTAATTGCTGCACTTTCAGGTCTAGTTTATTATACACCGGCTTCGAGGGGACTGTTTATATAAAGTAGAACAGCGTCAACCGTTCCCTCCTTTTAAGCACTCAAGCACAAACATACACTGGCCATTTATTTATCCTGTGCTGTGTACAAGACTCGGGCCATTTACACACGCCAAGCAGCTTGGGGAACTCGCTTAACCCCCTGAAGCTTAGCGTTCAGGGGCCGACCGGACGATGTCAATGTTTCCAGAGTCTATTTTTGGTTATTTTCTACGGTTATTTTAGTGACCGGCCGTGCGTTGAATGTTTTCTCCGTTCGAATGTTTCTCCGTTCGAATGTTTCTCCGTTCGCGGTAATGGCCACACGGCCAAATATAATATACAGTTCTTAATTTAATTATATCGATTCACAGTGACACGAGCACTAAATGATAATTAAACTAAATCCCTGAACAACATTGTAAATACTAGATAACGGGATAATTCCCATACTGATGCAATGCACTCGCGTTTCAGCGAGGAACCTGCGGCGGTAAGATTGAACGTTAATGTTAGCTTACGGTTCCCCACCCCTCCCCCTCCCCGGGTGTGGTGAGTCATCCTTGCCTGACGGATGGACGGACGGACGGACAGACAGACTTGATGTTTGCCATTTCCCCCCCCCCCCCCCCGCATTTATCTGTGGTGGTCGGCCATGTTGCCAACACATGTTTGGGAAGAGGGGAAGAAATAATTAAAAAACTTGACTTATGAGGGAAATGAAGGGGAAATTCTGGGGCTTTGGTAGTAGGTGTGTGTGTGTGTGTGTGTGTGTGTGTGTGTGTGTGTGTGTGTGTGTGTGTGTGTGTGTCGGTGTGTGTCGGTGTGTGTGAGTCGGTGTGTGTGTGTGTGTGTCGGTGTGTGTGTCGGTGTGTGTGTGTGTGTGTGTGTGTCGGTGTGTGTGTGTGTGTGCGTGTGTGTGTGTGTGTGTGTGTGTGTGTGTGTGTGTGTGTGTGTGTGTGTGTGGTGTCTTACATACTTCCCGCCCCCGCCGTTTTGCTTTCATGTGTGGATATCTGAAGACATCTCGCCCCGCCGTGTGAGGTCATCCCTGGACGGACCAGACGCTCTGAACCGGCGGAGTAAAAGGCGGAGTAACCGCTCAGCTGGAGAGGCCAGGTGAGCTAAGGGAGAGAGATGGAGGATAGGTGGGGCAGGATGGGGGGGGAGGGATGAGAGGGATGAGAGAGAGAGAGAGAGAGAGAGAGAGAGAAAGGTGAGGGAATGAAAAACACACAGCCGGGTGTGAGAAAGCGATGGAAATCACTCAACAAGCGAAATTCAAGCGAAACAGAATTAAAACAAAAAAAGGAAAAGTAAGAATCGAAAAATGTTAAAATCAGCACCGAAATATAAGTGAAACCGGATTCATTGCGAAAAAACACAGTGTCTGCCAACTCCCCCTCTCACCCAACAATTCGCCCTTTGCCGTTAGCGTCCAGCCAAGTTAGCTGAATTAGCATCGGAATGACCCCCACCCCCCCCCCCCCCCCCCACACTTTTGTTTTCACTGATATTAAACAATTTACTATTTCGATTTCCACCGGCTTTTCTCCACCGGCAGCGGTGGCGCCATGTATGTGTGTGTGTGTGTGTGTGTGTGTGTGTGTGTGTGTGTGTGTGTGTGTGTGTGTGTGTGTTGGTTGAACGGCTCTCCTAGCAACAGCGTTAAGCCATCGCATTGTTACTAGCAACAAGCCGGCGGGCGTGATTGAGGCAACGGTGAATCATGTTGTACAGGGCCCCCCTCCCCCCCATAATACACCCACCGTGGAACGTTCCGGTCGGGGGGGTTTTCCACAGCCGGCTACAATGGCGTGGCCGCTCTCTAACTTGGCGAGCCGGGGGCACGGGCCGATGGAAGCGTCTCTCTCTCTCTCTCTCTCTCTCTCTCTCTCTCTCTC
>CM051009.1:10842572-10892572 GCA_027704905.1 Muraenolepis orangiensis
TGGTTGGATTATTTATGGAAGGAACAGTTGATTTCGATTTTGTTGCAGATCCCCATCCGAAACCTGGATCCGAATCTGGATTCGGGTGAATTGTTTTGGTGTGGCGGAGGTATGCGCTCTACTGAGGGCCCTCTTTGTTTAAAAATAATTTGGCGAATTTATAAACCACTCCAAATGGAAGTAGACGGCCTTCTACCTCTGCTTCACAACTGGAAGGCTCTCGCTTTTCACAAAACAAAATTAAACACGGCGAAAAAACCGTGACCCAGAATTGTTCATTTCAATACATTTTTTCCCGCAAGAGAAAGAGTCTCAGGACGAGAGAGAGAGAGAGAGAGAGAGAGAGAGAGAGAGAGAGAGAGAGAGAGAGAGAGAGAGAGAGAGAGAGAGAGAGAGAGAGAGAGAGAGAGAGAGAGAGAGCAAGGGCGAGGGAGAGGGAGAGGGCGCAAGAGCTCAGACGGTGTGTGTGTGTGTGTCTTGTGAGGCATCGGCGAGACACATTATATAAGGGCCCTGGTCTAGTGTAAACACAGACAGACAGACACACACACACACACACACACACACACACACACACACACACACACACACACACACACACTCTCTCTCATCCGTCTCAAACATCGCCGCCACGTTCGCGCTGTCTGCCCCCGGTTTGCCCCCTTCATCTTCTCTCCATCCCTCTCCTCTTCATCTTCTCTCCATCCCTCTCCTCTCTCCCCTCAACCTCAGGTCAACCCCTCCCCTCCCCCTCTCCCCCTTCCCCCATCCCCCCCCCCCCCCCCCCCCCCCCCCCCCTCTTGTTTTGACGGGCTGGGACTCAAGAGTCACGCCGGCTCGCTAAGCCCAACACGCTTCAATTCTCTTCGCCTGCTCCTTAATACAAACTCTAGACGTGTGTAGTGGTAGACTCGTGTGTGTGTGTGTGTGTGTGAGAGTGTGAGTGGAACGCTGGTGGATTCCATTGGTTCTAAGACTTGGTGGCAGGCTTTGTGCTTGCTTGTCAACATACTGTGTGTTAGATTGTAGAGAGAGAGAGAGAGAGAGAGAGAGAGAGAGAGAGAGAGAGAGAGAGAGAGAGAGAGAGAGAGAGAGAGAGAGAGAGAGAGAGAGAGAGAGAGAGAGAGGAAAGAGAGACAAAAAGTCTTCAAGTGCAACTTAAACAAAATACACCAGGGGGAAGAGAGAGAGAGAGAGAGAGAGTTACCCTGGGAAATCCTAAGACAGTGTGTAGATTGCTAGGGTGTTCCTCCTGAGCCAAGCTAAGATACCCTAACCCCCCCCTAATCTACTCTTTAGTGACCTGCATCTGAATCCAATCGTCTTTCGGATAACGGTGTCCACTCGCAGTAAGTCAGTCATCGGGCACTTGTCTTCAAGGTGCAGCTGTGCAAGATTATCGGTTTAGGGGATAGTTTAGTTAGACTACGATTGTCAACAGAACGGGAAGGAATAACAGTTTTGACGTCACGTCAAAGATGTCTGTGTGTTGCGAGTCGCGGGGATATTGACTTACGTTACCGTCGTGTAATACCGTTTTGTACCTCTAGAGGAGCTGTCGCTGCAGCGATCCGGTCTTCCCCCGAGGGTCCACCATGAGAGGATAAAGACGATAGCGCTCATTCTAACCTCCTTCTGCCAATCTGCCAATCTGCCAAAAAGATGTCAAAAGTACACAAAACAAAAAATCGGACTTTTTATGGTGCTCTGCTGCCCCCCCCCTGTGTTGCGGAGGACTAATTTGAGAGTTCAGTTCACCAAAATGGTACACATGGCACCTTTTAAAAGGTTCCGTGGGCTGCCTCCCACTCAGGTACAACACGACCTCATCCCAATACACATGTGGGAGTTTTGACATTAAACACACACGCACACGCACAGCTTAAACACACACACACACACACACACACACACACACACACACCTCCTACGTGCCATGCACGTAGGAGGAATCACAAGTCACAAATGTCAAACGTGGCGATCCGTTTCCAACAAGGCGTCGGTGGGCGGGGATTTCTGGCTGTGTGTGTGTGTGTGTGTGTGTGTGTGTGTGTGTGTGTGTGTGTGTGTGTGGGTCGCGGTGACTCATCTGAAAGTCTGTTCTCACCTGTTTCAGTTCAAGGTGGACTGGGTGTACGCACACACACCTACAGACACACAACACACACACACACGCATAAACGGAACCGCAGAGGCACAAACATATACATTTGAAAACTTATAAACACACGAACATATAAACACACAAACATCAATGCATACACACATATACTCACAGGAGATCCACGCCTGTAATATACACACACACACACACACACACACACACACACACACACGGACACCCGCAGACAGATAAACACACACACGTGTTTGATCCCACACACGTTCCTCGGCTGTTTTGATCCGGCTGGTTTTTCCCAGACGGGTCAGAGGACCTAAGGGAGGCCACGGCCGCAGACGAGATGATCGTGAAGGGGCACGCCATGGGTCACTGAGGAGGGAGCACACGCACACACACTCACACACATGAATGCACACTCAGACGCACACACACACACACACACACACACACACACACACACACACATGGACGTGTGTGCACACACACACACTCACACATGGACACACACACACACATAGACATGCACACACACACACACACATAGACATGCACACACACACACACACACACACACACACGAACACACACACACACACACACACTGTAATGTGAATGTACACATGCACACACATATGGATGTACACACACATGCCTACACCGATGTACACACACACACCCACGCCGATGCACACACACACACACACACACACACACACACACACACACACACACACACACACACACACATAGACGCACACACTCGCTTGCAGCTCACGGAAAATCTTTCCTGGCCTAAATCCACATGTAGAGGTTTTTTTTCTTTTGTTTCCAATTGAAGCATTTGGAGCGATGGGCCTTAAAAGAACACAGGAGGGGTGGAGAGAGAGAGACAGGAGGGGGAGGGAGAAAGACAGGAGGGAGGGAGAGAGAGACAGGAGGAGGAGGAGGGGGAGGGAGAGAGAAACAGGAGGAGGAGGTAGAGAGAGACAGAAGGGAGAGGGAGAAATACAGAAGGGAGAGAGAGACATGGGGGGAGGGAGAAATACAGGAGGGAGAGAGAGAGACGGGAGGGAGAGAGGGATATTCAATCTCCTGACTCCCTAAACATTTGCACTGCAGTGTGTGTGTGTGTGTGTGTGTGTGTGTGTGTGTGTGTGTGTGTGTGTGTGTGTGTGTAGCCCAACCTAAAGTGCTTCCTTCAACTGCTGGACACTATTGAGACTCAATAATCTTCACTGTTATTACAATACAGTAATAGTTAGTATAGAGTTCTAATCCGTTATTACAATACAGTTATACTAAGTATACAGGTATAATCAGTTATTAAAATAGTTTTACTAAGTATACAGTTATTACAATAGTATTACTAAATATACAGTTCTAATCCGTTATTACAATACATTCATACCAAATATACGGTTATAATCCGTTATTACCATACAGTTTTACCAAATATACAGTTATAATCCGTTATTACAATAGTTATACTAAATATACAGTTATAATCCGTTATATAAATACAGTTCTACTAAGTACAGTTATAATCCACTATTACAATACAAATATACAGTTATAGTATATTAAAAAAATGGATTGAAATATCCCAAAGGTTATTATGTAGTTTATTATAGCTCAGTATATGTAGTATAGCATGTTTATTTATATCTCTATATATTTTATATATTTAGTGGCTTTCAGTATTTCTAAATGACGAAAAATACCAATATTTAATGATTCACCATGAATGTGGATGAATATTTGATAAAGAAAATCTCCATAGTTACGCAGTGCCCACCACACAAAGCTGTAGGAGTGTGTTTTCTCAACACAACAGGGCTATGGTGTGGTCAGGCCTTAATGCCCCCCACCTCCGTAGTCATCCTGTTCTGTCTAGGATCCACCTCCTCCACCTCCTCCACCTCCTCCTCCTCCTCCTCCTCCTTTGCGTCCTCTTCCTCCACCACCACTACCTCCACCTCCACCGAAGAGGAAGGAGGAGGGGGGAGGAAAGAGGAGGAGAAGGGGGAGGAAAAAGGAGGAGAGGGGGGAGGAAAGAGGAGGAGAGGGGGGAGGAAAGAGGAGGAGGGGGGAGGAAAGAGGAGGGGGGGGGGAAGAGGATGAGGAGGAGGGGGGGAGGAAAGAGTAGGAGGGGGGAGGGAAAAGGATGAGGAGGAGGAGGGGGAGGAAGAAGGGAGGAAAGAGGAGGAAGGGGGAGGAAAGAGAGGAGGGGGAGGAAAGAGGAGGGGGGGAGGAGAAAAGAGAAGGAGGGGGGAGGAGAAAAGAGAAGGAGGGGGGAGGAAAGAGTAGGAGGGGGGAGGAAAGAGTAGGAAAGGGGGAGGAAAGAGGAAGGAGGAGGAAAAAGGAGGAGGAGGGGGAGGACAGAGGAGGAGGGGGGAGGAAAAAGGGGGAGGAAAGAGGAGGAGGGGGGAGGAAAGAGTAGGAAAGGGGAAGGAAAGAGGAAGGAGGAGGAAAAAGGAGGAGGAGAGGGGAGGAAAAAGGAGGAGGAGGGGGAGGACAGAGGAGGAGGGGGGAGAAAAAAGGGGGAGGAAAGAGGAGGAGGGGGGAGGAAAGAGTAGGAAGGTTGGAGGAAAGAGGAAGGAGGAGGAAGAAAGAGACGGAGGGGGGAGGAATGAGTAGGAGGGGGGAGGAAAGAGAAGGAGGGGGGAGGAAAGAGGAGGAGGAGGAGAAGGAGGGGGGAGGGAAGAGGAGGAGGGGGGAGGAAAGAGTAGGAGGGGGGAGGAGAAGGAGGGAGGAGGGAGAGAGAGAAAATATGGGGGGAAAAGCCCAGACGAGGAAGCGTAGTGCGTAATCTGTGTCCAGAGCCAAATTCATTGAACCACACCTCTCTCTCTCTCTCTCTCTCTCTCTCTCTCTCTCTCTCTCTCTCTCTCTCTCTCTCTCTCTCTCTCTCTCTCTCTCTCTGTACATCCACCCTTCCCATGTCTCCGTCGTTGCCATTGCTACATCCAGAGTCGACCCCATACCACCTCCATCTGTGTCCCAGGCTGTAGGCCCTGACCTTGGCTGCTGGGGAGAGAGAGAGAGAGAGAGAGAGAGAGAGAGGAGAGAGAGAGAGAGAGAGAGAGGAGAGAGAGAGAGAGAGAGAGAGAGAGAGAGAGAGAGAAGAGAGAGAGAGAGAGAGAGAGAGAGGAGAGAGAGAGAGAGAGAGAGAGAGACGGGAGAGACGAGAGAGAGAGAGAGAGAGAGAGAGAGAGGGAGAGAGAGAGAGAGAGCTGGGGAGAGAGAGAGAGAGAGAGAGAGAGAGAGAGGAGGGAGAGAGAGAGAGAGAGAGAGGAGAGAGAGAGAGAGGGTGGAGAAGTTACATGCTCTGCCGGAGGTCACTGTGACCTCTGTCCACCTCGTGAACCCCCCCTCCCTCCCTCACCTGGTGAGGTCAGCCCCAGCATGTGTGTGTGTGTGTGTGTGTGTGTGTGTGTGTGTGTGTGTGTGTGTGTGTGTGTGTGTGTGTGTGTGTGTGTGTGTGTGTGTGTGTGGTGTGTGTGTGTGTGTGTGTGTGTGTGTGTGTGTGTGTGTGTGTGTGTGAGGCGACGTATGTGTGCGTATGTTTGAGGCCGCAGTGGGAGTTTGCTAGCAGTTAAGGTGTGTGTGTGTGGCTGAGCCAAAAGAGGGATCATCATCCTGCCAGCTGTTGCCCTCATCTTCTCTGACCAAAAACTACACAACTCTCTCTCTCTCTCTCTCTCTCTCTCTCTCTCTCTCTCTCTCTCTCTCTCTCTCTCTCTCTCTCTCTCTCTCTCTCTCTCTCTCTCTCTCTCTCTCTCTCTCTCTCTCTCTCTCTCTGTACCTCTCTCTGTACCTCTGTCTGTCTCTCTCCCTCTCTCTCTGTCAGAGGATGTGCACCACAGACTCTTGACCTGTGTGTGTGTGTGTAGGTGTGTGTGTGTGTGTGTGTGTGTGTGTGTGTGTGTGTGTGTGTGTGTGTGTGTGTCGCCTGTGTTTCGTATCATCCTACCTCTGAGTGCTACTGTGGCCCCGTGGGCCTCAGGGAGCCTCATTACAGAACCAATGACTGTGACCTGTGATGGTGGTTCCTGTCCCCGTGTTCCAGGGCTTGAATTACAGGAAATCATGTGACCTCACGTCCTCTGGACTCAAATGTTCATTAATAACAGTGTTAATAAATTAATAGTGTTATATATACATTATATATTATATATACAAATATATATATATTGAATATAAATATATGATTATTATTGTTTAAATTATAATATTATTATACTATTATATAATATTCTTATTCTTAATATAATCCCAAATTGTATTTATTTATTTATATACATTTTTATTTTGTTTGTTCAACAAATGACAATCTTGATATATATCTCGAGATTATCACCTAACTCTGCCACCCGCCAGCAAATGAGAGGTTTAGCCTAGTGTGGTGTGTGATGATGTCATGTGATGTCAGTCCGAACGTGTGTGTGTGTGTGTGTGTGTGTGTGTGTGTGTGTGTGTGGTGTGTGTGTGTGTGTGTGTCCGTGTGGTGTGGTGTGTGTGGTGTCCGTGTGGTGTGTGTCCGTGTGTGGCATATCTGTGTGTGCACATGTCTGTCTCAGATAAGATAAGTACCGGTGCGTTATTCATCTACTGGAAATAACAAACAAATCTTTAACGGGAAAATCCAGAAAGCCGTATCTGTACGTACGTAGGAACGGACGGACGGACGTCACGTAGCTTTCGACGCCTGCCTTCCCCCCTGCCCCCCCTCCCCCCTGAGAAAGGAAACTGGATGTGGGTTGCGGAGGTTTATCGGCTTTATCTCCAGCTGCCTGCCTTGACGCACTGTCGCCGCGGACCTCGGCCTCCTCTCCTCCTCCTCTCCTCCTCTCCTCTCCTCTCCTCTCCTCTCCTCTCCTCTCCTCTCCTCTCCTCTCCTCCTCTCCTCTCCTCTCCTCTCCTCCTCTCTCTCCTCTCCTCCTCCTCCTCCCTCCTCCTCCTCCTCCTCCTCCTCCTCCTCCTCCTCCTCCTCCTCCCATGGCTGTGAGCTCATCCCTTTAAAAAATAAAAAATAAAATACACGCAATAATCGGCGGACCTTTCCAGAATGCGCTCACCTGTCGGCCGGCAAAAAAAGATGTGGAAATCAGCGGGTTGCCATGACTACGCTGTGTTTTGTGTGTGTGTGTGTGTGTCTTCTTTGTGTTGTTGTTGTTGTTGTTGTGTAGATAAGGCGAGCATATGGAAGGGATTTTATGAAGCACATATCTTATGTGCGTGAAAGAAGCCAGACCCAGCTGCGCTGACTGTATATGGGGGGGGGGGGGGTTAGTAGGGTTAGTAAATGGAGGCTATATGACGTGATCCGCAGTGGATGAGTTGGTCTGTTGGTGTTTTTTTTTATTTTTAAATACCGACACTGAAAGCTGAAAGAAACACGATTCAAAGAGATTTAAGAGATTTTTTTTATTTGTCATGTGCAACAAGTACAATGGAATGAACACTTACTCCCCCATTCACTCCCGCAGTGTGGATTTTCTAAAACACTATACTATAAAAAATACTGTACACAATAAAGTTTGGAACGGTAAAGTGACTGATGGATGATATGTACATGTGTTGAATTGTGCAAAAACCCCATTTAGAAAGCATTGTAAAGAGCCAGCATTGTGCAGCAGCAGCATCATGAAACAGGTGGATGGACTTACTGTTACGTAAGCAGATTGTAGTCGTTAGATATGAATCATTAATCAAACTCCACAATGGCAGAAATCAGCAACATGCCGATGATATCTTCCCCCTGCATAGAGCTTTCTCTCGCCATTTAATAATTACTTTTTTTTTTGGGGGGTTGTGGTTTGATTCACAAGGTCACCTCTGTGGGTAAATGAGCAGAAGTACTTTGACAAACTAAAATAAAGCACTATTTGATGTTTTCTTCTGTAGGGCTCACGGCTCATCTTCAGTATGCTAACTCCCTTTAGGATATAGCGATGGGAATGTCTCCCAGCTCTCCATTTACCCTAACCGTAAATATATACATACACAAATCATTTCCCAAGCACAAAATGAGTTGTCACTCTTTCAGTTGACAACTCTCCTGACCACGATGGAGGCAGAGACTTTATTTCATCCTAAGCCAGAGGAATAGTAACAACTTACAGCTACGTATGTTCCCCTAGCCTTCCAGAACGTATTTACACCGCTGGAAGTTTGAACTCTCGGAAACCCAACCCCCCGAAATTGGCTACACAAGTCTGTAAAAAGAAAGAAGTCTGTAACTGACTTTATTTCTGTATGTATGTTTGCCCTACAGGGCATGTCGGTGACTTTACGAGCTTCTTGAGTTCTGGTCCTAGTCATGTAATGGGTTATAGAGCGAGCGGAAATGGACGGTTCCTCGTCGCTTACGGTCAGAGACGTCCTTTTTAGTTATTGAAGAACACTTCTCGGAAGGATATCATGAAACACGTTCTTTAGTTTGCCCCTCATAAGCGTCCGTGGAATTCATTAAATGCCGAAAAAATGCCTTTAAGTCGGTTTTTCCCCCCTTGACTGCTTCCCGAACTCTGCCAAGGATTTTGGGCTTTGTCGCTTTTTTTGTAAGTCTTGTGAAAGTTTTTACTGTTTTCAAACGGTGTGTCGGATGTCGGCCTTTTTGACCAAGAGCATACCCCAACCGAGAAGGTTGAGCCTTGTCAACGAGCTGCTCTCTCTCTCTCTCTCTCTCTCTCTCTCTCTCTCTCTCTCTCTCTCTCTCTCTCTCTCTCTCTCTCTCTCTCTCTCTCTCTCTCTCTCTCTCTCTCTCTCTCTCTCTCTCTCTTTATCCCAGCTCTCACCTTCTCTCTCTCTAGCAGACCGAAGAAAGCTGATATTAAAAAGTCTGACAGCCTACCGTGGATCATTTAACATTTATATCAAGTTATATTTCACTCCACCAGAGCCTTTTATATGATTATACATTATATATATATATATATATATATATATTATTATTATTATTTTCCAAAAAAATATATTTAAGTGTGTTAATGGCATATTTGCTACACCCAGGATCCTTTGTGGACGAAACACGAGAATTGAAAGAAAAAAGCTTTCTGAGATTTCCATAGGCGATCGTTAATTATTAACGCTTGTATCCCGAGAGGCTTCAGCAATCAAAGCATAGAATCAGAAAGTATTTAGTCTCGGGAAAAAAACAATTTGGATAAAGTAGCACCTGAGTAGCTATGGGAACAAGTGGTTGTGTTGTTTTTAACGTATTCGTTAAGTCGGTCTCTTTATTTGGAATTTGCGACGTCTCAACTTTCAACAGCCAAGAGCTGAAGTGCAGGAGTCATACGTGGTCATTATATGATATCGAGTCCCTTGGAAATATTCCTATGGTGGTGGTGGTGGTGGTGGTGGTGGTGTCTGGTGTTTTTCCCTGGGCCTTCGCGCGGGACTTGAGGAAACGAGGAAAAGCCATACGGAAGATGTCGCCATTAACGGCTTGAGTTGTGTGTGTGTGTGTGTGTGTGGGAACAAGACCTCATACCACAGAGGAAGCGGTCTCCTAGCGACCAACCCTCTCCTCCTCCTCCTCCTCCTCCCCTCCGATTCAAACCGTGACTTCGCACAGCCGATGACATCTTTTTGTTCTACTTCTTCTGGGCGTTTGACGCGTTGAGGAAATGCTGCCGCCTCACGCCAGAAGCGGGAAGCAGCGCACCGCCACATCGTCGGAGAACGCCTCGCAGGATGCGGGGTCTGCTATTGGCCGGGCCCTTCCGCCACCCAGGGGCCAATCGGAACGCTCGACCCTGACCGTTTCCACGGTCACAGGGGATGGGTGTGTGTGTGAGTGTGAGTGTGTGTGTGTGTGTGTGTGTGTGTGTGTGTGTGTGTGTGTGTGTGTGTGTGTGTGTTTTAAGGTAGACCAGGAAGTAAGGGAGTTTTAACAGGAAGAACATTTAGGACACAGGAAGTCTGTCACAATAGCGAAATGGGCGGGAAGCGCGGCGGTGACTCGGCAGAAACGAGCGACTCAATGGAGTCGGTTGTTTAAATTTATCTCCCGGCGGCCCAGGGTGGATTAGGTCGCTTATTCCCTGTTTGAAACCAGAACCAAGTCGATCTTTCGTTTTTGGGAAAATGACCGTCCATTCGATGCGCTTATCTTCCCTCCTGTATAATTGTCTTTCCCGACCCCCCCCCCCCCCCCCCCTACTTCCCACCATCTCCCCCCCCCCCTCACACACACACACACACCTCCCCTCCCCTGGTCTTGAGATAAGGTTCCTCGGATGGGCCACTTCAAAGTGAGCTCCGTGACTCGGGAGGACGGCCGCCGGAAACTTCAGAGGTCCCGTCGGGGGGCTTAGCCGCCGCGGTGAAAGACGATCCATTTGATGTCCGGGGAGATTTGCTAAGTTGAGGAAATTAACCTGCAGGACCCCCCCCCCCCCCCGCCCCCCCAACCCTACCCATACCCCCTCCCAACCCCCTAATCTACCCCCCTCCCCCCACCTCTCTGTGTGCCTTTAGAAGTACAACACAGGTCTTAAGCAACAGGAGAGTTCCTTCTTCTTCTTCTTCTTCTTCTTCTTCTTCTTCTTCTTCTTCTTCTTCTTCTTCTTCTTCTTCTTCTTCTTCGCTGGCTCGGGGCTCCCTATATATTTTCCTTTCCCACGTGCGCACGTGTACAGGGGTGTTCTCTCTCTCTCTCTCTCTCTCTCTCTCTCTCTCTCTCTCTCTCTCTCTCTCGCTCTCTCGGGGGAGGGGCGAACGCACCTTTTTTGATGGAAAGGAGGGAAATAATAATCACACCACCACCACCACCAGCACTACCGCCGCCGTGGTCCACAAGGTGCTTTTCACGAGACTGACCTCATTTCCCCGTCCCCATCCCTATGTCACCCTGACATGTTTCAGGAAAAATAAAGGTTTATGAAAAATACAAACGGGACCCCCAGATACAGGGGGGGGGGGGGGGGGGGGGGCACAGGACTGGGGCCCCCTGACTGCTAACTATGTCTGAGAAAGAAGGAAAGAAAGAAAGAAAGAGGGGGGGGGGAACGCTGTTCTCTGCGTCTCCAGAGAGGTCCCCCTGGGCGGGATGGTTAAAGGTGACAGAGACCTCTGGCCCTCCTCTGTCCATCAGCCTCCCCCTCCCTCCTCCTCCTTTTCCTCCCCCTTTTCTTCTTCCTCTTCGGCGTGAGGTTGCGGGGGCCGAGGGCGGAGGCCAATGGCCTCCCCCACCCCCCTGCCCCCTCCTGCCCTCCCCTGCCCCCCTACCGTTCTGTCACTGGCCAGGGATTAGAGAGGAGATTGACTGGGGCCCTTCAGTCAGTAGGTCAGAGGGCCTGTGGTTATATATTTTATTTTTTTGTCGACTTCCAAAGCAAAGCAAACCACAAAGAGAATCTGGTTACGGGGTCGTGTTTACCGACGCTCCCGGGCCTCCAGCAAAAGTGTGTGTGTGTGTGTGTGTGTGTCACACACACACACACACACACACAGCTAAGGAAGTAGGCCAGACCGTGTGCTCTCTGCAACTCTTCTTCTGCCCAGTCACGGTGCTCCAATAAATCAGTCTTGCGTCAGCAGAGATCGGGACCAAAGATCGCTCCCTTCTTCTGGCGGTGTTTTCCTTCTGCCTGTTGATGAGCTGACAAGATGCTCGCCACTCGCCTCCGAAGAGGCCGCCCGGCCACCGGGTTCATTTGGTGTTCGGCCATTTATTATACGCGCCAGCGGGTTCAGCACATCCGTTAGCCATTTAGCGTTCGTGGTGGTGATTTAGCGTACTCGTTGCCGATTTAGCGTACCCGTTAGCCGTTTAGAGTTTGCGCTGCCGATTTAGCGTACGAGATTGCGGTATACCATGTTAGCGGTCACTTTAGCGCATGCGCTTGTGATTTAGCTTCAATTCAGTTAGCTATGCTTTGTTAGCGTGTTTCCGCTTGAGTGTATGCGCTAATGATTTAACTTTCATTTAAGTTAGCGATACTTTGTTGGCATGTTTGCGCTCAAGCGTACGCGTTAATCATTTAGCCGATGTTGCTGAACAGCAGCAGTAAAAACCTGGCAGTAAAAACTTGGAAGTCAACTTTTTTTAAGTAAGCAATGAAATAGGACAAGATTGCGATATACCGTATGAGGTAGCACTTTATGTGTGCACGAATGATTTAGCTTCAATTAAGTAAGCAAAACTTTGTAACCATGTTTGCGCTTGAGGGCAGCAGCTGAGTGTATGCGCAAACGATTTAGCTTTAATGAAGTGAGCTATGCTTTGTTAGCGTGTTTGTGCTTGAGCGTATGTGCTGATGTTTCTTTAAAATTGAGGGGACATTGCTTCACAGCTGCAGTAAAAACGTGGAAGTCCATTTTTGGTTTTCAAAAATGCCGATTGAAAAAAAGCCAAGCTGGCGGAGCCTTCCCATGGAGGCCATGTTGAGTTTGACACAGGAAATGGTTGTTTTCAGTATAAATAATGTGGGATGACTGAAATGTCTGCACCAGCTTTAGAGGGCCAGGATGTGTAGAGTGTAGTAGCGGCTGGCCCCCCCCCTCCCTCCTACTACCGCTGCCCTTGAGCAAGACGCCTAACCCCCTTCCCCCTTTTGCTTCTTAAGGTTTAAGTTGCTTTAGATAAAATAGTACTGAACAGCTGCCGCAACCCTTGAGCAACGTTTTTTTTTTCTTTTTTCAATGTTTGCAATCTAAATAGAAAGTTCAAGCTACAACGACATTCCTCATGCGCTGTGGACAGCAGTCATTTCTATTGGAGAACAGAAACTGGGTCAACCGATAACCAAATATTCCATATAGAAAGTTGGCAGGGGTTTGTCATGATGGCTATAGAGTAGAACGCTGGCAACGGTGGCTGCCTGGACCTCAGGAGGTAGTACGGGTGTTCCGGCAACCGGAATGTCGCTGGTTCGATCCCCCAGCTCCTCCTCCTCCTCCTAGTCAAAGTGTCCCTGAGCAAGACAACCCTATAACCGTAACTGCTCCTGACCAGCTGGCTGTCTCTTTCCAGAGCTGACCCCGCCGTGGGTGTGTGAATGGGGAAAAGTGAGGCAATAATTGTAAAGCTCTTAAAATTGAATCCATTTACCATTCACTGATGTACCTGTAGGACAGCAGTAGAGCGGACAATAGGGCAACGTGAGTGTGAATTTAACACCAGCGTGGGCATGTGTCGCAACTACATAATACAGACGTATACCAGAAGAAAGACCAAATACATTTTTGGCTACAAATACATGAAAAATACCTTTGACCCATTGAACAATTGGATTTATCAGTCAGTAGACGTGGCATTGTGGCAAGTTGTTCAACTATAGCTAACTCAATCTGGACCTCACAGACTTTAACTACTGAGAAATATTAGCTTTATATCGGAGTATTGACTCTGAAGCACTACGTGTTAACTCCCTGTTTTTGCAACACGCAACAGGGTGCTGAAGGTGTCCAAAGCAAACGCTACACTTGACAAGAAGTGTGAGGAGAAAGATGACAAGGCAGACGACGGATGAAGCCGGATAAACTACAGACAAGCAGACAAGCAGACATAGAGAGAGAGATGAAAGTCATGCAGAAACAGCCAGACAGATAGACAGACAGACAAATGGGCAGATAGATACATAGATAACGATGGAGAGAGAGAGAGAGACACACATAGAGAGAGAGAGAGAGGAGAGAGAGAGAGAGACACACACACACACACACGCCCACACACACAGGCTTTCCTGTTCCATCCCATAATTCTGCTGGACTCATCAGAGGGTGGAACCTTTTTTCCCTGAGGAAGGAAACTCATCCTACCAGCACACTTCCTACACACACACACACACACGCGCAATATGCACATGCACACACACATTGATGCATGCACGCATATGCATGCACATACACACACACACACACACACACACACACACACACACACACACACACACACACATATACAGATATCTATACACTGACACGCCTACACCTTCTACACACATCCGCTCAACCTGTCCTTTCACCTTGGCGAGGGTGGCTCTCTTGTGTGTGTGGGGGTGTGTGACGTGTGTGTGTGTGTGTGTGTGTGTGTGTGTGTGTGTGTGTGTGTGTGTGTGTGTGTACATGCACATGCTTGTTTCCCTGTCTGAGTATATTGGCTCAGCAAAGTGTTTCTTTTGGTCACATTGTAAAGTCATCATTATGTGGGTGTGGAAGGGGTGGGGGTGGTAGTGGTGGGGGGGGGGGGAGGGGGTGTTGAGAGGGCTCTGATTGGCCCCTGTGTTCAACAACTTGGATAATATGAGTCCAACAGGAGCCCCGACCTACTCCAGGGAGAGAGCGTGGGGGAGAGAGAGAGAGGAGAGAGAGAGAGAGAGAGAGAGAGAGAGAGAGAGAGAGAGGAGGGAGAGAGGAGAGAGAGAGGAGCATGATAGAGCGTGATATATATACAGTATGGAGAGAGAGAGAGAGAGAGAGTGTGATTATGGAGAGAGAGAGAGAGAGCGTGATAGAGATATATGTACATAATATGGTAGAGAGAGAGAGAGCATGATAGCTATATATATATATATATATATATACTGTATATGGTATGGTAGAGAGAGCTTGATAGAGAGACATATATATATGTCTCTCTATCACGCTCTCTCTTCCTTGCTCTCTATCACTCTCTCCACATACTGTATACAGTATGTGGAGAGAGTGATAGAGATATATACAGTGTATATATATATATATATATATACAGTATGATACAGTATGGTAGAGAGAGAGAGAGATAGAGAGATATATACAGTATGGTAGAGAGAGAGAGAGATAGAGAGAGATATACAGTATTGTAGAGAGAGAGAGAGAGCATTATAGACATATATAGTATCTACCACAGTATGTTAGAGAGTGTGTGATAGAGAGAGCTATATACAGCATGGTCGAGAGAGCTAGCTGTGTGTGTGTGTGTGTGTGTGTGTGTGTGTGTGTGTGTGTGTGTGTGTGTGTGTGTGTGTGTGTGTGTGTGTGTGTGTGTGTGTGTGTGGTGTGTGTGTGTGTGTGTGTGTGTGATACATCTCAAGTGTACATTCTGTACACCCTTTACTTTCCGCTGTAAAAAACAAGTTATTAAATACAAGCTTCAATCGAGTACCAACAGAACCCGACCTCACACACACACACACACACACACACACACACACACACACACACACACACACACACACACACACACCACACACACACACACACACACACACACACACAACGACACACAATCCTTTTCCCACTGACACCCAAAATAAAACTTTATTGCTGGTTTGTTATTCACACAGCCAACATATTTAAGCTAATGGCGGACCATACCGCTTTTAGAAAAAACAACAACGCCAAAAAGCGATTGGACGTTGGCGCAGGGAACCGAGTGTGTGTGTGTGTGTGGGGGTTACCGCTGTGATTTACACATTTATTGGGAGTATAAAACATGTTTTTCAGCTTTTTTCCGGCGGAGTTAAGCGGCGGTTTCACTTCCAGCCGTTAGCTCTAAGCGGTGCGTTGTGGCGGTGCGACGGTGTCGGCGTCCGGTTAGTTTTCTTTGTTTTTTTTACAGAGCCGCGCGTCTGGCGCTCGGTTACGGCGACGGTGTGGAAAAATGATGGACGCTTCGCCGTCGATTCGGACGGTCGGGGTTTCCAACTCTCACTCTCCCACCACGTTGTTGATTTAATTGGAGTTCACGTTGAAATTCGCCTTATTCTGTTTGCGTACAAAAAACGCCTGGAACTCGCGTGGGAATCTTCGGAATCTTTGACTTCTCGTCGTACATTCTTTAACCGATTATGAGGGCACGGCCGTATCTTAGGCTAAAAATAGCACATCGTATTACAGCTTTTCCCCAACACAAGTACCTTATACTGCGATCCAACAATTCTTTTGGGTCACACATTGTTTTGAAGCATTTTGTATGTATCTTCGCCAGTCGAGTGTGAACGCACAGGGCTGATCCAGATACAAACCACAGAAGACACAGCCCACTGCCATCAATTTACTAAGAGTGCAAGCCGGCAAGCGTTTTTTTAAAGTGAAACCCAAGCGAGGGAAAACTCGTCTTACAAACTGTTGTTGACTCTCTCTGCTCACAGGAGAGTGGGCACGACAATGTTTTATTTAACAGTCCTGCTCTCCACCCACTGGGTTGATACCGCCATGCTGTTGGATTGGTTTGATGTTTAACAGGCTACGTCGTTTTTTCATTAGACAGCCTACACGCCATCAAACCACCGTCTGTCTGTCTGTCTGGCTCTGATACTAAAACGCCACCACATCCTCCTCAAACGCAACGCAACGCAAGCCTGACCAAAATAAAATTGCAACTAAGAGGCCCCGGGGTTTTTAAATCACAGCTACACAAAGCCCTCATAAAACAAACGTTGGCGAGGGGGGGACAGAGGAGACGCATCGGAGCGTCTTCGATAGCTTCTGCAGCTTGCCGAGAGAATGTCGTGAATGTGCCGGCGGTAAAATGGCCCCCGTCAGCAAACGACTCGTTTCAAAAAGGAAAAAAGGGAATTTGGTTTGGTTTTTGAGACGTTTTGCAACAAAAGACTCAGTTGGGATTTGAACTGTTAAGTACGCCGTTTCAAGTTAAGTATCGGGCTGAAGCATTGAGAGGTTTTTTGAGTTCAAGAACAGGGCTCTGTTTCAGAAGATATCTGCAAATCTTCAACATGGTTCACCAGTTCAACATTCAACCGATGAATAGAACAAAAAAAAGAACCCTATATTTCCAATAGCTGTTTTATTCAATCTTTGGTGACCGGCTCCGATTTTCCCTACACAGCACTTTTGAGCCTGAAACATTTGATTTCAATTTTTTTTTCTCTCTCAAAAAAAAGAGAAAAGTTCCATTGCCGTCCTGCAGGGGGCACTGTTGCTCCGTCCCTACGCCGGCCATCTGAGGCCTGAACCCTTTGAAGGGCCCCTGCTGGAAGCTCTGGCTGTACAAGGGCCCATTAGTAAGCCCCGTCTCTTCCCAGCAGACGGATCCTTCTAGATCAGCTGTTTACGCCAAAGACCACAGTGAGCCTGTTAACATCTTCATTGTACAAATGAAAAATATTGATATATCGTTTGTAATAATGTTTAATATAATAATAATAATATAGTCAGTCGTTTATAATAAAAATTTAATAAACACACGGAGAATGACATTTTACGGTGAATTTAAAACACGACCGCGACGGCACAGTCGTTCTCTTGAACTCTCGGTACCAAAGTTCTCCGAGTTCTACGCCACGCTTCTTCATTCTGGGCGTCCGTTCGGGTCTACTGGTTTCATCCCCGCAATTTAAGCGTTGGCTGGCACCTCCTGCACCTCCTCCCCCCCCCAACCTCCCCCCCAACCGCCCCCTAGCCCCACCCCAACCTCCCCCCAACTTTCCCCAAAACCTCCCTCCAAACCTCCCCCCAACCTCCCCCCAACCTCCCCCCAACCGCCCCCTAGCCCCACCCCAACCTCCCCCCAACTTTCCCCCAAAACCTCCCTCCAAACCTCCCCCCAACCTCCCCCCAAACCTCCCCCCAACCGCCCCCTAGCCCCACCCCAACCTCCCCCCAACTCTCCTCCCCCAAAACCTCCCTCCCCAAACCTCCCCCCAACCTCCCCCCTAACCTTCCTCAACCTCCCCCCAAACCTCCCCCCAACCGCCCCCTAGCCCCACCCCAACCTCCCCCTAACCTCCCCCCTAACCTCCCCCCTAACCTTCCTCAACCTCCCCCCAAACCTCCCCCCTAACCTCCCCCCTAACCTTCCTCAACCTCCCCCCAAACCTCCCCCTAACCTCCCCCCTAACCTTCCTCAACCTCCTCCCCAAACCTCCCCCCTAACCTCCCCCCTAACCTTCCTCAACCTCCTCCCCAAACCTCCCCCTAACCTCCCCCCTAACCTCCCCCCTAACCTCCCCCCTAACCTCCCCCCTAACCTTCCTCAACCTCCTCCCCAAACCTCCCCCCTAACCTCCCCCTAACCTCCTAACCTCCTCCCCCTAACCTCCCCCCTAACCTCCCCCCTAACCTCCCCCCTAACCTCCCCCCTAACCTCCCACCTCCTAACCTCCCCCTAACCTCCCCCTAACCTCCCCCCTAACCTCCCCCTAACCTCCCCCCTAACCTCCCCCTAACCTCCCCTAACCTCCCCCTAACCTCCCCCCTAACCTCCCCCTAACCTCCCCCCTAACCTCCCTCAACCTTTCATCTGGCGATGTAAGCGTTGGCTGGCACCTTGTGCCCCTGCCCCTCTCCCCCTAACCTCCCCCTAACCTCCTCCAAACATCTTGACCTCTTGAATCTTGAATTATTGCTCCTGCAGTTTTATCATATATATAAATAGTATAGTATATATATATATAAATATATATAATAGATAGATATGCAATAGAACAGACCCCCCTATGCCACAAAAGAGAGAGTCTATTCTGAGAAAAATAGACCCACGATATATATGTGTATGTGTATGTATATATATATATATATATGTATATACACTGTATGTGTATGTATGTGTACATATGTGTGTGTGTGTATGTATACATATACTGACATATGTGTGTGTATGTATATATATGTTATATATATTTGTGTGTATATATATATATATATATATATATATATATGTTTATATATTTGTGTGTATATATATATATATATATATATATATATATGTGTATATATACTGTATGTGTATGTGTATATATGTGTGTGTGTGTGTGTATGTATATATATATCTGTATATATGTGTGTGTATGTATATATATATATGTTTATATATATTTGTGTGTGTATATATATATATATATATATATGTTTATATATATATTCTATAGACCTGGCCCTATATGACATAGATAGAATCACGTAGTAGTTCGATACTAAACAAATGGAACACGATAAAACTACCATGGAACGGAAAAAAGTATACAACAATATAGTGATAGTGATACATAACAGAACAGCCCTGCTCGATATATATATATATACTGTATGTGCGTTTGGATATATTTGATATAACTGTTGCCGTAATGTAAATAGTTAGTATTAGTGTGTGTGCAGTGCTGGTCTATGCTCGTCCCACGCCGGGCTTGTTTAGATGTGTGGATGCGTTGTATATATTTGTATATGTGTGTGTGGTTTAGTCACAATCTGCTTGTCTTTCCATCCCATTGTCCATCCCCCTGTAATCCTCTCTCTCTCTCTCTCTCTCTCTCTCTCTCTCTCTCTCTCTCTCTCTCTCTCTCTCTCTCTCTCTCTCTCTCTCTCTCTCTCTCTCTCTCTCTCTCTCTCTCTCTCTCTTTGTCCCCCCCCGTTGTTTATTTTCCACCGAGGAAACTGCAACGACACTTTCCAGCTGACGTCGCCGTGGTCAATATTTTACTCCTAAAACCTAAACCCCCCCCCCCCCCCACACACACACACACACACACACACACACACACACACACACACTTCCTCAGAAAAATAGAAATGAATAAAAACAGAAGTAACAAGAAGCATGATGACTACTTTGATTACATTACAGTGTTGCAGTACTCCCCCCCCCCGGTGCGGTAAGTCCAGTGTGATGGACAGCTGTCTCTGTGAAGAAATGTGTTGAAGTGTTTCCCCTTTTTATTCCTGTACGTTGTGAGTCACTGGATGTGTTCCGGCTCATATCCAAAAGGCCAAAGGTCCCGGTTTATGAAGCCCCAAGTCAACATCAGCGCCTCCTCCTCTCCATCCTCCTCTCTCTCCTATTCTGTTTCGGGAAGAAAAACAAACAAAAAACGGTACTTTCGCAATATACACAATATACACTAAAGTCTTTACATGAGGTGAGAGGAAGGGAGGGAGAGAGAGAGAGCTGTATACAGTATGGGAGAGAGAGAGAGAGAGAGAGAGAGAGAGAGAGAGAGAGAGAGAGAGAGAGAGAGAGAGAGAGAGAGAGAGACTGTACTGTATCGGAAAAAACAAAGAATGTACACTCAAATGCTTCCGATCAAAATGAAGAGTCAGGATTTCCAGTGACACATACTAAACGATCATAATAACACAGAAATATGACAAGCTGAGAGGGTGGGTGTGTTTTTGGGAGAGAGAGAGAGAGAGAGAGACGGTTCCTCTTCTGAGAAATAGGCCAGAGGGGCGAGTGATGGGGAGAAAGGGGGGGCGGGGGTCGACGGGGATATGTGGGCAATGTCAAGACACACAAGACCCCATTAGGTACATGTTGGTTTGATGATAAAGCTTATCGGGGGGGGGCCTGTGTGTGGGCCCCTTATTCAAACGTTGTTGATATCCAAAACCTATGGCATTGTGTGTCTTGACTCTGTTAATCTGGGATCCCCTGGTAGTCCTACTGTGTTATAGCAGAAGGGGGGCGGGACACAGAGCAGAGCCCCGGGCCGGAAACCAGAGCACCGCAAGGAGGGGGGCGGAGTTACGCCTCGTTTCCTGTTTGGTTACGCGGAGATCATTTACCAAAAGAGGAACTCATTTGTGTGACGCTGTGGGTGACGCTTTCAGAAGAAGGGGATTTTAATGAACTGGATTTGATTAACTGTATTCCTACAGCGGTCGGTCTACTACACACACACACACACACGGTGTTGATTTGAAACCTTTAGATTTCATTCGAAGACACTTTTTTTACCGTTTACTACTAGCCGCCGGGTTTGCGCTGGCGAATTACGCACTTCACACATCATCATGCGATTGGTCGAAAACCAATACGGAAGAATGCGTAACAAAGAAATGTTGCTCGTCCCCGTTCACCCGGATTGGAACTGGTCTGTCATCAGACGTTAGTTATTCATCCATAGTCTGATTTGTGGGAGTATAGTATATATAGTATATAGTTTATAGTACGCGGCTTGTTGCATGATAAACGCGGTTCCTCCGAATCGGAGAAGACGTGTATCTGTGTTACGACTATTTGTAAATTCACATCTGGAAAATAAAACCCATCGATGTCATACATTGTTGTAAATCTGAACAATTTGCACGTAATTCATGTTCACGACGATAAAAACTCAACAATAATTCACTCGCTGTATCCAGGTGCACGCGTTTTGCGTCGCTAAAAAGATTTACTCCGCAGTTCTCCACGTTCGAGTTGAATAAATATGAAATGTGTTGTTTTTATTTTTTATTTTTTTTTGCAAAATACCCAGACATTCCCCAAAGGCATTCCTCTCTCCGTTTCATCGGTGTTAAGTGTTGCATACCGCCTTTCGCTGTGGGGAATAACCGCTTCCCCCATCGGTGATATATAACCATGAGGTATGAGGCGCACACACCTGCAAACGGCAAAAGATTTTGGTGAAAATGATTTGGGAAAAACAGGCACACGACACACACACACACGACCCGAGTTAGTTCAGTGTGTGTGTCTATCGGCCGATAATACGTTGTTTACGTTGTCTATGTCGTGGTCGACGTACATTCTGTGTTTTTCCCAATACCGTGTGTGGTCTCTCTCTCTCTCTCTCTCTCTCTCTCGCTCTCTCTCTCTCTCTCTCTCTCTATCATGCTCATTATATCTCTCTCTCTCTCTCTCTCTCTCTCTCTCTCTCTCTCTCTCTCTATCATGCTCATTATATCTCTCTCTCTCTCTCTCTCTCTCTCTCTCTCTCTCTCTCGCTCTCTATCATGCTCATTATATCTCACTCTGTCTCTCTGGATCATGCTCTCTCTCTCTCTCTCTCACTGTCTTAATCATGCTCGTTCTTTCACTATCTCAATCATGCTCTCTCTCTCTACCATGCTCTCTCTCTCTCTCTACCATTTTTCTCTCACTCTCTCTCTCTCTCTCTCTCTCTCTCTCTCCTCTCTCCTCTCTCTCTCTCTCTCTCTCTCTCTCTCTCTCCTCTCTCTCTCTCTCTCTCTCTCTCTCTCTCTCTCTCTCTCTCTCTCTCTCTCTCCACCATACTGTGTTTATATATATATATATCTATATCTATCACGCTCTCTCTCTCTTTGTCTTCAAAAGTGTGTCATGCTTTCACGTCGAGTTCCTGCGGCCTCCGTTGCTTCGGGGGGGGGGGGGTTTCGAACCAGAGACCCCGCATCCACGCTCGAACCAGGGTGGCGGAGGGGAGGGTTGGGGCGGTTGGGGCCTCGGTTGTTATGTAACCCGGGGAGCTCACGCAGAAGCGCGTCCAGGTCGCAGATTCCCCCCTTAAATCCTGCTCCTCATCCTGGCTGCAGTTTTGGGCCATTGAACCTCCAACCTCCTCCTTCCCGCCCTCCAGGCCCCGCTGACAGTCAGGGGCCCGAGAGGGTGTCATTATGGAATGAAAGGGGCCACAACTCACCTGGTTGCTGCAGCTGTCTCCACGGCAGCCACGAGGATGATGATTACAGAGCGGCGAGAGAGAGAGAGAGAGAGAGAGAGAGAGAGAGAGAGAGAGAGAGAGAGAGAGGAGAGAGAGAGAGAGAGAGAGAGAGAGAGAGAGAGAGAGAGAGAGAGAGAGAGCGAGAGCGAGAGAGGGGGCCCGGCCCCGCCTGTCCCTCAATCACTCTCTTCCAGGGTCAAGAGCAGATGAGAGGGCCCTAGGTTCGACGGTGGTGGTGGTGGTGTGTGTGTGTGTGTGTGTGTGTGGTGTGTGTGTGTGTGTGTGTGTGTGTGTGTGTGTGTGTGTGTGTGTGTGTGTGTGAAAAGTCTCCTCCTCCAACAGGTGTTACCGGAGACACTTCCTCGACCTTTATGGGTCGTGGGTTATGCTCTTGTTGTTCCCGGCGCATAGGAACACCAGATTAGGGTGGCGGTGGTGAGAGGTGATCACAGGAACCACCGTTTGATCTCTCTCTCTCTCTCTCTCTCTCTCTCTCTCTCTCTCTCTCTCTCTCTCTCTCTCTCTCTCTCTCTCTCTCTCTCTGTGTAGCGCTTTACCTTTCCCCCCTCCCAGCTGCTGGTCGTCGGGGAGGCTGTTGACTGAACTCGTCGACCGCTCGCTGACTTCTGTTGACCGTCTGTTAGCGGCGTTGCCTGGCACTTCAGTTGAGACTTCTCTGTTTTTTCCCGGGGTTAGGTGAGGGAAAGGACAGGTCTTTTTAACAGTTTTCAACTGGGGGGGGGGGGGGGTTTGCAGCAAGGTTGCTGCAATGTCTTTGTGGTCATCGTTTGTGAAAGAAATTGGTAACTGCACATCGAACAATACTTGTGAATTAATAAGTCCTGAGTGTCTTAGCATTCCTTGGAGAGGCACATTGAGACGAGTATATCGGGAAAGGAATAGTGAAGACGGCACAGAAAAGCCTTTTTCGGTCAGCCTAGCATAGCGCATGTAGCATACCACAGCAATACCTAGCATAGCGAGCTTAGCGCAGCAAGCTATCCCGGGCAAACATAGCATAAAGGAGGTAGCGTACCACATATCGCATATAGCGAGCTTAGCACAGCAAGCTATAATGGAAAGCCTAGCATAGCGGACATAGCGCACGGCATCCATCCATCCATCAACTAACGCTTACAGGGTCGGGTCGCGGAAGTAGCGCACGGCATATGGCATATAATGTGCTTAATGTGACAGCAAGCTGTCCTGGCGAGCCAGCCTAGCATAGTCAAGCACCGCGCGGGGGGAGGTGTAATGTACTAAAAGCGTGCCAGTGAGCTAAGCCTAGCAAACCTAACGTAGCCCAGCGTAGCAGGCATACCGTAGCATGTGCGAGCATAGCGGGCATAGCGTAGCATAACAACCTGCCAGGAGTCTATTTATTCACGTGTTGGTACAGGTATGCAGGTTTGGGTGGGTGCGCGTGGAGTCGATCTGGAATAGGGGTTTGTGGGGGGGGGGGTAACAGAAGGGTTTTCGGGGCTCTCTGATGAGCGCCAGCTCTTGTGGCCGCGCAGGTTCCCGGGGGGGCCCCTGGGGGAAACCCCATTGACGTCAATGGGAGCGCGAGGAGAACCGCAGATACGTTGTTTTGGTATGAGCTTCCTCGGTTCGGGTTACGGTGTGGGCGGGCGGGGGAGGGGGGAGGTACAGAGGGGGATGGGGAGGGGGAAATGAAACCACAAGAGCTACACGGGAGCACCGCTCACCGGGGCGCTAACCCACCCATCTCGCCCCCTCACTCACCCTCGTCTGGGGTTTTTTTTCGTGAAAAAAATTGTTTTCGGTTTTGATTTTTGTTCTGCACTTTTGCTCCGCTTTCCTTGAAGGGGACATTAGCGACTGAGCGATAAGCCGCTTTGCCACTCTCACGTTTTATCTGTTGTCTGGCATTTGCTTTGTTGTTTGCTCGTTAGCTATCTTGTTAGTCAATTGTTCGCGCTGTTGTTTGCCAACTTACGTACTTCAGTAACCCCGAGCACTAGTTCTGCTCTCGGAGGCTTGTTGGAGAAAGGAAATGCACTTATGACTTCTGGTGACTTTGTAGTTCTATTGCCTGTTAAATGCCCTTATTGTGAGTCGCTTTGGACAAAAGCTTCTGCTAAATGACTGTAATGGGATGAAATGATCACTCACTGTTGTTTATCTTTCCTGTCTCCGTCTCCCGGCGGGTGTCGACCTTTATAGTTCGACCCCCCTGACTGTATTCTCTTGCCGTCTCAAAACTCCCACGGCAATCGTGTTTCGGGTTCGGAAACGGGCCTCGACGCACAGCTAGCTATAAACTTAACGAGAGGATACCTTTTTCCCGTTTGTCCCTCTTTTCTTTCTTTCTTTCTTTCTTTTCACGTCTTCCGTCTCTCTCTCTCTCTCTCTCTCTCTCTCTCTCTCTCTCTCTCTCTCTCTCTCTCTCTCTCTCTCTCTCTCTCTCTCTCTCTCTCTCTCTCTCTCTCTCTCTCTCTCTCTCTCTCTGTGTCCTCGCCGCTCTTTCTCTCTCATTTATCTCGCTCCAGGCACTCGTGTGAGTGAGCTGTGTTTGGGGTGTCGACGGCTCCAGCTGTTTTAATCAGGGGTTAGGCGTGCTAGCATGGTATCATGTCACGGCGGTACCCTACCGTTCGACAACTTGTCGAACCTGCAGACGCAGCTGTTTAGCTGCTCATGATGTTGTACACAAACCGGAGGGGTTGACGCACACTCGCTCGAAAGTCGCACGCACGCACGCACGCGCGCACGCACGCGCGCACGCACGCACGCACGCACACACACGCACACACACGCACACACACGCACACGTGTGGCCAACAAACATCCCCGGGCCGAAACACATCGGCGGGCGTAGTCGAGAGACGAAATTCAAATAAAACACAAACACACAAGAGTTGTAATCGTATCGTAAGTATACACACGCACAGATGTGTGTCCTTTCTGTGTGTGTGTGTGTGTGTGTGTGTGTGTGTGTGTGTGTGTGTGTGTGTGTGTGTGTGTGTGTGCTTGTGTGTACAGTTATGACTTCCGCACTGGGGGGGGGGAAAGTATACTCCTTGATTACAAGTTTTGCACCGTAGGGGCCGCCCGCAAATAGGAGGGTTTGTAAGCATGTGTCGAACGATAGCTTTCAGCGGAAATAAAAGACCATCATCGCCTTTTTATTTTTTCGACTTCTCCCGGGTTCAAACGGGCCGTCTAGTTCGGAGGAACCGGTTTGTTTTTTGCACACACGCTCCGAAACCAGCAGATGTCCGACGGGACATGATCACACTGCGGCATTTTTTATGTTTTTGTTTTTATCAGTAACTGGATTACTTATTATTAGACGCAACATTCTTTTCCGGCGGTGGCTGTCATTTGTAATTATTTATACGATTATTGGCGGTCGGAGTAGTGTTATTATACGGCTATAATGATAATAATACACACGTGTAACATATCATCACTCAGTACATGTCCTCCCTCGGTCACTTTATTGTTCTTTTTTATGTTTATTTTTATCGAGTTTAGTATTTTAGTCGTATCGTGTTTTTGAAATTCAACATTCACGAATTGTATTTGCCACGTGCAACAAGTACAGTGGAATGTTCACTCCCCATTCCCTCCCGCTGTTTAAATGTTCTACAATTTAACACTATATGCTATACGATGTACTATACTTATACGATACCACACTATAACAATACTGTACACAATAAAAAGAGAAATAAAAATAACAATAAAGTGTAATAGTAATAATATTGTTTCTGTATTTCAGCTTTACACACACACACACACGTCTGGACTCAATTCACAAACGTAAAAGTGGCAAAGCCACGAGTCAAGTCGGGACAAATAAGCGAACACAGCAAATAATCAATTTGCATCGAAAACCACATCTTTCGATATCAACATAAAGTCTGACACAAGCACACACAGAACACCTCCAGGCTCCAGGCTAATCCTGGCACTTTATCGCACTGTGAGGACCCCTTTCCCTCTGCCTGTCTGTCTGTCGGTCGGTCGGTCGGTCGGTCGGTCTCTCTCTCTCTCTCTCATTCTCTCTCTCCATCTCTCTCCGTCTATCTCTCTCTCATTCTCTCTCCCTGTGTAACTATCTATCTACAGTGTCTGTCTGTCGGTCGTCTGTCTGTCTGTCTGTCTGTCTGTCTGTCTGTCTGTCTGTCTGTCTGTCTGTCTGTCTGTCTGTCGGTCGTCTGTAACAGATGTGAACAGCATGGGTCCTTGCAGTGCTGCCAGTGAGGCCCCACACGGCCCTGGGTTCGCACCTTGTTTAAGTTCCATGGTTACAGTGAGATGACAATCAGACCGTGAGCTGTGAGAGAAGTTATAGGACAACACAGGAGCACGTGTTTCACCAACTGTCACTTTTTGTATTGGTTTTTGTATATACTGTAAATCTTTTTGTCGTCGGTGCATGTTTTTGATCACCTGACACACACTTCACCTCAGATGGTTGAGATGGAGACACACCGGGCTGTTTATTTTACTGCACTTTGTCAGGAATGTGCTGGGGTGGACACACACACACACACATACACACACACACACACACACACACACACACACACACACACACTAACAATTACTTTTTTTTCAATCCAAAAACATAACGCAAGGTCCCAAATTGTGTGTGTGTGTGTGTGTGTGTGGGTGCAAAGTGAGGACCTGTCTGTGTGTGACAAAGGTAATTCAGAGTGAGGTTAGAATTTTCTGGTTGGTGTGTATCGCCGGTGTTTGTGTGCATGTGTGTGTGTGTGTGTGTGTGTGTGCACGTGTGCGCACGTGTGTGCGCGTGTGTGTGTGTGTCTGTTTAAGCCCGGGCCAAAGTCAACACAAGGCTCCACAATGCATCGCCTCACCGCCACTGGTTGGGCGTTAAAAATAATTACAAAAAACAGCAGCGTGTAACCAGGCATCAGGAAGTACTTCTCGTGTGTCGCCCGGGGGGGGGGGGGGAGGGGCTAATTGTGTTTTGGTGTTATCTTAGAAACAAGATCCAGCTGCCCCTTCCACCCACACACACACATAAACCCCAGACTCTCATAACTCCACCCTCCACCCTCCGCTTTACGTCCACTTGCCTGCAAGACGTCCCAGACTCCACCTGGACAAACACAACAACACAGTGGGGTGGTGGGGGGGTTATTTCTTGGATGGATGGATGGATGGATGGACTGCATTTTATAAAGCGCATTCACCCATTCATACACCCATTCATACTCATATTCATACACCGACGCCGGTGTCAGCCATGCAAGGAGACCCGCCCAGCTGGTCAGAAGCAGTTAGGTGTTAGGTGTATAGTTGCTCAGGGACACCTCAACACTTTGGCTAGGAGCCAGGGGGAATCAAACCAGAGACCTTCAACCCGATGATGACCTGAACCCGTAGACCCAACGCATGCACACAACAAAAAAGTGTGTTTATTATCACCTCAACCTCACAGCAATCGCTGCCACTACTAGTCATCTCTCACTTCTGTATTGGCATACTGTAGGTGTTTGTGTGTGTGTGTGTGTGTGTGTGTGTGTGTGTGTGTGTGTGTGTGTGTGTGTGTGTGTGTGTGTGTGTGTGTGTGCGCGCGGAGAGAATGGAGAAGTGGGGACTCTTATTAGCTAGGGTGCCCTAATGATGGCCCATGTGGAGGTGGCGTGAAATTAATTATTATTTATTCATTTATGTATTTTTTTGTGGCTTGCAACATTCAAAAGCTGGCATTGCAGACTCGGTTGCGTGTGGACGGTTGTTTCTTCGGCGGAGGAACGCCAGGCCTGCGAAGCAGAGGCGCTGGCGGTTGGCAACTTGTCTTTTTCTTTCATCTCGCTTGTTTTGCCGGAGATTGCGCTATCGAGTAAAAAGCGTGTTCCCCGCCGACCGCAGAAACGCAATATTTATTATCATTTGACGCGTATTACAAAGCGTTTGGTGAGGCCCTAGGAACAATTCAAAGGATAATTATCAAAGTGAGGATTTTTTTTTTTCCCCCCGGATTTTGTATATCCAGCTCATATCGACGATGCTTCCAGTTACTTTTTGATTGATTTCACGTTGCCGGCCGTCTGTTTTCAACCCAGAGAGCCGGACAAACACTCCCAGGCGGGGCCTTTGTTCCACTGTTCTCAAGCTGTGGCTCATTCCTATTATAAAAAAAATAACAGCAGATTTATGGGATGCCGTGTGTCAGTGTAAGTGTAAGTGAACCCCCTGTTCTAGCTTGTATTTCAAACACTAGGACATTTAAAAACAACGTGTTTTGGCCATTTTGGAGAGTCCTAGGAAGGCGCAGGAAAAACAAAATGGAATTCATGGACGGAAGATGGAAGATGAACGCATTTCCATGTCCAACGTTTGGGAGGAACCGTACGGATGTATCGGAATCCTATTGGCCTTACTTTTCCGAAACCAAAGAAAAATTGTCTGTGTGTTCACAAAGTCGGGATGTGCGTCGTCAGATCAACCTTTCCCGGTCTGCGGTCATCTTAAGATGACGTTAAGACGATTTGCAGATATGGTTTTGCAGATCCGAATGAAATGTCAAAGAAGGAACAGAAGGAAGAGAAGTTACGCGGTCATCGTCCTCATCCTCGTCCCGGTATTTCCAGAGGAGGAAAGGCGTCCACCCTCCCCCCCACTTGGCCCGAGATGGAGCTCGGTGTGTGGCTTGGAGACAAAATAGCTGGGTGTCATCCAGCTATCTCCCTCCAGGACATCTTGAGGTCTCCGTGGCGTCTGCAGCATACGGCGGGCCAACGGGCATTTCATAACCATATTTCCGGAAAAAGAAGAAATCCAAATCCCTGCAATTTCCACAATCGTCCACACCGTCACTTTGTGCGTAGTCGTTTTTTTGCAGAGGCGTTTTGTTTCCGAAAGCGATGTTGATGTCATGAAGGAGGTGCAGGTCAGCGGGTTTAGGGACGTCTTGCTCCAGGTGTTAGGCCCTGGGTTCAAACCCAGACCTTTTTTATTTGTGTCTGGTATTAGAACAGCCCTTATTAGCCCTACTGCAGTATACCCCTCCATAACCAATCGCCGCTACTGGTTCCCGTGCATGGAAGAACCATGGTCAGATATCAGTTCTTCGTCCCTCAATTCTCTCTCTTTCTTACCGGCTTTCACCCATTCTCTCTTTCTCTCTCTCTTTTTCAAACAATATATCTCTTACTAACTCTCTCTTTCATCCAATCTCTCTCTTACTCTCTTTCACAGAATATCTCTCTCCTAGTCTCGTTCACCTAATCACTCTCCTTCTCACTCTCTCTTTCACAGAAACTCTCTCTCTTTCTCATTCCCTTTTAACCAATCTCTCTCTTTCTCACTCTCTTTCACCCAATATGTCTTTGTTAATCTCTCTTCCACCAAATCTCTCTTACTCTCTCCTTCACCTAATATCTCTCATTGTTAATCTCTCTTTCACCCAATCTCTCTTTCTCTCTTTCACCCAATCGCTCTTACTCTCTCTTTCACCAAATATCTCTCTTTGTTAATCTCTCTTTCACCCAATCTCTCTTACTCTCTCTTTCACCAAATATCTCTCTTTGTTAATCTCTCTTCCACCCAATCTCTCTTTCTCACTCTCTTTCACCCAATCTCTCTTTCTCAATCTCTCTTTCACCCAATCTCTCTTTCTCACTCTCTCTTTCACACAATCTCTCTTACTCTCTCTTTCACCAAATATCTCTCTTTGTTAATCTCTCTTTCACCCAATCTCTCTTACTCTTTCACCAAATATCTCTCTTTGATAATCTCTCTTTCACCCAATCTCTCTTTCACCCAATCTCTCTTTCTCACTCTCTTTCACCCAATATCTCTCTTTGTTAATCTCTCTTTCACCCAATCTCTCGTTCTCACTCTCTCTTTCACCCAATCTCTCTTACTCTCTCTTTCACCAAATATCGCTTTGTCAATCTCTCTTTCACCCAATCTCTCTTTCACCAAATATCTCTCTTTGTTAATCTCTCTTTCACCCAATGTCTCTTATTCTCTCTTTCACCAAATATCTATTTGTTAATCTCTCTTTCACCCAATCTCTCTTTCTCACTCTCTCTCTAACCCAGTCTCTCTCTCTTTCATCCAATCTCTACACTCTTTCGTCAGCTGCTGACCAGCTCCCTCCCAGTAGACAGTTAAGGGTCTTATTTACCTCTGTTAGTCTGTGGTCCTAGTTTCGCTAGTTTTCCATCCATCTATCTGTCCTCCTCTTTCTCTCTCTATCTCTCTGTCTCTCGTTCCTCACACACACACACACACACACACACACACACACACACACACACACACACACACACACACACACACACACACACACACACACACACACACACACACACACACACACACACACACACACACACACACACACACACACACGCGTGCGCACTCACACACATGCACGCACGCACGCACGCACAGACGCAGGTTTGAGAGGCCGCTGGGAGCCGATCTTGGCGTGGTCTCGTCCCTGCTGACGTTGGCGTGCGGCGAGAGCCACGCCGTCCATCAAGGCGAGCGCCGACGGTGCGATTGCATAAGAATGTTTACACGCCAGCAGGGAAGAGTGTGCACACAGACACACACACACACACACACACACACATTCTTATGTCAGCGCTCGAGTTCCAGCAAGGAGGAGGAGGAGGAGAAAGAAGAGGAGGACCCGGAGGAGGTGTCCAAGAACATGCACACACCAAAAAGAAAGTTTCGCTTTTGCAAAAAGAAATTCTTTATTTTCTGGACGTGCAAACCAGATGGGGGGAGAAAATGTGATCAAGTATGATTGAGAATTTATAAAACAAATTGGACCCCATGTGTACACGCACACACACACACACACACACACACACACACACACACAAGACGTGCAAACCTAAACCTGCTCACACATCTCTGAAAAACATTCACAGATACACACTCAAACACACACACACACACACACACACACACACACCACACACACACACACACACACACACACACCTCTTATACCCACACACAGGAACACAGGATGCACACAGTCTTCTTACTGGAGGTGTGGGAGTTAAGCCGAGTCACTTAACCTTGTGTCGTTCCCATGGTGAGCTCCATTCATACAGCCAGCACTATAAAAAACAGGTTAACATGGCCTCTGGGCTGGTGTGTGTGTGTGTGTGGGGGTGTGTGTGTGGGGGGGGGGGGTGTGTGTGTGTGTTGGGGGGGGGGGGGGGGGGGGGGGGGGTCATGCCATGTGTGTGTGTGTGTGTGTGTGTGTGTGTGTGTGTGTGTGTGTGTGTGAGTAGAGAGTAGTAGCAGTGTGCGCCTCAATGCGTCGACATGTGTGCGAGTGCGAGTCCACATGCGGTTTATTGTTCCATCCACACACGCAAGTGACCACCGATGAGCCACACACGTGTGTGTGTGTGTGTGTGTCTTTTAAACAGAGGGCCACCCCCCCCCCCCCCCCCCGCCTCCCTCCCTTTCGGCCCCTTGTTTTCCTTAACTCCCTCGGCCGGAGTAATTGATTGGAATGATTTACGCGGTAATTACGTTAAACGTGCCCACTCTCTCTCTCTCTGGGAACACCGGTATTTTGATGGCTGGCGTGGGGGGGGGGCGCCCCCCCGAGGACCAAGGGAGGGGCCCCCCCGACCGGCACGCACATTTGGAGGAGCGATGATTAACGTAGACTGCCCCCTCCCACCCCCCCCCCCCCCCCCCGTGATCCTCTGACACCCGTCATAACATGTTACATCGCCTTGTCCTCCTCTACCGGCTGTCGGCCCTTTGCCAGTTTCCATCAGCGACAAAACCCCCCCACAATTGATTTTTGTTGAGTTCAAAAACCATTTTTTTATGTGGAATGGCCGAATTGCCATTTTAGCAGTTTTTTTCTTCTTTTTTTTGGGGCATTTTCTTTTGGTTCTCTCCTCTCCCGCACAAATACCGCACATATTAACCCAGAGAAAAAGGAAAAGACTGGACATTTTTCTGGCAGTTGGTCACGGCTAGCTAGCCAAGGCGCTATGGTTGGCGGATTGTTGATATCGTAAGCCTGGCCGCCGTGCCTTGGCATGTCCACGGGTCGAGCAAAAAAGAATACGTCAAATTGTTTCAGGGGGGTTTTTTTTTTGCAAAGGCAATGGGCTCAAACAGAGAGCGTCTGTTTGCGGGAAGCGCCACGTTCCTTATTAGCTGAAGCAGTGTTGGTGCGAGGCCTCTGAGGGCCCGGGTCGTAGCAGGTGTGTTAAAAGCTGTAAAAACACCTTCTCCATCGCTTCCATCACACGATTTCCAGAAGTGAATCTCTTTCTTTTTCTCTTTGTTTGTTTTATTTTAATATGATCCCAGAAATCTCGAGAATCTGTACTTCCAGGTATCGTTCAATGTTAGCTAGTAGGTTTTATTTTATTTTTTCTTTCTTGTCGGCTTAGTTGCCGAAGTTGTCCACCGAGCAAAATGTGGAGGTAGGTGATGGGTAGGTGATACACAGCTGCTCACAGAGTGAGTGAAAGAAAGAGAGCAGGTTTTTCCAGGTAGATCTGTCAAGGTGAAATATGACGACTTTTAGCTAAGTTAGCTCACTATCTAGGTTATGTAACCGCTGGAACGGGCCCCTTCGGGGCATGAGGGGCCAACTTGGGAGCGCAGAGAGGAGCGGCCGACAGCGAAGGAATGTCTACCCCCCCGCTGCAGACACCGTCAGATACGAGGTGAAGAAATTACAGAGAATCTCCACGAGTCAGCAGTCGAGCCGAGAATGTAGTATAGCTGAGCTAGCCTGGTCGTGTCTTTCCTGCATGCAGGTCTTCAATAGATGCTGATGGTTGGACACAATACAGAGGGAACATCTTAAAAATGAACTCATTTAACTTATTCTGATAAAATAAGTCACAACTGATAATAACTGATTGGTCCTTGATCCTTGGTCCTGACACAAACGCCGTTTGTGCGGGGCAAACCTTTTGGAGTTAAATGTTGTTTCTGTAGATACTATCTACTCACCATGAGCCAAGACCCACCTGTAGTCCTTTAGAGGTTGAAATAAATAAGGGTAATGGATGCTTTTCTAAATAGCATTGTATTGAATGAATTCATAATGCATGAGTGAAGCACAATTTGTTAGGAGATCCTCCCTTCCTCCTTTGTGTGTAAATATTAACCAGCGTTAAACACTCAAAGACCCCAAATCGGACGTGGCGAGATAAATATCCTTCCTCCTTAACTAAAACAAAACTTTTATGACTTACCAAAGTCAATTATTTATCCAAACCGGTGTGTGCGTCATAGCAACAGAAGTCAATCCAAAATGTTTTCCAAGATAGAGAGGTGCTTGTGACTAAAGTTTCTGGCCTTTTAATGACATCGTGCGTCACTCAGCGGTACACCGGTGTCGGGGATACCCGCTGTGTTGAATAGCGTGTAAACGACGAGCGGATAAACGACTTTACCGGGAAAAAAAAATAAACGTTTACACACAAAATACCGGGTTCGCTCATTACGTGCGTCTGAGCGAGTAAGATCATTTATTCCCCAGAGTCGAGTCTCAAAAAAATAAAAAATTGATTGTCGTGGGACGTGATTGGACAGAATCGCACACACTTATTTCGGGCCATTGTTTGCTTTCCCCCCCCCCCTCCCCCCGGGGCGACCAGCTGGTTAACGACCCGGTTTCCCAGGGAAAGTCAGGAGTCACCTCACCCCAAGCCACCCTCAGAGAGAGAGAGAGAGAGAGAGAGAGAGAGAGAGAGAGAGAGAGAGAGAGAGAGAGAGAGAGAGAGAGAGAGAGAGAGAGAGAGAGAGAGAGAGAGAGAGAGAGAGAGAGAGATTTCCAGTGGGTGGAGGGAGATACATATACACAAATGATAAAAGAGAGGGGGGGGGGGAGGGGGAGAAAGAGAGAGAAAGGAAAAGAGATATAGAGAGGTAGGGATGAAAGGGTAGGAACATTTCATGCTGCCATTATCCTGGCCAAAATGTTCTCTGTAATAATTATTATTATACTGCTTTGGCAGCCACACACCATAACCATGGGGAGTTTGGCACATTATTGTCCCATAGACCCTGATATGATTGAGAACCACTTATTCTAAACAGTCCAACTGTCATTATGTTGTACATGTTTTGTATGTCAAATAGTACACATAGTTGACTTTGTAATGTACTAGCACAAGGTGTTCATCAGAAGATTACAATCCCAAGTTTTTTTTTCGATCTATTTACCTTCATACTGAGGTTATACTGACGTCTTATAGTTTGAGCTATATCTTATCGTAGACTTACTACACTAACTCTACAAACACGCGCTTGATCAAAGATTTAGCCAACCGTGAATTACCACCCACGGTCCTTGGAAGGTCTTTTGCGTCCAAAAAAAAAACAGCAATCCACCGGAGCAGAAAAGCACTGGGTTCAATTCCCCCATGCGTCCTTGAGCAAGGCGTCTATCATCCTTCTACTAAAATGAATGACCTACATCTGAATTCACTGCAAGTTCCTTTTGAATAAAAGCATCGCCTAAAAGGGATACCCTTTGGACTTAAAAAGCTGGCAAAAGGTAATTGCGGTGGGATGAAAAAAAATGCCAAAGAAGTCACCTAAGATATATAGCTGTTTAAAAACAAATGCAAAGCCAAACCCGGAATCCCACCATAATTACCTCACGTTGGGTGGACGTGAACACTCTAAAAATGATCTACCAGTGTAATTATCCATCTAAGAAGAGTTGTAATGTCCCTGAGACTAGATATATCAGTGTGGGTCTTTTTTTTTTTTGTGCGAGTGAAGTTGTCGGCATGTAGCGTTTAAACATTAGCCGCCAGACAAACCACCAGGCCGTACGTTCCACGGGATGTGTTCCCCGTGCACGGGGGTTTCTTTGAGGAACAGAACCCAGGGGGTAATACGTGATCTATTAGTGCAGGAGGTTTGAGCTAATATTTAAAACATAAATTACTTATTAGGACTCCAAAGGGTGGAAAACTGCCGGTGATTACGGTGAAAAAAAGAAGAAAAAAAACATGATGAAAATGAACTCGCTCTAAGATTTGCGCAACAGATTTGGTTTCTTTCGCCATAAATGGGTGAAAGAAAATGCATTTGATTTTGTTCCTGTGCAGAGTTGTGTATCTCATCAGCACACCAAACTGTATTACCACGGCTGACTCACCCGGCCTTTCGATCGCTAACTGTAATCACCTTCCCGGCATGACGTAACCCAACTCGGGAAGTATCCCCACCTTTCGCTGCGCTGCGGTGTGTCCGTGACCGCTTTGACCACGACTTCCCCCGGTGACATCACTGCCAAGCGGATCCTCGTACATGACTTTTGGCTCCTGGCCGTTGCTAAGGGGAGAAGGTTTGAGTCATGCCCCTAGCAGGGTGATGCCCAGCAGGGTACAGGGGAAAAACCAGGGCGGGACTTTTTGACTTTTTTGTTTGATTTTGTGAATTAAAGTAAGTCACTGACGTCACTGACGATCAGAAGGGAAATTGGGGGAAGTATTGAGGGCTGACGAATGGGCAGGGTTATTTAAGTCAACTCTCTATCCTACAAAAAGCTGTGACTGGCCGTATCCACTCATTGTTCCACTTCCTTCCCGTTTTGGGTTGATCTCGTACCGCGCTGCTGATAAAAGAGCTTGTGGTTAATCTGGTTACTCCTTTTTCGCCCGTCATGTTAAGAGTTGGATGTACTTTAAAATTGGTATTGGAACACGTTTTGTTTTACATGTTGTGTTACCTAAAGTGACCTGCATGAACACTTTGCTATAGTACTGCGGTTTTTAATAACATTACATGATGATCAATAACCAAAGGGTTTCTTGGGTTTCTAGTTTTTCTGCAATGGAAATGGTCACCGCCACAAAAAAACCCATAGAATCCTCTTGATTGCTCACAAACATGTACAAACACAGTGAAATGGGTTTCTCTGCATTCAACCCATCCTAGTATTAGAATATTGATCAAGGGCAAGGGCACCTCGGCAGTGTCCAGGTGTTCTTGGGGGGGGGACTTGAACCGGCGACCTTGAGTACCATCTGGTTCACAAGAATGAGCTATCTTGCCACTCACAACGGGTCTGTTCAATAAATGAATTTGTGATGGCTATGAATAGGTTAAGATGAACTCATATGGCAGTATATATGCACAGCCACGCTGCTGGGCCCCTGACAGCTGGGGCACACCAACTACATACATATCACAACCTGTTGATACTTGTATACTTACCTGTGTATATATATATATATATATATACATATATATATATATATATATATATAACTATAATTCTGCACATATCTCATACCTACTCTATAAGTTATGTTATACCTGTTTTTTTAGTAGTAGTTTTAGTTAGTTTAGTTCGTTTTAGTAGACTGTTTGTACATATTTTGCTGTACATATATATATTATATATACTATATATATATATGACCATGCACTTTGCTGTAACATTTGCATGCTTTAGGTTGGATGCCAAATTATTATATTATTACTTTTACTATTATTACTTATTAATAATTATTATACTTGTGCTGTGCACTGACAATACGTTTGAATCTAATCTATTTCCACGTGGTCCCCACACACACCTCAACATCACCCACACTACACTGCTCCAGTGATCCATTGTGTCTTTGTGTTAAAGTCGTGACAAGAGGAAAAGTAATTATTGCGCTTTGGGGGGGGGGGGGGGAATGACATTATATACAAGATACAAGATACAAGATATTTTTATTAGCCGATTGGTAACAGGTACATTGGACTGCTTACTCTCCGTTCCCTCCCGCCGTATACATCTCCAAAAAAACAATACCATAAAAATAAATAATATATACAATAAAAATAAACCCCAAAAAAAACGTACATTGCCACTGAATTCACTGTGCAAGAAATCAAGTGGCATCAGCAAATCCACCAACACAACGCTGATCGCGCGCCATACATACTTGTAGTTGAAAATGACTTGGGGGGGGGGGGGGGGGGGGGGGGGGAGGCCCTGAGCAATCTCCAAGGGGGGGGGGGGGGAGGCCCTGAGCAATCTCCAAAAGAGCAGCAATTACCCGCTCACACATCCATCCATTCCGTGTGTATACACAAACCTCCCCCAGAAATCTGGACGCATGTTTTCCTAGCCAGCCGGCAGAAGGCCGTTCGGCGTGTGCTCCGTGGAACCCAGTTCCCTTCCCTTCCCTTCCCTTCCCGCTTTGTTTCTGTGTATTTTCTTTTGAGCGCCCCGGCTGAAATAACCCCCATCGCGTTTCAGGAGAGAACGTTAGAACAAACGTTCTCCATTCACCAAGCCAAAGAACCTCCAGATAACTGAAGTCATATGGAGCCATATGGGGGCAAAAGGAAAATCAACACCGGGAGCAGCTTCACCGCAGGTATTCCCCCACCCCTACCCCCCCAACCCCCCACCCCCCAAACACCCGCCACCCCCCCACCCCCAACACCCGACCCCCCCCCCGCAAATTCATTCTCTGCCATCCTTAAAAGTTGTCTGTTCAGGACCGGGGTAATTTAGCGGCCGACATGACCCTGGGACCTTTTTTTATTCGTGAAACGCTGGTGAAACGACCACGCAGGATTGAATCCTCTATATTGGTCACCTACATGCACACACACACACACACACACACACACAGTGAAATGTGTTTCTCTGCATTTAATACACCTCATTCCATCTTATTGTTTTTATTTAGAAATTTCCTCTATGTTTGTATGTATGTTGCACAATAATTTCCCTCGGGATAATTAAGTCAATCTAATCTAATCTAATCTAATCTAACACAAGTCACATAGCACAGGTTTTAATGAGTGTTGTTAACCATCTTTAAACATCACTGTCTCAGCTGGAGCTTGGCTGACCCATTTCAATTGCACTCACGTTTTTTAGTCATACACACACACACACACACACACAACACACACACACACACACACACACACACACACACACACCATTCGGTACGTTGGCAAGTCGGTTAAAGTCTAGATCTACTTAGTGGTAAGGTGATCATTTCCTGGAACCACCTTAAGGCACTGAGAGGTTTCCCGAAAGTTCAGCTACTAAACTACCACCAAGCTCGAGTGTTGTCAACGAACAGGACAGGACTTCTACTTCAACTTCTCGCAGGTCCAATCACGGTGACTGACGCACAAATGGACCTGTATATATGTTTTTGTACACATTTTGTTGTGCCAGAAGCGCCGTTAAACTCGAAGTGTCAGCGATGGCCATCACCTGGCCAGCGCTTTTCCTCCGCCATATTCGATGCACCATGACCGAGAAATCCTTTTCCACAATCCCGAACTATACCAAAAACGAAAAGACTAAAATGTGTTGACACGGCAGTTTTTTTTCTTGCTCACGCTTTCGAACGTTGAGGCCAGTGGACTGGCCGCTGGAGAGGAATATAAGTGTTTCTTTCAAGAAACAATCAAAGGAGAAAAACGTTTTCCAAAAGTGACGTTAAGTGACGGGGTTTGTGTTTATACATTTTTTGCTAACTTGGTGACCGCGGGTATCAAGTGATATCGACCCATAAGACTCTTGTGGGTGTTGAGACGAGGTCATCGTCGGTGCTTTTGTCCTTTAGGATCAATCAGTGGTTGAATCTATATCATCTATAGCTAGTCAAATCAAGTTTTCAAGTTAATCTTCCATGGCTCCACCCCAGCCACCCACCCCTCCAACCGACCCCAGGCGTTCCCATGACAACCAAACACAGTGTGGTGTGGTGGTGGGAGGAGAACCGAGGTAGAATGTGCAGCCCTGGCAGAAAAGTACAGCGAACAATGAGAGAGAGAGAGAGAGAGAGAGAGAGAGAGAGAGAGAGAGAGAGAGAGGAGAGAGAGAGAGAGAGAGAGAGAGGAGAGAGAGAGAGAGAGAGAGAGAGAGTGGGGGGGGGGAGAGAGAGAGAGAGAGAGAGAGAGAGAGAGAGGAGAGAGAGAGAGAGAGAGAGAGAGAGAGAGAGAGAGAGAGAGAGAGAGAGAGAGAGAGAGAGAGAGAGAGAGTGGGGGGGGGAGAGAGAGAGAGAGAGAGAGAGAGAGAGAGGAGAGAGAGAGAGAGAGAGAGAGAGAGAGAGAGAGAGAGAGAGAGAGAGAGAGGAGAGAGAGAGAGAGAGAGAGAGAGAGAGAGAGTGGGGGGGAAGAGAGAGAGAGAGAGAGAGTGGGGGGGAGAGAGAGAGAGAGAGAGGGGGGGGGGAAGAGAGAGAGAGAGAGAGAGTGGGGGGGGAAGAGAGAGAGAGAGAGAGAGAGAGAGAGAGAGAGAGAGAGAGAGAGAGGAGAGAGAGGAGAGAGAGAGAGAGAGAGAGTGGGGGGGAAGAGAGAGAGAGTGAGAGAGAGAGAGAGGTCGCACCTTATCTCAAGGCCCTCTCTCTCTATTGCGCTCTCTCTCTCTCCACTCACACATACTCACTTTCTCTTTTCTCTCTCTCTCTCTCTCTCTCTCTCTCTCTCTCTCTCTCTCTCTCTCTCCTCTCTCTTCTCTCTCTCTTCTCTCTCTCTTCTCTCTCTCTCTCTCTCTCTCTCTCCTCTCTCTCTCTCTCTCTCTCTTACTCTATATATATCTCTCTCACTTTATCACACACACACACACACAGGAGGGTCTCTTCCCCCCGGGAGTTGAAGCTAACTCCTGGGGGCGGGGGGAGAGTAGTGAGAGGTAGAGAGAAACAGAGGGAGAGAAAAGAGAAGAAGGGAAGAGAAAAGAGAAAGGGAGAGAAAATGCTGACAAGGCAGCCAGAGAAAAGACCGGAACAACGGCGCCTCTGTTGAGAAGAGGTTTGATTCTGCCCTTCAAGTCAATCTGTCAAACGATCTCCCCCCCCCCCCCCCCCCCCCCCCACACACACACACACACACACACACACACACACACACACACACACACATCAACTACAACCACCACCACCACCACCACCATCACTGCTTTCTGTATCTGCAAAGATGGTGAGGATGATAATGATGATGATGATGCTGTGACATCACAGTCTGTGTCTCTCCCCCATCCAATTCTGACCTTTTTGTGTTGTCTTCTGGGTAAAAGAAAGGCCAAAAAACAAACAAACCCCCAAAACAAGCTTTGATCAGCGCACCACAACTACGCTAGCTCAGATCCACAAGGGTGGCCCCCCGTTTTTTTCCCTTTTCTCGTTTGGCATCAGTTCTCAGACTGGGGAGCTGGTTGGGGAGAGGAGGGGGTTTGAGACAGGAGCTCTCTAAGCACCTATTGGGGGGGCGGGCGGGGGTGGGGGGGGGGGGGGTACTAATTACGATGAGGGGATGGGGGTCTTTGGGGTTTGTTTGTTGTGTTTTGGTTGTTGTGTTTTTTATATCAACCCCAACCCTTTTTTTCCCCGGCAGCCTCCTGTGGGCGCATTTCCACTCGAAAAAAAAATACCCGACAATTGCATCCACATGGAAGACCCGGGGAAGAGGAGAGAGAACCCTGGTGATTTCTGCGGGCGTGTTCGTCTCCTTATTGCGCACAAGGGACCTCTTTGCACAAGGGGGGGGAAGCGCGTTTTTAGGAAAACCCTGCAATTTAAACTTTGTACGTGCGATGATTTTTCCGAGTCGAGGAGAACGATTCTCTCGCCTGCGATTCCCTCGGTGATCCTCCAGACCTTTTAATGAACGATTCTCTGCTCCGTAAAAACGGTGGGACTAAAGAGATGATGTTTGATAAGTGTGAACACTGTGCGTCTTGTGCGGGGGATCAGCGAACCGCATTTCCGACTCCACTTGACAAGGTGCTCAGAGAGTACGCTTCTTGTGTCTTCTGGGGTCCGGTTGTTCATCCGGTGTGGAAGCTACCGGAAACCTTAACATGGTAGCGTTTTTTTTTGCTGCTTCTCTGCATATCTACGTACTGTATATGCACGGGCCGATCTCATCCTCAACCTAAACTGGGGCGGCAGTATAGCTCAGGAGGTAGAGGCGGTCGCCTCACAACCAGAAGGTTGCTGGTTCGATCCCCGGCTTCCTCCAAGCAAAAACTGTCGAGGTGTCCTTGAGGAAGACCCTAACCCTAACTGCTCCCCGGGCGCTGTAGAAATAGCTGCCCACTGCTCCTAATACTAGGATGGGTTAAATGCAGAGAAACACGTTTCACTGTATGTCTTCATGTATGTGACCAATAAAGAGGATTCCATCCTCACGATTTGTTGTGAACTGCGTGGCTGTAGCTGATGAAGTAGGAAGGACAGGCAAAAGCCAAAATATCGATTTTATATATATATATGCAGACATACTGTGAAGGTCAACTACACGGGAGCGAAAACATTCACAAACAGAAACACAGAAGGAGGAAGGCAGCAACAACCCAGAGAAAAGGACAGGGAGAGTACGAGACAGAGAAAGGGACAATTTAAGATAAATACATAAAAAGAGAAATGAAGAAAAGAGCGCATAAGGAAAAAAGAATGAACCAGAGAAAGAAAGAGAAAGTCAAGGTTCTGAGCAATACGGGTGAGAGAAAGAAAGAAAGAAAGAAAGAAAGAAATAAATAAATGGAGAAAAGGAGACGGAAAGAACGAGAGAGCAGAGTAACCACGGGTCAGTGAAGAGCGAGACTCGGAGGAACTTGGATGCTGGCGCTCCACCAGACCTTAACCTCCACCTTACTCTCTCTCTCTCTCTGTCTGTCTCTGTCTCTGTCTGCTGTCTGTCTGTCTGTCTGTCTGTCTGTCTCTCTCTCTCTCTCTGTCTCTCTGTCTCTCTCTCTCTCTTTCTCTCCCCCCCCCCCCCCCCTCCTCGGCCTTGGTGCGTTGGTCCAGAAAGTGCCAGAAAAAGCATAAAAGAAAGACTTAGAGAGTTAGAGGAATGGCGAGCTTGGAATCTGCAGAATGTGGCAGCAGTCGCTCCGCTCCACGTCTCGGGGTGCAACAGGCTCCGCCCACTGCCTCCTCCCCCCGGGTCCTGATGCAAAGGCAACCGCCCTCTTTAAGGGGTGACCTTCATTAGGGGCTCTTTAAGGCATGACCTTGATTAGAGGCTCTTTAAGGCGTGATCTTGATTAGAGGCTCTTGATTAGAGGCTCTTTAAGGCATGACCTTGATTAGAGGCTCTTTAAGGCGTGACCTTGATTAGGGGCTCTTTAAGGCGTGACCTTGATTAGAGGCTCTTTAAGGCGTGACCTTGATTAGAGGCTCTTTAAGGCGTGACCTTGATTAGAGGCTCTTTAAGAGGTGACCTTGATTAGAGGCTCTTTAAGGGGTGACCTTGATTAGAGGCTCTTTAATGCATGACCTTGATTAGGGGCTCTTTAAGGCGTGGCCTTGATTAGAGGCTCTTTAAGGGATGACTTTGATTAGAGGCTCTTTAAGGCGTGACCTTGATTAGGGGCTCTTTAAGGCGTGACCTTGATTAGAGGCTCTTTAAGGCGTGACCTTGATTAGAGGCTCTTTAAGGCGTGACCTTGATTAGAGGCTCTTTAAGAGGTGACCTTGATTAGAGGCTCTTTAAGGGGTGACCTTGATTAGAGGCTCTTTAATGCATGACCTTGATTAGGGGCTCTTTAAGGCGTGACCTTGATTAGAGGCTCTTTAAGGGGTGACTTTGATTAGAGGATCTTTAAGGGGTGACCTTGATTAGGGGCTTTTTTCAGGCGTGACCTTGATTAGGGGCTCTTTAAGGCGTGACCTTGATTAGAGGCTCTTTAAGGGGTGACCTTGATTAGAGGCTTTTTCAGGCATGACCTTGATTAGGGGCTCTTTAAGGCGTGACCTTGATTAGAGGCTCTTTAAGGGGTGACCTTGATTAGAGGCTCTTTAAGGCTTTACCTTGATTAGCGGCTCTTTAAGGCGTGACCTCGATTAGAGGCTCTTTAAGGCGTGACCTTGATCAGGGGCTCTTTAAGGCGTGACATTGATTAGAGGCTCTTTAAGGGGTGACTTTGATTAGAGGCTCTTTAAGGGCTGACCTTGATTAGAGGCTCTTTAAGGGGTGACCTTGATCAGGGGCTCTTTAAGGGGTGACCTTGATTAGGGGCTCTTTAAGGGCTGACCTTGATTAGAGGCTCTTTAAGGGGTGACCTTGATCAGGGGCTCTTTAAGGGGTGACATTGATTAGAGGCTCTTTAAGGGGGTGACCTTGATCAGGGGCTCTTTAAGGGGGTGACCTTGATTAGGGGCTCTATAAGGGGTGACATTGATTAGAGGCTCTTTAAGGGGTGACCTTGATCAGGGGCTCTTTAAGGGCTGACCTTGATTAGAGGCTCTTTAAGGGGTGACCTTGATCAGGGGCTCTTTAAGGGGTGACCTTGATTAGGGGCTCTTTAAGGGCTGACCTTGATTAGAGGCTCTTTAAGGGGTGACCTTGATCAGGGGCTCTTTAAGGGGTGACATTGATTAGCGGCTCTTTAAGGGGTGCAAAGGCTTTTCAAATGTCATCTTGTCTGTGACATGGATGTCATCGAGGGGTTTGAAGGTTAGCGACGGTGCAGATGAAACTGGCTTATTCTCTGACAACGTGTGTCGTTGTTCCGACAGGTTTGATCCCTGCCGATTATTATTATTAGTATTATTATTATTAGTCTGATCGGTATCTCTTAAACAGTAACGGGAGGCAACGCGTTTTAGAATAAATACACTCACAAAGAATAATCTCATTCATTGATTGCAAATAACCCCCCACCCCACCCCACCCCCCTTCTCCTCTCTCTCTCTCCTCTCTCTCTCTCTCTCTCTCTCTCTCTCTCTCTCTCTCTCTCTCCTCTCTCTCCTCTCTCTCTCTCTCTCTCTCATTATGTGATTAACGTGTTTACGGGTTCAAGTTTGAGATATTTGTTCATATTGTCTGTGGGGGTAAAAAACACAAACAGAAACACTAAACACTGACGGGGGGGAAAGGGAATCCGCAGACACCACACAGCCACTCCGGGGTCGGTCGGTCCGTGTTCTTTAATTATTTACTTTTAGTTTGTCTGGTCGAGAGAGTACGCTTCTTGTGTCTTCTGGGGTCCGGTTGTTCATCCGGTGTGGAAGCTACCGGAAACCTTAACATGGTAGCGTTTTTTTTTGCTGCTTCTCTGCATATCTACGTACTGTATATGCACGGGCCGATCTCATCCTCAACCTAAACTGGGGCGGCAGTATAGCTCAGGAGGTAGAGCGGTCGCCTCACAACCAGGAAGGTTGCTGGTTCGATCCCCGGCTTCCTCCAAGCAAAAACTGTCGAGGTGTCCTTGAGGAAGACCCTAACCCTAACTGCTCCCCGGGCGCTGTAGAAATAGCTGCCCACTGCTCCTAATACTAGGATGGGTTAAATGCAGAGAAACACGTTTCACTGTATGTCTTCATGTATGTGACCAATAAAGAGGATTCAATCCTCACGATTTGTTGTGAACTGCGTGGCTGTAGCTGATGAAGTAGGAAGGACAGGCAAAAGCCAAAATATCGATTTTATATATATATATGCAGACATACTGTGAAGGTCAATCTACACGGGAGCGAAAACATTCACAAACAGAAACACAGAAGGAGGAAGGCAGCAACAACCCAGAGAAAAGGACAGGGAGAGTACGAGACAGAGAAAGGGACAATTTAAGATAAATACATAAAAAGAGAAATGAAGAAAAGAGCGCATAAGGAAAAAAGAATGAACCAGAGAAAGAAAGAGAAAGTCAAGGTTCTGAGCAATACGGGTGAAGAAAGAAAGAAAGAAAGAAGAAGAAAGAAAGAAATGGAGAAAAGGAGACGGAAAGAAACGAGAGAGCAGAGTAACCACGGGTCAGTGAAGAGCGAGACTCGGAGGAACTTGGATGCTGGCGCTCCACCAGACCTTAACCTCCACCTTACTCTCTCTCTCTCTCTGTCTGTCTCTGTCTCTGTCTCTGTCTGTCTGTCTGTCTGTCTCTGTCTGTCTGTCTGTCTCTCTCTCTCTCTCTGTCTCTCTGTCTCTCTCTCTCTCTTTCTCTCCCCCCCCCCCCCCCCCCCTCCTCGGCCTTGGTGCGTTGGTCCAGAAAGTGCCAGAAAAAGCATAAAAGAAAGACTTAGAGAGTTAGAGGAATGGCGAGCTTGGAATCTGCAGAATGTGGCAGCAGTCGCTCCGCTCCACGTCTCGGGGTGCAACAGGCTCCGCCCACTGCCTCCTCCCCCCGGGTCCTGATGCAAAGGCAACCGCCCTCTTTAAGGGGTGACCTTCATTAGGGGCTCTTTAAGGCATGACCTTGATTAGAGGCTCTTTAAGGCGTGATCTTGATTAGAGGCTCTTGATTAGAGGCTCTTTAAGGCATGACCTTGATTAGAGGCTCTTTAAGGCGTGACCTTGATTAGGGGCTCTTTAAGGCGTGACCTTGATTAGAGGCTCTTTAAGGCGTGACCTTGATTAGAGGCTCTTTAAGGCGTGACCTTGATTAGAGGCTCTTTAAGAGGTGACCTTGATTAGAGGCTCTTTAAGGGGTGACCTTGATTAGAGGCTCTTTAATGCATGACCTTGATTAGGGGCTCTTTAAGGCGTGGCCTTGATTAGAGGCTCTTTAAGGGATGACTTTGATTAGAGGCTCTTTAAGGCGTGACCTTGATTAGGGGCTCTTTAAGGCGTGACCTTGATTAGAGGCTCTTTAAGGCGTGACCTTGATTAGAGGCTCTTTAAGGCGTGACCTTGATTAGAGGCTCTTTAAGAGGTGACCTTGATTAGAGGCTCTTTAAGGGGTGACCTTGATTAGAGGCTCTTTAATGCATGACCTTGATTAGGGGCTCTTTAAGGCGTGACCTTGATTAGAGGCTCTTTAAGGGGTGACTTTGATTAGAGGATCTTTAAGGGGTGACCTTGATTAGGGGCTTTTTCAGGCGTGACCTTGATTAGGGGCTCTTTAAGGCGTGACCTTGATTAGAGGCTCTTTAAGGGGTGACCTTGATTAGAGGCTTTTTCAGGCATGACCTTGATTAGGGGCTCTTTAAGGCGTGACCTTGATTAGAGGCTCTTTAAGGGGTGACCTTGATTAGAGGCTCTTTAAGGCTTTACCTTGATTAGCGGCTCTTTTAAGGCGTGACCTCGATTAGAGGCTCTTTAAGGCGTGACCTTGATCAGGGGCTCTTTAAGGCGTGACATTGATTAGAGGCTCTTTAAGGGGTGACTTTGATTAGAGGCTCTTTAAGGGCTGACCTTGATTAGAGGCTCTTTAAGGGGTGACCTTGATCAGGGGCTCTTTAAGGGGTGACCTTGATTAGGGGCTCTTTAAGGGCTGACCTTGATTAGAGGCTCTTTAAGGGGTGACCTTGATCAGGGGCTCTTTAAGGGGTGACATTGATTAGAGGCTCTTTAAGGGGTGACCTTGATCAGGGGCTCTTTAAGGGGTGACCTTGATTAGGGGCTCTATAAGGGGTGACATTGATTAGAGGCTCTTTAAGGGGTGACCTTGATCAGGGGCTCTTTAAGGGCTGACCTTGATTAGAGGCTCTTTAAGGGGTGACCTTGATCAGGGGCTCTTTAAGGGGTGACCTTGATTAGGGGCTCTTTAAGGGCTGACCTTGATTAGAGGCTCTTTAAGGGGTGACCTTGATCAGGGGCTCTTTAAGGGGTGACATTGATTAGCGGCTCTTTAAGGGGTGCAAAGGCTTTTCAAATGTCATCTTGTCTGTGACATGGATATCATCGAGGGGTTGAAGGTTAGCGACGGTGCAGATGAAACTGGCTTATTCTCTGACAACGTGTGTCGTTGTTCCGACAGGTTTGATCCCTGCCGATTATTATTATTAGTATTATTATTATTAGTCTGATCGGTATCTCTTAAACAGTAACGGGAGGCAACGCGTTTTAGAATAAATACACTCACAAAGAATAATCTCATTCATTGATTGCAAATAACCCCCCACCCCACCCCACCCCCCCTATCTCTCTCTCTCTCTCTCTCTCTCTCTCTCTCTCTCTCTCTCTCTCTCTCTCTCTCTCTCTCTCTCTCTCTCTCTCTCTCTCTCTCTCTCATTATGTGATTAACGTGTTTACGGGTTCAAGTTTGAGATATTTGTTCATATTGTCTGTGGGGGTAAAAAACACAAACAGAAACACTAAACACTGACGGGGGGGAAAGGGAATCCGCAGACACCACACAGCCACTCCGGGGTCGGTCGGTCCGTGTTCTTTAATTATTTACTTTTAGTTTGTCTGGTCTTTTCTTTTCTCTTCTCTTTTCAACCAAACATCTCCAGGCTTGTTTTTTGCCTCGAAACACACACACACACACACACACACACACACACACACATACACACACACACACACACACACACACACACACACACATACATACACACACACACACGCACACACGCACGCACGCACGCACGCACCACACGCACACACACACACACACATACACACACACACACACACACACACACACGCACATACACACACACACACACACACACACACACACACGCACACACGCACGCACGCACGCACACACACACACACACACACACACACACACACACACACACACACACACACACGCACATACACACATACACACACACACACACACACACACACACACACACACACACACACACACACACACACACACACACACACACACACACACACACACACACACGGGTTCTGGGATACGCCAGGCCGAACTCCTTCTCAACAACAACTGTTTTCTATTTATTTTGCTGGTGCGGTGGAGTCCAACCAAAAAAAACAACTAAAAACACAACAAATCCCCGTGTCGGCATTAAAAGTAAAATTAAAGGTCTGCTTTCGAGCGGGAAATGCGCTGAACCAAGCGCCATGCTAACGACCGACCGATCTGTTTTCCCGAACTTCACTCAAAACATAGTAACTAATTATTGGAATACTTTTGACCACATTTTCCTTCTTTATGTTTTTTTTTTGCTTATTGGGTTTGTGTCGTTTATTATTCAATATTGGATATCTGGATTTCCTTGGGGGGGGGGGGGGGGGGTTAGGACAACAAGGCAGGACGTACAATGTTTCAATATTGATTATTCCCGGTTGTTGCCAAAAGCGAAATCCAAACTCCAAGCTGGACTGGATTTCAATCACTAAAAGCTGGTTGGAATTAAAGTAAACGGAACCATTCACACAAAGTGACTCCTTAATGGGAACTACATGTCATGTATTATGTGGAACATATTAGATATTTATTCTTAAGAAAAACGATTCAAGTAACGCTTGCCAGACCCTGTGCGTCACTGGAGTTTGGGTCTTTCAGGAGATGTGAAACTACCCACAATGCACTGGATCGTTTTTTCCTAATTTTTTCGGCTACCGATGTTTCTGACCAAGAATTTCACAAATTCAATGACCAATTTGTGTAATTATACAACGCAATAATTCAACTTTAAACTTCCAACGCATTCTGCAGATTTCTGTGAAACGACACAAAAAAAACACCTTAAACGGCTCTCTTGTATAAAATACTTTTGTGTTTAAATATTATTTGTTTCCATCACCCAGTATATTAGCTTTTTCGGGTTTGCTAAAATCGTATAGTTTTCTTTCCGCGTCGATGGATTTTTACACTGAAAAAGCAAAGAATTTGGCTCGTAAAGCAGCACCTATTCTCTTTCTTTTATTTAACATCTCGGACAACACACACTAACTTTTTTAAACCGTTAAATTGCCCAGGTTATGGGGTAACACATCGTAGATCGTAGCGAGCGTGTGCACGAGGAATACAAATCCTGGGATAGCCATCGTCCGGGCATTGTTCTAACAGACCGTTAAATAAAAAAAATAAAAAACGTCTTCTCCGCGGGCGCCTGTTAAGCAGGCGCAGGGCTAACGGCGGCCTGCTGCCAGAACAAAACACCTTCATTACTGAGAGGGAGAGAGAGAGAAGAGTAGGGAGGGGGGAGAGGAGAGGAGAGAGAGAGAAGAGAGAGAGAGAGAAGAAGAGAGAGGAGATGAGAGAGAGAATCTGAATCCGGAACCCTGAGTGCCCACAGGAAAGACCCAGGTGCTAAGCTTGCGAGTTAATATTCATAAAAGTTTAGGACGAAGGGGGAGGAGATGGAGGAGGAAGAGGGTGAGGAAGAGGAGGCAGGGGGGGGAGGAAGAGGAGGCAGGGGGGAGGAAGAGGAGGCAGGGGGGAAAGAGGAGGAGGAGGAGGAGGAGGGTGAGGAGGAGGAGGAGGGGAAAGAGGGGGAGGATATGGAGGAAGAAGAGGGTGAGGAGGAGGCAGGGGGGAGGGGGAGGAGAAGAGGGGTGGAGGAGGAGGAGGAGAGGAGGAGGAGGAGGGAGGAGGAGGAGGAGGAGGAGGAGGAGGAGGGAGGAGGAGGAGGAGGAGGAGGAGGAGGAGAGGAGGAGGAGGAGGAGAGGTTTTGCTCCTACACGTGCGCAACTCCCTGGCCAAGTAATTGCTCCAGTCTGCAAATCTCAGCTGTTAGTGCTTGGAGGAGGAGGAGGAGGAGGAGGAGGAGGAGGAGGAGGAGAGGGGCCTAATCTAAACACTAGAAGGAGGGCAGCGAGGAGAAGGCCGTATTGTGTGTGTCTGTATGTGTGTGTGTGTGTGTGTGTGTGTGTGTGTGTGTGTGTGTGTGTGGTGTGGGGGGGGACGGGGGGGGGGGGGACGACCCCTTAGGGTCCATCAAAGACCACAGGAAGCGTTCAATCCTGTT
>CM051009.1:10897572-10902572 GCA_027704905.1 Muraenolepis orangiensis
TAGGCCTACTGGGTCTTAGTCTCTCTCTCTCTCTCTCTCTCTCTCTCTCTCTCTCTCTCTCTCTCTCTCTCTCTCTCTCTCTCTCTCTCTCTCTCTCTCTCTCTCTCCCCGTCCCTCCCTGTTGGTCCTAAATATGGTACACAAATGAAACCACATAAAAAGCTCTGTGTTTTGGCAAGGCCCTCTTTGGCCAGGGCCTTTATCCCGTGTCACGTCTAGTTTAGCCAAGTTGTGCTTCTGTGTGTTTATTTCAAAGCCTACTCTCCGACAGGCTTGGCTGAAGCAGTTTGGCCCGAACCAATTAAAATGTTTTAACACTTGGAAGAGCCCTTTCTCTACCAGGTGAGGGACACAAAGTCGTATTGTATGCGCAATGTCTCGGAAAGATAGTTTTCGATAGCACGTTAGCGTCACAGTGGCATAGTAGTAGCCGACCGAAAACAAATAAGCAATACTCAACACAAACACAAATGAGCGATTTTCGACACTTCTACCGATATTGTGCTAATATCAATATTAAAGCTGCTATTGTAACAGTGTCCCACACTAGGCTCTAACTCACGACCTCCAGCATGAGAGACGATACTCAAATGTGAGAAGCTGAAACCCTTCAAGTCAAGTCAAGTCAAGTTTATTGTCACTTCACAGTATAAAGCAGTGAGTGAAAATCTTATGTGCAATACCCGACAACAGACAGCAGACAGCAAAAATAAGATACAAATAGAATAAAACAGAATAGAATAAAATAAAAATATTAAAATAAAAATGAAATTTTTAAAATGCAATATATTGGCACAGAAAAAGAGCAATATGTATATATAAATCAATGTAATAAAATATACATTGTTATATGCTATACGCCCTTGTTCAGCAGCCTGATGGCCTGACTGTGGAAGCTATCTCTGAGTCTATTTGTACGGCACTTGATACTGCGGTATCGCCTGCCTGATGGTAAAAGTGAATACAGTTCGTGGCTGGGGTGGGCATTGTCTTTTATGATGCGTTTGGCCTTGGCCACGCACCGCTGGTTGTATATATCCAGGAGGGAGGGGAGCTCACCTCCAACGATATACTGGGCCGTCCGGCGCACGTCCGCCTCCGAGATGTTCAGCAGGCTGGTCTCCTCAGGCGGCGCTGGCTTCGGCAGGCTGCCGTTCACGTCAAACCGAGCAAAAAAAGTATTTAGCTCTCCTGGGAGGGAGGTAGAGGAGTTCTCTACACAACTGGTTCTCCCTCTGAAGTTCGTTATCGTCTGTAGCCCCTGCCACATACCCCTCGCATCGTGGCTCTTGAATTTCTCCTCCACTCTGTCCTTATACTCCCGCTTGGCAGAGACGATGGTCTTACGGAGGTCGTAGCGGGCTCTTGTATATTCCTCCATATTCCCGGAGCCAAAGGCGGAGTTACGCGCGTGTAGGGCAGCACGAACATCATCGTTAATCCACGGTTTCTGGTTGGGGTATATCCGAACCGACTTGGTCTGAACAACGTCATCTATTACCTTAATTTCCCTCGGATTAATAAGTAATCTGAATCTGAATCTGAATCTATGCACTTCTTGATGAACCCGGTGACCAACGACGCGTACTCGTTGATTACTCGTTATTGTCCGAGGCAACGTGGACTGTGCGGAATGTGCCGGTCAGCACGATCAAAACAATCCTGCAGCATAGATTCCGATTGGTCCGACCAGCATTGGACCTCCCTCACAGCGATTGGTTGCTGCTTCAGTCTCTGCCTATAGGCGGGGAGTAGCTGGATAGAGCGGTGGTCTGATTTGCCGAACGGTGGGCGGAGGAGGGCCTTGTAGCCATCACGGAAGGGGGTGTAGCAGTGGTCGAGGATCCGCTCACCCCGTGTGTTGCTCGTTATGTATTGGTAGAACTTCGGGAGAACCTTCTACAGGTTTGCCTTGTTGAAGTCCCCCGCCACGATGAGAGCAGCCTCGGGGTGTGCCGACTCCTGTTCGCTGATAGCCCCATACAGTTCCAGCGCTGTGTCCGTGTTGGCTTGTGGGGGAATGTAAACAGCGGTCACGGTTACCGCTGTAAACTCCTGAGGTAGCCAGTATGGATGGCACATAAGCATCAGGTACTCCAGGTCCGGGGAACAGAAAGACTTGAGGGGATGTACATGACTTTGGTTGCACCAAGATCTGTTTATCATGAGACATACCCCCCCCTCCGCGATCTTTACCGGAGAGAGCCTTTGTTCTGTCCGCCCGGTGGACGGAAAATCCCGTCGGCTCGATAGCTGCGTCGGTAACCCCCTCCGACATCCATGTCTCCGTAAGGCAGATGATACAATTGTCCTTAGTTTCCCGGTGGAATTGAATACGAGCCTGTAGCTCGCTTAACTTATTGTCCAGAGACTGTACATTAGCCAGTAGAATGGTGGGTAGTGGGGGGCGATCGGATCGGCATCTCAGCCTGACTAGCACGCCGGCTCGCTTCCCTCGCTTCTTCCTGCGACGCTTGCGTGTAATCGTGCCCAAGATGGTTGGAGATAATCCAGCTGTGACTTCGGGCGGGACTTCCGAGTCGAAAGAATGAAAAAACTCCGGTAGGCGGCGAGCGACTGTCGATCTGATCTCCAGAAGTGTGCAAATGTTATAAATGAACGTGCTGCTAACTTCCTGAACAAAGATAGTCGCGATAAAAATAATTGTGCCCTAACTTCATTGCTAGAACGTCTTTGAGGCATCAGGCAGTGAGGTTTACCACTGCACAGCACCACCTGCTGGTGTCCGTTACACTACATATGTATAGCGTTGATAACATCCGGCCACTCCGGTCACTCCCTCCCCCTCCCCTCCTTCAGTTCCATTCCACTGGAAGTTGGTTGCACAACCTTCATATTTCATGGGGGGGGGGGGGTGGAATGAGACTCAGATAGACTTGTGTCAAAGTGATTAATCTTTTTTGTTAGAGCAAAAGCTCTAGGTCTTGTTCCTACTTTTTCTAACGGAGTTCTGGGGATTGGTACCGGAGGGAATGTTCTTGTTTTTTCCCCAATAACTGGTAACTGCTACTCTTTTGATCGTTTGCCACATTTTGAGAAACCATGTGATTACTGGTCAATTCAACATGGGAGGTCTCGAAGGTAAGCGGACCCATGAGATACAGATTTGTACTGTGGATTTAGCTCCAGAAGAATGCTAATAAAGCTGAACTAAAGTGACTAGTTGAAGTAGAACGGAGGCGGCTGTTGCAGCTTATGCCAACCAAGTTTAGCGGAAAATAGAAAACTTGGCAGACCATCTGACTGTGCCAGGCTAATGGAGGGCGCTAACCTGAAGGTTAGGGTAGTTAGTTAGCATAAATCATTTCTGTTAATTTCCGTTATTTGTCTTCAATCAAGTGTTTTGGGGTTGAGGAGTAGAGTGGAAGTTAGCTTTATGTCTGCATCTTGTGCCTCTGTGTAATTGGTTGGCCTTTCAGAATTCCGTTGGAGTTGTTTCAAATAGCCTAAAGCCTCTGTACACAATCATATTTGGGGTGAGAACTGGGTTGGAGCTCGCCACTTAATGAAAATGATGTCAAATAACCAAAACATATTTATGTTATATATTATTTGTTAAAAGCCTCTGTACACACAATCGTTTTAGGGTGGAGAATTTGTGTTGGGGTAAATAAAGCCATTTTTAAATACAGGATTAATTGATGTCAAATGCAATTTCACATCTCGTGTTTCTGTGTGCCATTGCTTCGAGGGTTTGTTTTTTATTGAAACCTGGTACATTTGAGGGTTTTTTTTGCGTGAAAACAATGAGTGCTTTAATATGGTTTCTCCTGGTTGGCAGACCCCAGTGTGTGGGGTCTGCCCTGGGCATGCTGGGAGATTTATGGAGGTCTTCAGAGAAGGGGAGATGAAGATCACCGCCATGCATGCAGGCATGTACACACACACACACACACACACACACACACACACACACACACACACACACACACACACACACACACACACACACACACACACACACACACACACACACACACACACACACACACACACACACACACACACACACACACACACAGACGAGTGAGCTCTCCCTGTGTGCCTCTACCAAGTCGGCAGAACATCTAAGGTCAATCAGCCGCTCTCTCTCTCTCTCTCTCTCTCTCTCTCTCTCTCTCTCTCTCTCTCTCTCTCTCTCTCTCTCTCTCTCTCTTGCTCTCTTGCTCTCTCTCTCTCTCTCTCTGTTTTTCTCTCTCTCTCTCTCTCTCTCTCTCTCTCTCTCTCTCTCTCTCTCTCTCTCTCTCTCTCTCCTCTCTCTCTCTCTCTCTCTCTCTCTCTTGCTCTCTCTCTCTCTCTCTCTCTCTCTCTTGCGCCTTCTCTCTCCTTATTGCTCTCTCTCTCTCTCTCTCTCTCTCTCTCTCTCTCTCTCTCTCTCTCTCTCTCTCTCTCCTCTCTCTCTCTCTCTCTCTCTCTCTCTCTCACTCTCTCTCTCTCTCTCTCTCTCTCTCTCTCTCTCTCTCTCTCTCTCTCTCTCTCTCTCTCTCTCTCTCTCTCTCTCTCTCTCGCTCTTGCTCCTTCTCTCTCCTTCTTGCTCCTTCTTTCTCTTACTCTCTCTCCCTCTCTCCCTCCTCTCCTCCCCCTTCTCCCCTCTCTACATTGTACCCCTCTCTGTCAGATGATCAGTACATTACTCAGTAATTAGTGCTTTGTTGGGTACATGCTGTTCAGAGCGAGAACCGCTCGGTGGGCAGAAACACACGTGCACGTGCACATGCACACACATGCACTTTCACACGCACGCACTCACACACATGCACACAGAAAGGAATGTGCACCATTTTTACCATGCATGCATGTGGTGGTAAAGCCTGTACATGGCCAAGGCCAAACTAGCTATATTCTACATGCTCTCACACACACACACACACACACACACACACCACACACATACTCACTAACCATAAAACATGATAATTCCATCCGAAACCACTCACAGAAACCGGTAGTATGTGTGTAAGTGCAAGAGAGAGAGAGAG
>CM051009.1:10915072-10925072 GCA_027704905.1 Muraenolepis orangiensis
AGCCCACAATGCACCTGAACCCTGGATCAGAAAGGGTGAATTCCAACAACAGTCGTTCCACTTGCCCTCGCCTCCTAAATCTCTGGATTTGTTCTCTGGGACGATGGCCATAGCGCCCGCCACTGTCCCCATACGTATACAGAAGCTAGCCGGGAGACACAGCCTAAAATAACGTTACATTAACACGTAACCCTACAGTCATTGAGCACACGTCTAAAGCGTCTGAAGCCACTTAAGTACGTTAAGTACGTTCAACACAGGTAGGCAAAAGAACGTCTACTCACCAGAAGTCATTTCCTTCTTCTCAAGCCATACTAATATTATATATAGATGCATTTCCACATGTATAATAACATAATATATCATACATTACATTACAATAAGGTCATTCAACATAGGAAGGCAGGAGAACCACAAGTCATAAGTGCATTTCCTTCCTAACAAGCGTCCGAGAGCAGAAACAGTGCTCAGGCTAAGTAAGTTACATTAAGTCGGCTAACAATAGAACTAACAAGCGAACAATAAACAGAGCAAACAATAGGGATAACAAGTACTCAGAGGAAGGACCGGAGTACTGCTTCCTGAAGAGGAGAGCTGTCACGATAAGCAAACAATCCCATTCCAACTCCCAAGTCCCTCCATCGCTTGCTTGTCTTTGGACACATGGCCTCTTCCTCCTCCACCACCCTTATCCGCAGCTCTTTGGGTGGTGTGTATGTGTGTGTGTGTGTGTTGTAATTCCCTCTCTCGGTGGGGTCTTGGCCCCCCCCTTACCATCGCCCCACCCCCACCTCCGGGGGGTCCTTTGCACGGTGGCTCCTCCAGGAATGGATGTTGTCTTCTGTATCTGTATCCTGAACTCCCGACCCTCCACCGCCACCGGCGGCGCCTCCTCTTCCTCCTCTTCCTCCTGCTCCTCAGCGATGGACGGTGTAAGTGTGTTTCCTCCCAGTCGACAACTCCGGCTCCGAGGAGACGGTTATTTCGAGACGGTCGCGGCGTCATTGACGGCGATCAGAAGATCTGCGGTATCGTTGGCGAGCGCGACTGCGCGGAACTGCCGGATAGCACCTCCTCAATGTCGTCCACATCCTGTGGGGGTTTTTTTTCCCGCCATTCTGATCCCATCCCCCTCCTTTGACGTTGTTCAAATTAAGGGATATTTGATAGGATAATGTGGAGATGGTGCAGTGTTAAGTGTGGATTCTTAGCCACAAAAAGTTGATATAAGATATCGGAGGGAGTTTTTTTGGGGGGGGGGGGATTGAGGGAAGGAAGAAGGCCATTCCAAAAGGGCCAACCCCCGAAGACCTCGCCGTCTCGTCACGGAAAACCCGCGAAACACGGAAGAGTGTGTTTCATCGGAAATTTCCGGATCGCACACTGGCTCCTTTCTCCCCAAGACGCCACTATCGCCGTGAAATCAAAGAATGCCGCCCCCTTGCACTCAAACAAAAACCCACTTTAGTGTGTGTGTGTGTGTGTGTGTGTGTGTGTGTGTGTGTGTGTGTGCGTGTGTGTGTGTGTGTGTGCGTGCGATTACCATCCGAACGCTGTTTTGGTCATAAAGAAGAGGGTAGAGAGAGATAGATAAGAGAAAAACGAAAATAAGAAGCAGGTCACGGGATTCCTCAAGCGACTCCTTGTCGACGGTTCGACGAAAGATGAGCCAGGGGGGGAATTCCTCCGTCTGTTCTAATACGTCCGATTATAAAGTCACCCATGAGAAGGTTTTCTCTATATTTTTCAATTAGGGAGGAGGGGGGGGGGGGGGGGGGGGGGGGTTATTATATATTTTATTTTTTCGGGGAAATAAGAAAGGGGGGGGGGGGGGAAATAAAAGGGTATAATTAAAACCGCGGCGGTAAATGATACGTTTGTGTACGAATCGGAATGTGCTTCTTCGGTTCGTATACGCGCAGACAATGGTAAAGGTAAATATGGTAATTATAGCTTCCTCGTGTCTCCTCCGACTCTCGAGGCCGATGCTTCAAGCCTTACCTGCACCGGCTGTCTGCCTTCCTTAAACACCTCAAGTATTGTTTTGTGGCTTTATTCACTAAGGTGTGCGACGGGGGGATGGGGGGAACTGGAGAACACGACGGATGGTAACGAGAAATTTTCCCAAATTTTCTGAATCAATATTGTGGTGAATTTGCCATTCGAAGATAACCTACATTTTGCGCCACCGAATGCGCTGTAATCACCAGTTTGCTGAGCTTTCGGTGTGTGGCTGGTGGTTTATTATTTTTAATTTGTTATGGTTTTTACTCTCTCGTATGGGTAAAAAGTAATTGATTTGCTGTGAAACAAAATGATATATGTTAACATTACATTACATGACAGTCATCTAGCAGAAGCTTTTGTCCAAAAGTGACTTGCAATAGTGCGTTTAACAAAAGGTAGGCAAGAGCTAACTAACTAACAAGTAACCAATCTACTTAGTAAGACTACTGAGTAGTTGAGTGTGCCAAAGGCCATTCTACACATGTACATATCATCCTTCAGTCACTTTTATGTTCATTTTGATTGTGTATAGTATTTATTACAATATTGTGTTTTAGAAATTCATACTGCGGGAGCGAATGGAGAGTAAGCATTTTATTGAACGTGTTGCAAATGGCAAATACAAAATCGTGAATCTTGAATTTAAAAGTGTTTCAATTGTACATTTACAGAGTAAAAGTACTCGGTCAGCAATTTCCATCACAGCGATGTTTGACTTCTGTCCCTCTCTGTATTCTTTCTCTCGCTCGCACATTCCCACACTTTTCACTTTCTCTACCCTCATCCGTCTTCATCTCTCTCACTATCTCCACCGCACCTTGTCCACCCTCCCTCTTCTCTCCCCCTCCCTCCCTCCCTCCCTCCCTCCCTCCCTCCCTCCTCTCTCTCTCTCTCTCTCTCTCTCCTCTCTCTCTCTCTCTCTCTCTCCTCTCTCTCTCTCTCTCTCTCTCTCTCTCTCTCTCTCCTCTTCTTCATCCTGTCCTCATGGTGTGGTTCCACGTTGAGACAATGGAATCATTGTGGCCGGGCTCCTGTGTGTGTGTGTGTGTGTGTGAGGAAGAGGATGAGGAGGAGAGTTCTCTCTCTCTCTCTCTCTCTCTCTCTCTCTCTCTCTCTCTCTCTCTTCTCTCTCTCTCTCTCTCTCTCTCTCTCTCTCTCTCTCTCTCTCTCTCTCTCTCTCTCTCTCTCTCTCTCTCTCTCCTCTAGGTCTCCATCACCAGGTCTCCTGTCTTAACAGTGCATGGCCTCACAGCTCACACACACACAGGAAATGTCTTACATCTCTCTGTTGCATACATCATCCGTTGATGTACAGTATCTGTTTGTATAGCATTACGTAGCATTATGCATTATATAGCATTATGTGGATTTGTTTCATGGACTTACGTATAGATTTAATTGTGTGTGTGTGTGTGTGTGTGTGTGTTTGTGTGTGCGTGTGCAGACGCGAATGTGTGTTTCACGTGGTGGGTGTGTGTGTGTGTGTGTGTGTGTGTGTGTGTGTGTCTACATAAGTTGTGTGTTCTTCTGTGTATGTATGTGTTCTGTTTGTGTGACATACACTGTTTGTGTATGTGTGTGTACTCTGTCTTTGTGTGCACTCTCTGCAAGTGTGTGTGGGTGTGCATGCGTGCATGCGTGTGTGTTTCTCTGTGTTGCTCTATGTCTGTGTGTGTATGCTTGCGTGCGTGCGTGCGTGCATGTGTGTGTGTGTGTGTGCGCCTGTGTCGCTCTGTGTCTGAGTCTGTGTGTGTGTGTGTGTGTGTGTGTGTGTGTGTGTGTGTGTGTGGTGTGTGTGTGTGTGTGTGTGTGTGTGTGGTGTGTGTGGTGTCTCACTCCAGATCTTGAGCACTGAAGGAAGCGTGTCCAAACACCTTCACAGAGACTCTATTGTCTCCTCACTCACCGGAGAGAGGAGAGAGAGAGAGAGAGAGAGAGAGAGAGAGAGAGAGAGAGAGAGAGAGGAGAGAGAGAGAGAGAGAGAGAGAGAGAGAGAGAGAGAGAGAGAGAGAGAGAGAGAGAGAGGATGAGAGAGAGAGAGAGAGAGAGAGAGAGAGATGGGTGGAGAAAGGAAGAGTGTATGTGTCTTCTCATTGTGTGTGTCTATCCTGTTGTGTGTGTGTGTGTGTGTGTGTGTGTGTGTGTGTGTGTGTGTGTGTGTGTGTGTGTGTGTGTGTGTGTGTGTGTGTGTGTGTGTGTGTGTGTGCTAGTCTGTTTGAGTGTTGTGTGCATGCAAGAATGTACAGTACTTGCGTGTTTTTGTGAATGTATTTTTGTTATTGTGCATAATAGTGTGTGTGTGTGTGTGTATTGTGCTTGTGTGTATTGTGCTTGTGTGTGTGTGTGTGTGTGTGTGTGTGTGCACCCCCCCCTATCATAAAGAGTCATATAATACTATACTACACCTTGTCATAATACTTCTACCTTATAATATGGCAAAGCTGAACAAACAACCACAGCAGCGCAACGGCCTTCCTATACTGGGACAGCCGGCACGCTCTCTGAAAATGGCTCACAAGGTCCTCGATTACGGCCCTAAACACAACCATAACACACTTACCTTCTCCCAAATAAACCACCTTAAAAATACCGGGGAGGACGACGGGAACCTTACGTTTCCATCCCCCCCTGAACCGCCACCACAACCGCTGGACCTGCACTTGAGGATGGGAGGAATAACATGATGTGATTGCCGGGCCGGTCAGCCGTGACCATGGAAGGGGGGGGGGGGCCGTGACCTCCCCTCCCCCGCTTTGACCTCGTCTGGCCACCGTCAGGTCACTGCAGGTCACTGCATCCGTACATCAAGAACTCGTATGTTCGCACAAAGTGTACTTATGTGTACCGTATATATGTGTGTGTGTGTGAACGTTTGTGTTTCATTTCTAGCACTCGAGGGGTTACGACACAATGCACATGGTTGGTGGGGTTTGATTTGGGACGGAAACAAAGTCGGCTGATTTGTTTCTGCTTCTTTAGCTTCTTTTTTTGCTGTAGAATTGAACCGGAAAGTTCTGGAGGGTAAGGTAAGGTACAAGATTTGTTCATTGGCCATTTGCAACAAGTACAATGGAATGTTTACTCCCCATCCGCTCCCACAGTATACATTTCTAAAACAATACTATAAAAATACTATAAGCAATAAAAATAAACTTAAAAAGAACAATAAAGTGACTGATGGATGATATGTACATGTTTTGAATTGTGCAAAAAGATTTAAAAGCATTTTAAAGGGCCAGTAGTGCAGCAGCATCATGAATACAGTGCAGTGCAGTGCAGTAACTGTAATGACTCCAGAAAGTCCAGCAAAGTATGATAGTGTAATGTTAATGACAATGTTATGATAGTGTAATGTTAATGACAATGTTATGATAGTGTAATGTTAATGACAATGTTATGATAGTGTAATGTTAATGACATGTTATGATAGTGTAATGTTAATGACAATGTTATGATAGTGTAATGTTAATGACAATGTTATGATAGTGTAATGTTAATGACAATGTTATGATAGTGTAATGTTAATGACATGTTATGATAGTGTAATGTTAATGACAATGTTATGATAGTGTAATGTTAATGACAATGTTATGATAGTGTAATGTTAATGAGACTGTTATGATAGTGTAATGTTAATGACATGTTATGATAGTGTAATGTTAATGACAATGTTATGATAGTGTAATGTTAATGACAATGTTATGATAGTGTAATGTTAATGACATGTTATGATAGTGTAATGTTAATGACAATGTTATGATAGTGTAATGTTAATGACAATGTTATGATAGTGTAATGTTAATGACATGTTATGATAGTGTAATGTTAATGACAATGTTATGATAGTGTAATGTTAATGACAATGTTATGATAGTGTAATGTTAATGACATGTTATGATAGTGTAATGTTAATGACAATGTTATGATAGTGTAATGTTAATGACAATGTTATGATAGTGTAATGTTAATGAGACTGTTATGATAGTGTAATGTTAATGACATGTTATGATAGTGTAATGTTAATGACAATGTTATGATAGTGTAATGTTAATGACAATGTTATGATAGTGTAATGTTAATGACATGTTATGATAGTGTAATGTTAATGACATGTTATGATAGTGTAATGTTAATGACAATGTTATGATAGTGTAATGTTAATGACAATGTTATGATAGTGTAATGTTAATGACAATGTTATGATAGTGTAATGTTAATGATAATGTTATGATAGTGTAATGTTAATGACAATGTTATGACAGTGTAATGTAATGACAATGTTATGATAGTGTAATGTTAATGACAATGTTATGATAGTGTAATGTTAATGATAATGTTATGATAGTGTAATGTTAATGATAATGTTATGATAGTGGCAGCACTCCTAGCAGTTCAGTAGGCCCACTGCCTGTGGATACAATCCTTTTCATTTCAGGATAGATAGCAGATTTTTGGCAACATAAAAAAAGAGCTTGTGAACAAAACAAAACAGTTTGACTTGAAGTATGTGTTGTTGTTGTTTGGAGGGGAAATTGACCATGAATTAAGGCTGGGGGTATTTGGTGAATTCACCACATGGAGTATGGCTTTGATTTCTAATTCATAACTTCAAGTGTGTTGCCTTGGGGCAAAAATGTTGAATTATTCCCTTGTGTCCGTCAGTCAGTCCCACGTGGGACAGATGCCAACCAAGAGCTACTCTAAAGCTAATAAAACACATGTTGAAATGTCGCTCAACAATAAAAGGAATAAAGTATCTTACAAGGTTACACATGTTGTTTTCATCTGTTTGTGTACCGAAATTCCGCAAAATATACAAAGTGGTCAATGCAAAACATCACGGAAGACACCTCTGAGTTCCTTCGTTTACCAAGTTAATTTGTTCTCCCACAATGCAACAGTGCCACGCCACTGTTGCATTGTGGGAGGCCCAGAGAAAGAGACTTTGCGTCTAAACCAGGTAAAACCAAACAGACGATCAGAGACATAAACAGGTTGTAAGGAATGTTTCTTACAGTCTCCCAAAATAGCCTCACAAAACACTTTGCTCTTTTAGGTTTGTAAACCAAAGGAAAGAAAACTAGCATTATACAGAAATACGACGCTAGAAGTTGATATTCCCACAACATTTACTGCGTGTGTGTGTGTGTGTGTGTGTGTGTGTGTGTGTACATGCCTCGAAACCATGCAATTTCTTTGGCTGTGTAATTAACGACAACTTTCAACAGACAGTTAGAGGGGGAAACAGGTTTACCGGGCGTCTGATATCTGTTCCGCATCCCCTGAAAACCTTTCAAACGGAGATTTAGAACGACAGCGGGCAACAAGAAGCAGAGTGACAGTTGAATATACAATCCGGTAATCCGGTTTACTGCAGTTTTGACGTCCCGCCGTGTCCTGGGGGCCCCCGCCGGGGGGGGGCGGGCGGGGGGGGAAGATGAAGATGAAGGTGAATAGGAGAGTGAGTGACTTGTGTCTGCAAGGTTGCGCTTCTGTCACGGAGGTCCTCTGGGAGGGGGGAGGGAGAGGGGGGGAGAAAGGGGGAGAGAGAGAGAGATGTGGAGGGAAAGAGCAGAGTTAAAGTTAAAAAAAAAAAAAAAAAAAGTTAAAGGAGAGCAAGAAAGAAAAAGCAAAAACAGAAAGGGGGGAGGGATAGAAAAGAGGAAGGAATGAGGAAGGAATGAGTGAGAACGAAAGAGTGCGACAGACAGAGAGAGAGAGAGAAAGAGAGAGAGAGAGAGAGAGAGAGAGAGAGAGAGAGAGAGAGAGAGAGAGAGAGAGAGAGAGAGAGAGAGAAGAGAGAGAGAGAGAGAGAGAGAGAGAGAGAGAGAGAGAGAGAAAGAGGACAGAAATAGTGACACAGAGAAACAGACAGAGAAGGACAGAGAGAGAAACTGATGGAGACGGAGACCTTTAAAGACACCGGGGGCGGCAGTAGCTCCGGAGGTAGAGCGGCCTGCTGACAGCCGGAAGGTGGCTGGTTCGATTCCCTGGCTCCTCCTAGCAAAGTGCCGAGGTGTCCCTGAGCAAGACACCCTAGACCAGGGATATTCAACTGGCGGCCCGCGGGCCAAATCCGGCCCGCGGGGAGCTTTCTCGTGGCCCCTGGAACACATTCCATATTGTGTAAATGTAAAAAAAAGAAATTAAAAAAAATTTAATTTTTTTTTTTTTGGAATCATTTAAATAAATGTCAATATATGTTCGCTATTATGTTATCCGAATTAAATGAGTCCAAATTATTTCTCCCTCAATAGTTCTTAAAAGGCAATCTTGCATTGGACTCAGCGTGTAATTATCGCAACATCGTGTCAATCTCGTTACTCTCATTACTGATCCAAAATGAGCGGAGAGAAACGGCGGAAAATTTACGGTGAAAAACCGACACTTCAACCCCAAATGGACTGATGATTTTGTATTTATTTTACCATCGCACGCCAATCCTAGACCTTTATGTTTAATATGTCAAATAACTGTTTCAGTCTGCAAGGTTGCTAATGTGAGGCGCCACTATGAGACCAAGCATGCTGCTAACTTCAATGCTGCTTACCCGCCTGGTAGCACAGCTAGACGTGGTCAAATAGAAATACTTAAATCTTCTTACACTGCATCAACCACTATTCTTACAACTGCTTATACAGCCCAGGAAAAGGCCACTGCTGCTTCTCTACGATGATCGCTTAGCAAAAAGGAAAATCCGATGATTGAGGAGTACTCTGACACTCGGAAGTCGAAAGAGGATGTTGAGCTTTCAGCATATCGCCATTCGAGTACTCGTGCTGAACTGATGCAACGCGCAGCTCGCTGTTGGAGGTATCGGGACGTTTTTAAGGTCTTTACCTATCAGCACGTGTGTATTTGCTGCGTTGATTTTTGAGAGATTGAAATCAACTCTATGTGCCTCAATGGAAAAGCTTGCATCTCCTAGTGCGGATCCAGTGAACACGTGCAACACATCGTTGTGCGAATGTCGGGATGAAAGAGAATGGATGTCATAAAAGGACATCGCCGATGGCACGTTACTCTACTCATAATAATAAAAAATATCTTATTATTATTGCAGTGTTGACAATAATGGCTTGTTAATTTGTACGTCTGCCTGCCTTCAAATTTCATTTGGCCTCAATAGTGAATACCCTGCCTAGACCCTAACTCCCTAACTGCTCCTGACCAGCTGGCCGTCGCCATGCACGGCTGACTCACTCCGCTGTCAGTGTATGAATGGGTGAATGTGAGGCATGACTTGTAAAGCACTTTGGATAAAAGTGCTATATAAATGCAGTCCATTTACCATAGAGCGCCATGGTGTCCTCGTCACATGACCTTCGGTAAAAAGCATCGTGACCATCTCTCCATCTCCTCTCCTCCTCCTCGTCTTCCTCCTCCTCCTCCTCCTCCATCTCCTCTCCTCTCCTCCTCCTCCTCCATTGTCCTCCCTGTGTGTGTGTGTCGTGTGTGTGTGTGTGTGTGTGTGTGTGTGTGTGTGTGTGTGGTGTGTGTGTGTGTGTGCTGTGTGTTGTGTGTGTGTGTGTGTGTGTGTGTGTGTGTGTGTGTGTGTGTGTGTGTGTGTGTGTGTGTGTGTGTGTGTGTGTGTCTGTGTGTGTGTGTGTGTCAATGTGTGCTCACAGATAAGTCACCTTAAACAGGAAAGGAAAGAACAGTACAAAGGAATCTGAGATTCGGAGATTACATACATGCTAACACACACACCACAACCACACACACACAGATGCATGACGGTTGAAGCAAAAGTCACGGACGGAGGAACCACCTCCATCCTTATCACCTTGAAGATGAACCAGTCAGAGTCCGTCTCTCAGACATGAAGTCACCCGCTAGCCAATCACAAGTCTGATACTCGGATAGGAAGTCACCTAAGCTAAGTGATTTTTAGGCCTGAACATTTTTTCCCGACCCCAACTTAGTGATCGTAGTCGTGTGTGTGTGTGTGTGTAGGTGTGTAGGTGTGTGTAGGTGTTTGTGTGTTGTGTGT
>CM051009.1:10937572-10940072 GCA_027704905.1 Muraenolepis orangiensis
GCCAAGTCTTGGCAAGTCCTGCAGTGGATCTTAAAGGGTCTCGTCTGTGGGATCAAAGCGTCGTCGCCAACATCTCCCAACATCCGTCACCGATATAATTAGTCGAAATCACTTTGTTGTGCCGATTCTGCCAAACAGCTGTTTGTGTGCTTGTGGCGCTCGCCACAAGAGTAAACAATTGCAAAACATAGAGCTTGCGGGGTTGGTTGACCCCTAAACCAGGATTCAAACCTGGTTTTGGACCAGCAAGCTTTTTAACTTGCAGGTCACTCCACGGCCAGAGAGACCTTGGCTCCTTTGGCTAAGAGCAGGGCACCTAGCTGCCATGTGATGAGCCCATTGGTTCCTTGTCGTCATTGTAGAAACGTGTGAACAGTCCAACAAGTGTGACTTTTTTTTAATAATCTCTGGAAAGTTCGACGTAGAAAACTCCCCTGAAACTACGGGAACTAAGGTCTCCCACGTGAGTGGGAGAGAACCTCCAGGGAACTCAAATGGTTCCCCTGGCACCGCTGGTAAAGGGCCTCTCTTTTCCCAGAAGCCTTTGTGTTTTGTCACAGTTCCACAAGCTGGAAAAAAGTAAACATGGTAAAGTCCTGTGATGAGTCACCGGGGGGGGTTCCGTTGTCCTAGCAACCGGCCGACAATAGTGAGAACGGTACCTACAAAGGGATTTTCCCTCCCGAGCGTAATGGACGTCAAGCGCTATTGGGAAAAAATTTGCCTCAATCGTCTTTTTTTCCAAGTTGCACAACTTGGGGAATTTGGAGGCTTTGTAATACTTAAGAAAATAAAAATATATATATATAAATATAAATACTAAATAGGTGGATTTTATAGATTTAAATGAGACATTTAAACTGCTTGCTCAGATGATTTTTCTGGGTTTACGGAATTAGCATAAGCGCCTCACTTGTCGACCAAATAGAACGGTAATAAAACATGAAATATGTTCGGAAATGTTAAAAAAGAACCACTCAGGGTCTCTTTCTTTCTTTCTCTCTCTGGGTGGGTGGGTGGGTGGGCCTGGCAGCTTGAGTGTTACCATTAGCATTAGCCTTGACATCGGACAAAAGCTCCTTTTGGCTAGCGCCAGTGTTTAGCTAGGCTAATATAAAAACGACTCAAGTCGGTCAGCTGGTGCTTGGCCCGGGCGATCGTCCGTTGGCACGCGCCCGGGACTTCAAACTTCAGAAGCTCTGGCAACGCTTTCGCGGACGAAGCCTCCGATGATGTCAATGTTTCTGGGCATATTGCAACATCTCATCCCCGCTTTGAGGCCTCGAGAAGAAGCGAAAAAAGCTAAGCAGATTTGTATTATTATTTTTTCTGCGGAGTTGCAATCGTAAATCAACGTTTCTTCACACTGTTCTGATTTTTTCTCTCTCCCCCTTCTCTCTCTCTCTCTCTCTCTCTCTCTCTCTCTCTCTCTCTCTCTCTCTCTCTCTCTCTCTCTCTCACCAGCCCTCTCCCTCGCTCTGCCCCTCTCTCGGCCAGAGAAAGCATATTTTAAAGCCATTAGTGATATCCCTGCCAGCTGCAGATCAGCAGAAAGCCATAAATTGTTTTATTGGACGAGGTTTCTGTAAAGTGATGCGCTCAGCTGTACCGATTCCCGGTATTCAGTCGGGTTTTGTGTGTGTGTGTGTGTGTGTAAGTGTGTGTGTGCAAGAGAGAAAACGCACCTTGTCAAATTCTTGCAAGGTACAAAAATAAAAAGCATCTATTGACGTTTGCCCGATGATACATTTTGTAAATCATGGCGACCCTCGTTCGAATCTGCGTCAGTCGAAGAATAACACTTTGTGACATTTAAATGGACCTTTTTTTTAAATTTCTCATAGCGCTCGTTGAGAAAATCGCTCGCTGTGGAAATCCAGAGACGTCCAGACGTTCCTCCGAAACTGTCAAACCGAACTAACCGCACCGCGGGGCGAAAGACATCGGAGATGTCACCGAGGTACGCAATTCATTTGACGCGTTAACGATGTGCGACGGCGGGTGATGTCACAAATCGAAGCTTCGTATACGAACACCCCACTACGGAGCCCGTACGCCGCTCGGATCATCAATTTTGATTGAATCAAGCGCTTTTTGTAACCCCTCCCCTCCCCACCCTCCCCCCACCGCACACCCACACCCACCCACACCCACCCACCATTCCACCTCGCCTCTCCCCCATCACAACACATCTCACGCTCGGAAGCCACCACCGACAACCTCCAACTCCCGACTCCCGCACTCCCCACTCCTCTCCCTGTCCCACTCCTCAGGCCCCTTCTTATCGAATCACACAGCTGTGTGCAATGCAAACACCCCCACCCATCACCCCCACCTCCACCCCCACCACCACCCCCACCCCCACCTCCACCCACCACCCACCACCCCCACCGCCCCTCGTCCGTGGGGAGCCCCTCTCCTCCCCTGTTGCTACAGTAACCACGACCGGGTAGCTGTACACAAACCCCACAACACCACCCCCCCCAGGGTGAGTCAAACA
>CM051009.1:10952572-10955072 GCA_027704905.1 Muraenolepis orangiensis
GACTGGCCATGTAATCCGCATGCCTGACTCTCGCCTCCCAAAACAAGTCCTTTATTCCCAGCTTGTTAAAGGGAAGGGAAGAAGAGGTACAAAAATAACATAAAAACAAACCCAAAGAAGTGCCACATAGACCTTAAATCTTGGGAAGACATGGCAACAGACAGGGCGGACCTGGAGAAACCTTGTCCGTGAGGGTGCTGCACTATATAATGATGACCTCTGCCGTGCTGCACAAGACAAGCGCAGACTCAGGAAGGAGAGAGCAACCACCAAACAGGTCCAACCCAAACCCCCCCCCCCACCACTACATCCCCCTGTCCACACTGCACAAGAACAATCGGGTCCAGAATCGGCCTCTATGCCCACCTGAAGACCCACAAGGACCAAGAAGGAGGACAGTCATACTCGACTACGAGTGACCGGCGATGATGGTGTGTGTGTGCAGTGTGTGTGTGTGTGTGTGCAGTGTGTATGAGAGGGAAGGCAGCGACATGCAAACAAAAAGGTTTTGTTCAACGTTCGATTTCATTCAGTGATTGTAATAAAAATAATACAAAAATCGAAGTGAAGGCGGCAGACATCGGGGATTTGAACCCGGATCCGGGTTGGGGACAGTGGGGGGGGGGGGGGGGGGGCGAAGGGTGAAGAAAGAAGAAGCACTCGGGTGTTAGACAAACAAGCCGCTCTGTTTCCAGGTAACGCCACGACGCACCTCTCCCCTTCTCTCCCCCCCCCTCCCCCCCTCCCCCCCCCCCCCCCCCCCCCCCCCCCCCCACCCACTCCACCCCTCACCCCCCTCATCCTCCCCCACCCCCAAAACACACCTCAACACAACAAGGGACCCCTCCCCACCTCCCTTCCTCCCCAGCTATCCACTCCCACCAGCTTCTGTTGTGACAGAACGTCAGAGGCCATCTCGTGTTATGGGTGTCCTGTCTGTACATTCCTGACCGGTACCACGCGTCCTCTCGCCACTGCACTTACCTCTGCGGAGATGTGCTGCCGTGCTGCACACATCGCCCCCCTGTGGTCACTACTAGGGGGGTGGGGGGGGGGGGGGGGGGGCGTCCTGTTGTACCGACAACAGGACAACCTGAAGAGTGAGGGAAGGATGGACGGAGGGTGGGTAGTAGTAGTAGTAGTAGTAGTAGTAGTAGTAGTAGTAGTAGTAGTAGTAGTAGTAGTATTGGTGTGTGTGTGTGTGTGTGTGTGTGTGTGTGTGTGTGTGTGTGTGTGTGTGTGTGTGTGTGTGTGTGTGTGTGTGTGTGTGTGTGTGTGTGTGTGTGTGTGTGTGTGTGTGTGTGTGTGTGTGTGTGTGTGTGTGGTGTGTGTGTGTGTGTGTGTGTGTGTGTGTGTGTGTGTGTGTGCGTGGGGGGGGGGGGTCAGAGCCTCCCTAAATCCCTCCGAGTCTCTCCTGGCGGAGGGTGGCGTGTTTGAACAGCGCAAACTTTAGCACTTTGTCACCAGGATCGCCAACATGGCTCGAAAGAGCAACACAAGAACGGCCATTCTCTGTCTCTCCATCTCTCTCTCTCTCTCTCTCTCTCTCTCTCTCTCTCTCTCTCTCTCTCTCTCTCTCTCTCTCTCTCTCTCTCTCTCTCTCTCTCTCTCTCTGATCTCTCTCTCTTGATCTCTCTCTTTCTCTTTCTGTCTCCCCATCTCTCTCTCTCTCTCTCTCATCTCTCTCTCTCTCTCTCTCTCTCCTCTCTCTCTCTCTCTCTCTCTCTCTCTCTCTCTCTCTCTCTCTCTCTCTCTCTCTCTCTCTCTCTCTCTCTCTCTCTCTCTCTCTCTCTCTCGCTCTCGCTCTCGCTCTCGCTCTCTCTCTCTTGATCTCTCTCTTCTGTCTCTCCATCTCTCGCTCTCTTTGATTGATTTATTTGAAGCACGTTGTGCTCAACTGTAATTGATCTGCCCGTTTATGTGTGTGTGTGTGTGTGTGTGTGTGTGTGTGTGTGTGTGTGTGTGTGTGTGTGTGTGTGTGTGTGTGTGTGTGTGTGTGTGTGTGTGTGTGTGTGTGTGTGTGTGTGTGTGTGTGTGTAAACATGCCTTTGGGACTTTCTGGGAAGCGGTTGAATCGCAGACAATTTTCTGTTAGTTTATCACAGGTAGAGATCAAAGTACTGTGTGTGTGTGTGTGTGTGTGTGTGTGTGTGTGTGTGTGTGTGTGTGTGTGTGTGTGTGTGTGTGTGTGTGTGTGTGTGTGTGGTGTGTGTGTGTGTGGTGTGTGTGTGTGTGTGTGTGTGTGTGTGTGCACAGCTTTTCTTGCACACTCATCATTTATTTTCCTAGAAATGAATCATTTGAGATTATTTCAACTATTTCAAAGACATGCTAATTATTCGTTGCTTTTATTAAATGATTGTATTCTTTGTGCATTACTGCTACTATACTTTTACTATTACTAATATCAAATACTGTCACCTATACTACTACTATGCTTACATTACATTACAGTCATTTATCAGAGGCTTTTATCCAAAGTGACTTACAACAGTGTGTT
>CM051009.1:10957572-10962572 GCA_027704905.1 Muraenolepis orangiensis
ATATATAAATCAATGTAATAAAATATACATTGTTATATGCTATACGCCCTTGTTCAGCAGCCTGATGGCCTGACTGTGGAAGCTATCTCTAAGCCTATTTGTACGGCACTTGATACTGCGGTATCGCCTGCCTGACGGTAACAGTGAGTACAGTTTGTGGCTGGGGTGGGCAATGTCTTTTATGATTCGTTTGGCCTTGGCCACGCACCGCTGATTGTAAATATCCAGGAGGGAGGGGAGCTCACCTCCAACGATATACTGGGCCGTCCGCACCACCCTTTGAAGCGCTCTGCGCTCGAGTGCGGTGCAGTTCCCGTACCAGGCGGTGATACACCCTGTAAGAACACTCTCGATGGTGCCGTTATAGAATGTTCTCAGGATGCGGGGGCCCATGCTGAATTTCTTCAGACGCCTGAGAAATACAGGCGTTGTTGGGCCCTTTTCACCACGTGTGTGGTGTGCGTGGACCATGTGAGGTCCTCGGAGATGTGCACGCCGAGGAACTTGAAGCTGCTGACCCTCTCTACTGCAACGCCGTCGATGGAGATAGGGCTGTGCTCTCCCCTCTGCCTCCTGAAGTCCACGATCAGCTCCTTGGTCTTCTTGACGTTGAGAGCGAGGCTGTTCTCCTGGCACTGGTACTGAACTGAACTACTGAAAACAACCAAGCATCGCTCTTCCAAGACCCAGCTCTTTACGGCTCTGGCTCCAAAGTGATGGAATGAACTCCCGTCTCATGTCAGGACGGCAGAGTCCCTCGCTAGCTTCCGCAAGAGACTCAAGACCCACCTGTTCAGAGTCCACCTGGACTCTCCATGAACCCTCCTTCTCCTTTGTGAACCCCTAACTTGCTTAAGTCCTGACATTAATAGCTCTTAGCATGTTGTATATTCTAGCAAGTGTATATCCTTAATGTTGATAACACGCTCTTATCCCAGCTACTTAAGCAGGTGACCTGGCAGTACCAAATTGTGTTATTCATCTTGTTAATATGAATGCTTGTGAACTGCTCTATGTTTATGTTCGCGTACCTCAGCGTTATGCTATTGTCTGCTTCAACTAATGTACTCCTTGTAAGTCGCTTTGGATAAAAGCGTCTGCCAAATGTCCTAAATGTAAATGTACATGCTTGCCTCTATACCGCAAACCACCTAAAGGCCGTTAGAGGAACTACATGCTAGTCTCTATACCGCAAACCACCTAAAGGCCGTTAGAGGAACTACATGCTAGTCTCTATACCGCAAACCACCTAAAGGCCATTAGAGGAACTACATGCTAGTCTCTATACCGCAAACCACCTAAAGGCCGTTAGAGGAACTACATGCTAGTCTCTATACCGCAAACCACCTAAAGGCCGTTAGAGGAACTACATGCTAGTCTCTATACCGCAAACCACCTAAAGGCCGTTAGAGGAACTACATGCTAGTCTCTATACCGCAAACCACCTAAAGGCCATTAGAGGAACTACATGCTAGTCTCTATACCGCAAACCACCTAAAGGCCGTTAGAGGAACTACATGCTAGTCTCTATACCGCAAACCACCTAAAGGCCGTTAGAGGAACTACATGCTAGTCTCTATACCGCAAACCACCTAAAGGCCGTTAGAGGAACTACATGCTAGTCTCTATACCGCAAACCACCTAAAGGCCATTAGAGGAACTACATGCTAGTCTCTATACCGCAAACCACCTTAAGGCCGTTAGAGGAACTACATGCTAGTCTCTATACCGCAAACCACCTTAAGGCCATTAGAGGAACTACATGCTAGTCTCTTCCGCGTGAGCCTCAAAAACAACAGTTCCTGGCCGCCGCTTGGCGTGCACGTGAGCACATATGTGAGCCACTTCAGGGGTTATATCGCCAGGTGACGTGACACAAACACAGAGCGGGTTGCCGGGGAGACATTCGTTGGATGACATCACCTCATGGCGTGTGCGTCTTTTCACGAGCCACCTGGGGTCGGCAAAGGTCAAATGCCACTTTCCAATGTGGCCCATGTGGCCCGGTTGCCATGGAGACAGGGTTCCCGTTACCCCACCGGGTCAGAGGTGAAAACATCAAACATACCGATTACATCATCGGCCCCCGGGACTCGTCCTCGGACACGCACACACACACACACACGCACACGCACACACACATGGGTATATTCGTACATGCAGAACCACACACACATGCACACATGAAGGTTCACACACACACACACACACACACACACACACACACAAACACACACCAAACATTTAGCTGTCTTCACAGAGATGGTTTGTCCATGTGCTTCGAGCATCACACATACTTTCCAAGTGGCTTGTAAAAAAGGGCCTGGTTGCTACCCCCCCCCCCCACCACCACCGACCTCCACCCCTCTGTATCACCGCCTCTTGTCGCTCCAGAAACCGGCCAACCACCCGACCGACCAACCAGCACGGGGCTGGAAAGAGGAGCCGTTGTCTGTACGGTACCTCCTCCTCCCAAGTCGCCATGGCAACAAGCACAACCAAAACATTCTAGCCCTGGGATTCCTGACACATTCCGTCCGTCAGTTCGCCAAGATTGATGGAGAAGAACGTAGAGGAGGGGGGGAAAAAAAGGAAAATTAGAGACTTTTGACGGACGAGAGCGGGGTTGGTAGCTAAACGCGTACATGTTCTTTGGGTTGGCAAAGGTATTAAGGTATTCAAATTTTAATCTAGATCAGAATTAATTTAAAAGTTACGAATCAAAAATCAAATCAGTAACAAATCAATTTGGTTACAAATCAATTCAGATGACTTTTTCAATCACTTTTGAAAATGATGATCATTCCAAAATATCCATCTTCAAAAAGCCATTCAAATGACATTTTGAATGACTTCCCAGATCAGCTGGAACTTTCCGGTTGGATCTGAGATGTTAGTGTACAAAATAGGTTTATTAGTGAAAAAGGTTAGTGATTCATTCGATTCACAGACGCTGATCTGCACACCGGGTCGAGTAATGCTCTCAAACCCCATCTGGATGTGTACGCGTTTGATCAAAATGGAATACAACTCTCTTTTCAGTTCGATCTCTGACACAACATTTTCTTTGATTTAATACATTTTCTTTAATCTGGGAAAGTCTCCCCCAATTTTAGAAATAATACTTAATAATAATACTAATAATAAAAACCATACTAATAATAATAATAATAATAATAATAATACATTTATTTTACAGAGCGCTTGAAAGCGCTTGAGAGTGCATGAAACTCAAAGACACTTAAAGTAATCATACAAAGTCATACATTTCAGATGAAAAACAACAGGTTACATGCACAATTAAACACTAAAACACTAAATTAAAAAGCACATTAAAAGCAGTGTGTTCAAATGTTCTGTATGAACTTGACGTTGGTACTTCCCAGATCAGTGGCGGGGTCTCCCCTGCTCGCCCTCAGGGGCATTTTTTCGGTCCACTTACGAAAAAACGGTGTGTTCCGTCAGAAGTGGAGGTCAAAGGTCGAGGTGTCAGGGTCCGGCGATCGGGGGAAATCGGGAAAAGCCGCGCATATATTGACACTAGGGGGCTCCTTCCCACGTTCCTACCCATGTCACTTCCTGTCTGGCCCTTGGACGGGCGGGAATTCTGGGAATATTCGCTGGTTGGCACGGCGACGGGCCTAAGCGGAGCTCAAAACATTTTGGAATAACCTCTTCTCTGGGGCATTTTGGCTAGTCATGGTTATTCACACACACACACACACACGCACACACACACACACACATTACGCACACACAACTGTGTGTGTGTGTGTGTTTCAGCAGCTGTCACTGTGCTTCAATATACACACGTCAGTGATGGATATGAGCAAACTTTCACAAAAGTTTCAAAAAGTTTGACCGAGCAGGCAGCTAGCAGGTAGCTAGCGCAAAAGAATACATAGAGAGGAGGAGGAGGAGAGGAGGAGGAGAGAGGGGGAGGAGAGCAGGAGGAGAGGAGGAAGAGAGGAAGAGGAGGGGAGGAGGAGAGAAGAGCCGGAGGAGACCAGGAAGGCAGGAGAAGTGGAGAAGAGGAAGAGGTGAGGTGGAGGAGATGAGGAAGAGTGGGAGAAGGAGGAACGAGTGCAGCTCCTTTGCAGAGTCGGGAAGAAAGGAGAGATGAAAGAGGAGGAGGAGGAGAAGGAGGAGGAGTTGGGAGGGGGTGGAGAAGGAGGGCCGTGTGTTCATCGGGGCCCGGCCTCAATGATCACAGGGGCCCGCGGCAACGCTGCCAAACAAAGGTCCCGTGTTTGTGTGTGTGTGTGTGGTGTGTGTGTGTGTGTGTGTGTGTGTGTGTGTGTGTGTGTGGTGTGTGTGTAGAGTGTGCATGCACACGCACACCAACCCAGATAAGGACCGGGGCCAGCGCACTCTCTTAGCTCTCTCTTCTCCTCTCTCCCATCTCCCCCCCCCTCCTCTCCTTCCCTCTTCTCCTGTTCCCCACACACCTCCATCTCACCTCTCTCCCCCTCCTCCCCCTTCCTCCCCTCTCCTCTCCCTCTCCTCCTCCCCTCTCGCTCCTCATCCACTCTCCTCTCCTCCTTCCCCTCCTCCCCTCTCCTCCTCCTCCTCCTCCCCCCCTCTCCCATCTCCCTCCTCCCCTCTCCTCCTCTTCCACTCTCCTCTCCCTCCTCCTCTCCTCCTTCCCTTCCTCCCCTCTCCTCCTCCTCCTCCCCCTCCTCCCATCTTATCTCCTCCTCCTCCTCTCCCTCCTCCTCTTCTCCTCCCCGCTCTCTCCCTCCTTTCCTCTCTTCTTCCTCCACCTCTTCCCCTCTACTCTCCCTCCTCCTCCCCCTCTCCTCCTCTTCCTCCCCTTTCTTCCTCCTCCACCTCTTCCCCTCTACTCTCCCTCCCCCTCCCCTCTTTTCTCCCTCCTCCTCCCCTCTTCTACACCTTCTCCCCCTCTCCTCCTCCTCCTCCCCTTTCTTCCTCCTCCACCTCTTCCCCTCTACTCTCCCTCCTCCCCCCCCTCTCCTCCCCCTCCTCCTCCTCCCTCTTTC
>CM051009.1:10970072-10975072 GCA_027704905.1 Muraenolepis orangiensis
TGCGTATGTATGGCCCGATAGAGTCGCCCCACCCCCCGCCCCCCCCCCCCACCCCCCCCCCCCCCGCCCCCCCCCCCCCGGCGCGGAACCCAACAACATCCTGTCGTCCTTCCTCCTCATCTTCCTCTGGGATGATGAAGAACGTTCATTATGTCTGAATTAGAAGGCTACATTAGGTCGCTTGCGGCGGGGCTGTGTTGTGTTTGGTAAGAGCGCGCTTTTTTCGGCCATAGAGAGGCTACACTTGAAGAGGTTTGTTGACCTCTGGTCGGTCCGTCCGTCCACTCGGTCGGATCAGGACAGAAAGTCGGAACGGAAAGTAAACATTTCAGTTGGTCTGAGTCACATGGGGGAGGAGATCAGATCTGGCACAATTAAGTGAAGAAACAGTGTCCTGTAAAGATAAACAACTCACTGGCTCTCTACTACTCTCTCTCTCTCTCTCTCTCTCTCTCCTCCTCTCCTCTCCCGTCTCTCTCTCTCTCTCTCTCTTCTCCCTCTCCTCTCTCTCGCTCTCTCTCTCTCCTCTCTCTCGTCTCTCTCTCTCTCTCTCCTCTCTCGTCTCTCTCTCCTCTCTCTCTCTCTCCTCTCTCTCTCTCTCTCTCTCCTCTCTCTCTCTCTCTCTCTCTCTCTCTCTCTCTTGCGCGTGTTGTTTGTACGATAGAGAGAGAGAGAGAGAGAGAGAGAGAGAGAGAGAGAGAGAGATAGAGAGAGAGAGAGAGAGAGAGAGAGAGAGAGAGAGTGAGGGGAAGTGAGAGACAGACAGAGGTTATCTCTAGAGTGTTCTGAACCCGTTCCGAACTCCCTGTGACTTCCTGTGACCTACCGGTGGTCTACCGGTCGACCTTGTCACTCTGCAGACGACGAGCAGTCGATTGCATTGTCCCCACTGTTTTCTAACTTTCTCGGCACATACACAAAATAAAACAAATAAACACCTACATACACAACGCGCCGTCCGTCTGACAACGTGTTCATCAGCGCAAACGTGACTAGCAGGTCTGGGCTTTCTGGCCAGCAGGGCCCCGTGTCAAAACAAGAAGAATCCCACGCAGTTTCCTTAAGCTGACGTGGCCAGCTTGTTTACATATGATATTGCCTGTGTGTGTGTGTGTGTGTGTTGTCCTTCTCTCTGTCTCTCTCTGTCTCTCTGTCTCTCTGTCTCTCCCTCTTTGTCTCTCTCCTTGGCGTGTGTCTCTCTCTCTCTCTCTCTCTCTCTCTCTCTCTCTCTCTCTCTCTCTCTCTCTCTCTCTCTCTCTCCTCTCTCTCTCTCTCTCTCTCTCTCTCTCCCTCTTTCCATCTCTCTCTCTCTCTCTCTCTCTCTCTCTCTCTCTCCTCTCTCTCTCTCTCTCTCTCTCTCTCTCTCTCTCTCTCTCTCTCTCTCTCTCTTTCCATCTCTCTCTCTATCTGTCTCTCCCTCTTTGTTTCTCTGTTTGGCTCTCCCTGTGTGTCTCTGTGTGTGTGTGTGTGTCTCTGTGTGTGTGTGTGTGTGTGTCTCTCTGTGTGTGTGTGTGTGTGTGTGTGTGTGTCTCTCTCTGTCTCTGTCTCTCTCTCTCTGATAGATTGCTATTTCAACATGTTCAACCTGATTGGTCCTAATTGATCGAGCATAATATTTCAAGTTGAAGTGTCCGTAACGGAGCAGAAAGAAACTTAGGGAAGACGATTTATTACTTAGGACGCCATTTGGGGGCACTCTTGTTAACTAATTATAAATGTTAAGTAAATAGAGGAGGAAAAGGGAGTCAAAACAGAGAGGGAAGGAATGACAAGGGGACTGTTCATCCCGTCATCCCGTTATTTTCCGTTTTCAAATCTAATTTCCCTCATCCCTCGTCATGACATCATGCCATACCACTGGCCATATCGCTGTCATCTCTGCCTGGAGCTCAGGCCAGGGGTTGGTGGTAATGGTGGTGGTGGTGGTGGTGGTGGTGGTGGTGGGTGGTGGTGGTGGGGGTGGTGGTGGGGGTGGTGGGGGTGGGTGGTGGTGGGTGGTGGTGGGTGGAGGCGGTGGTGGTGGTGGGGGTGGGTGGTGGTGGGTGGTGGTGGGTGGTGGTGGTGGTGGTGGTGGCGGTGGTGGGAGTGGTTTTAAACCAGTAAGATATTCCCTTGTTCCTCGATCACAATGGTCCCAAAGACCTGGTGTGTTAAGGGGGGGGGGGGGGGGGGGGGGGTGGTCGTGACCATCACCCGAGGAGGAGGAGGAAGAATGTCCTCGGTTGAGACCGCGCTTTATCACCACTCAGTGGATGACATCATCATAGTCGCCGCGGTAACGCTGACATCACATTTGGTTTCCTTTTTTTTGCATATGCAATATCTTGTGTGTTTTTCTGTCTCTGTCTCTGTCTCTCTCTCTACATATATATATATATATATATATATATATATATATATATATATATCGCTGTGTCTTTCTGTCGCTCTCCCCCTTTCTCTCTTTCACTCTCTTTCACTCTCTCTCTGTCTCCCTTCACCGCTATCTCTCGCTCTTTCTCTTCCTCTCTCTCTCTCTCTCTCTCTCTCTCTCTCTCTCTCTCTCTCTCTCTCTCTCTCTCTCTCTCTCTCTCTCTCTCTCTCTCCTCTCTCTCTCTCTCTCTCTCTCTCTCTCTCGCTTCATCTCTCACTCTGTATATCTGTCTCTTTCTCTCTTTGTCTCTCTCTCTCTGCTCCGTGGATGACATCATAGTCGTCCCGGTAACAGTGACACACCACATTACGCCACGCACACATATACATGTATGTGTGTGTGTGGTGTAACTAGAATCCGAAGGACCCCTTGATTGACACTTGAAAGCAGACCCCACTTAGCCTCAACACCAACAAGATTGTGTTTCCTCTTATCTTTCCGTTGAATACCCGGTTGTTTCTGGTCTTTATCCATAGGTGGCGCTGTTGCCAACAGTCCACCATCCAAACCTGCATTTCAGAAACATATATATATATATATATATATATATATATATATATATAACTAACATATAAGTGTCTGAGAAGCTTCACCCTCTCTATCTCTCTCTCTCTCAGACATGCGCAGACATCCACACACACATCCTTCACACACACCCTCACACACATCCACACACACATCCACACACACACACACCTCCACATACACACACATCCACCTCCACACACACATCCACACTCACATCCACACCCACACACACATCCACACACATCTCCTCATACAGCTCCACACACACACACATCCACACGCACCTCCACACATATCTACACACACTCATCAACACACACCTTCACACACACACACTCATACTTCCACACACACACGCACACATCCACATACACCTCCCCACACAAACCTCCACACACACATGCCTTCACACACACAGACACGCCTTCACACACACCGCTACACACACACACACACCTCCACACACCCCCCCCACACACACACCACAACACACACACACACACACACACACACACACACACACACACACATCAAAATACACCTCCCCACACAAACCTCCACACACACATCCACACAAAGTCTTATTTCAGTTACAGAGGCCAAAACGTTCCCCGTGATTGCCAGCGGGTATTTCACACACTGGGTATCTAGCCTCAGACTGGCAGCACAAGGCTCTCATCGGGTGGAATTACCCCTTGGATAAGTGTGTGTGTGTGTGTGTGTGTGGGTGGGTGTCTGTGGTTGGTGGAAATGACTGTCTATGCTGGGGATACGGATTCTTGACCTTAATTCCATTCCATCCAAGTTAACAGTTTAACTTCACCGACTCTGATGTCACGAGCGTCTAGCTTTATGCCCACACACACACACACCGTATATCATCTAACACGGAAACCCTGTCATTTCTATCTTAACAACTAAACGCCATTAGCATATATAACAAGAGGTTTAAATCAGAATGTGATTTAACACTTTTAACCCAAGTTACACCAGTAATGTTAATGGATGCTTTTATATAGGCTTTTATCCAAAGAGCTTTACAAGTCATGACTCACATTCACCCATTCATACACCGACGGCGGAGTCAGCCATGCAAGGAGACAGCCGGCACGTCAGGAGCAGTTAGGGTGTTAGGGTGTCTTGCTCAAGGACACCTCGACAGCTTTTTGCTAGGATGAACCGGGGGATCGAAAACCAGCAACCTTCCAGGTTGTGAGGCGACCGCTCTACCTCCTGAGCTACACTGCCCCTCACAAAGACCATTTCTCTACCAGTCTGTGATCTCGGTGTGGGTCATCCAAACCCACTAAACAACTCAGCCATTCATACACTTCATATCAAATGAACACTGGTGTTGGCTGTAATTGCCCCCCCCCCCCCCCCCCCCATCGGCTGTGTGACTGCTGCTGTCACTGGGCCCTTTGTCTCCTGGAGGGGAAGGGCCTCCTGCCTCCTCTTCCTTCTCCTCCCAGACCGCTGATGACATACTGGGGGATCCCCAGTCCCGATCTGGATGGGGACACACACACACACACACACACACACACACACACACACACCACACACACACACACACACACACACACACACACACACACACACACACACACACACACACACACACACACACACACACACACAGTGTTTCTCTGCATTTAACACCATCCTAGCATTAGGAGCAGTGGGGCAGCTATTGTGTGTATATACAGCACCCGGGAGCGGTGTGTAGGGGGGGAGGTCTGGTGCCTTGCTCAAGGGCACCTCGGCCTTGTACCGGAATTGTACCTTCCGGGTTCTCAAGCCAAGTCTCAACAGACTGCGCTATCCTGCCGCCCGATGCGCGTGCAATCTCGCCACCACGGCGGTATTGTGATGGGAAACTCAACACACACACACACACATACACACACACACACACACACACACACACACACACACACACACACACACACACACACACACACACACACACACACACACACCTAGTGCCACCTGTTGTAGTGGCCGTGCCACTACATCTTTGTACGCAGAGGGGGATATGGCCCCCTCCCCCCACCAG
>CM051009.1:10987572-10995072 GCA_027704905.1 Muraenolepis orangiensis
AGTGTGTGTGTATGTGTGTGTCGGAGTGTGTGTGTGTGTGTGTGTGTGTGCGTGCGTGTGTGTGTGTTCCTGTCTGATTGACCTCCAGAAGGATATGGCGGGGGGATCTTTGTGTGTCTTGGCCGAAGGTTTATCATTTTTCCATGAGGTCTGGAAGTGCTTCCAAGATGTGGGGTTACTGGGAGCAGTGTTTTTACACACACACACACACATTCAGATACACACACACATACTCACACACATTCACATTCACATGCACATGCACATACACACACGTACACATACGCATACGCACACACACACATGCACACAGACACACACATATACAGACCCTTACAGGAAGCAAGGAAAATCAGACGATTTCATGCACAGCTTCAGATGCGCATACACACACACACACACACACACACACACATACACACACACACGCACACACAAGGAAGCCGTAGCATATCGAATTCTGTAGATTTTATCTCAATATTTTACGGCGTTTACCTCAGAGTCCGGTCTACTTCTCAATGTCATGAACATTCTTCACATTACACACACAGCAAGGAACCACGCATATTCATACGCCCCCAGCTGTACCCCGGCCTTACCCCCGGCCTTACCCCCAGCCTTACCCCCGGCCTTACCCCGGCCTTACCCCCGGCCTTACCCCCGGCCTTACCCCCGGCCTTACCCCCAGCCTTACCCCCGGCCTTACCTCCGGCCTTACCTCCGGCCTTACCCCCGGCCTTACCCCCGGCCTTACCCCCGGCCTTACCCCGGCCTTACCTCCGGCCTTACCCCCGGCCTTACCCCGGCCTTACCCCCGGCCTTACCCCCGGCCTTACCCCGGCCTTACCTCCGGCCTTACCCCCGGCCTTACCTCCGGCCTTACCCCCGGCCTTACCTCCGGCCTTACCCCCGGCCTTACCTCCGGCCTTACCCTCGGCCTTACCCCCGGCCTTACCCCCGGCCTTACCTCCGGCCTTACCCCCGCCTTACCCCCGGCCTTACCTCCGGCCTTACCCCCGGCCTTACCCCCGCCTTACCCCGGCCTTACCCCCGGCCTTACCTCCGGCCTTACCCCCGGCCTTACCTCCGGCCTTACCTCCGGCCTTACCCCCGGCCTTACCTCCGGCCTTACCCCCGGCCTTACCCCCGGCCTTACCTCCGGCTTACCTCCGGCCTTACCCCCGGCCTTACCTCCGGCCTTACCCCCGGCCTTACCCCCGGCCTTACCCCCGGCCTTACCCCCGGCCTTACCCCCGGCCTTACCCCGGCCTTACCCCCGGCTTACCCGGCCTTACCCCCGGCCTTACCCCGGCCTTACCCCCGGCCTTACCCCCGGCCTTACCCCCGGCCTTACCCCGGCCTTACCTCCGGCCTTACCCCCGGCCTTACCCCCGGCCTTACCCCGCCTTACCCCCGGCCTTACCCCCGGCCTTACCTCCGGCCTTACCCCGCCTTACCTCCGGCCTTACCCCCGGCCTTACCTCCGGCCTTACCCCCGGCCTTACCTCCGGCCTTACCCTCGGCCTTACCCCCGGCCTTACCCCCGGCCTTACCTCCGGCCTTACCCCCGGCCTTACCCCCGGCCTTACCTCCGGCCTTACCCCCGGCCTTACCCCGGCCTTACCCCCGGCCTTACCCCGGCCTTACCTCCGGCCTTACCCCCGGCCTTACCTCCGGCCTTACCTCCGGCCTTACCCCCGGCCTTACCTCCGGCCTTACCCCCGGCCTTACCCCCGGCCTTACCTCCGGCCTTACCTCCGGCCTTACCCCCGGCCTTACCTCCGGCCTTACCCCCGGCCTTACCCCCGGCCTTACCCCCGGCCTTACCCCCGGCCTTACCCCGGCCTTACCCCCGGCCTTACCTCCGGCCTTACCCCCGGCCTTACCCCCGGCCTTACCCCCGGCCTTACCCCCGGCCTTACCCCCGGCCTTACCCCCGGTCTTACCTCTGGCCTTACCCCCGGCCTTACCCCCGGTCTTACCTCTGGCCTTACCCCCGGCCTTACCCCCGGCCTTACCTCTGGCCTTACCCCCGGCCTTACCCCCGGCCTTACCTCTGGCCTTACCCCCGGCCTTACCCCCGGCCTTACCTCCGGCCTTACCCCCGGCCTTACCTCCGGCCTTACCCCCGGCCTTAACCTCCGGCCTTACCCCCGGCCTTACCTCCGGCCTTACCCCCGGCCTTACCTCTGGCCTTACCCCCGGCCTTACCCCCGGCCTTACCTCCGGCCTTACCCCGGCCTTACCTCCGGCCTTACCCCCGGCCTTACCCCCGGCCTTACCTCCGGCCTTACCCCGGCCTTACCTCCGCCTTACCCCGGCCTTACCCCCGGCCTTACCCCCGGCCTTACCCCCGGCCTTACCCCCGGCCTTACCTCCGGCCTTACCCCCGGCCTTACCTCCGGCCTTACCCCCGGCCTTACCCCGGCCTTACCTCCGGCCTTACCCCCGGCCTTACCCCCAGCCTTACCCCGGCCTTACCCCCGGCCTTACCTCCGGCCTTACCCCCGGCCTTACCCCCGGCCTTACCTCCGGCCTTACCCCCGGCCTTACCCCGGCCTTACCTCCGGCCTTACCCCGGCCTTACCCCGGCCTTACCCCGGCCTTACCTCCGGCCTTACCCCCGGCCTTACCTCCGGCCTTACCTCCGGCCTTACCCCCGGCCTTACCTCTGGCCTTACCCCCGGCCGGACCCCAGGCCCGAGAGTCCGCCCCAAAATGTTTTGTAAACCACCGCCAATGGCAGCAGTTAGCGATCGGCCACCTTCGCGTTTTCACACTGGGCTTAAATACGGTATTCGCGGCGCTGCGAAAAGTAGTTTCACTTCGCTTTTGCTTTCACACTGGCAAGTAATGCGCATTCGCTAGCCAACTAGTGCGCATTAACTAATCCACCTTGGGTAGGTGGTTTCGATCCCGAAGTAACTCGTTCAGGTGCAAAGCAATAAAACTACTACGGGTTTCGCTTCTCGTGTGTGTGTGAACAGAATCTGAACGAAAACCTGGTATCGAGTGCGCAGCGAACCGCGAAATTAGAAGAGAGTGTGAACATGAAGTGTATTCGATGCGCGCTAACTGATACGGTATGGACACCCGTATTAACTAACACGGGAGTCCATACCGTATGCAGTGTGAAAACGGTTTTACAGTTTAGGGGCTTTTTCTGAGTGGGGGGGTGTGGGGGTGAGGGGCGTGAAGTGAGGACCCCGGTCAGCGGAGGTTAGTCCCCGTCTGGTGACAACCAAGACGGTGTGTGCGCCAGAGAGGGACGAATAAGGACTTCCCCTTTAAATCATCCACTTTTTTAAAGGGGGCGCCCTCGACGGACGCTTCCGGCCTGCGTCTGAGTCACCGGGAGAGGAAGTGGACGCGTCACACATTTGAAGAAGTTGTTTTTTAATGTTGAAATGAAAACTCACAACATGTTTTGAGGAATGCTATTTTGGGAGTGTGTGTGTGTGTGTGTGTGTGTGTGTGTGTGTGTGTGTGTGTGTGTGTGTGTGTGTGTGTGTGTGTGTGTGTGTGTGTGTGTGTGTGTGTGTGTGTGTGTGTGTGTGTGTGTGTGCACATCATAGTATACTGTGGAAAATATAAGATTCAAGTGATTCAAGATGTTTTTATTGGCCATGTGCAACAAGTTCAATGGAAGGCTTTCTCCCCATTCACTCTCGCCTTATGAATTACCTACAACAATACTATACTATGTGCTACACTATGCAATGCTATACTATAAACAACACTATATACTACGCACTTTATAGTATAAACAATATACTTTACTATATACTATAAACAACACTATATACCACTATATACTATACTGTATACTATAAACAGCACTATATACTACCTACTATATACTATACTATATACTATAAACAACACTATACTATATACTATACTATATACTATAAACAACACTATACTATATACTATACTATATACTATAAACAACACAATACTTCATACTATACTATAAACAACACAATATACTACCTACTATATACTTTAAACTATATACTATAAACAGCACTATATACTACTATATACTATAAACTATATACTATAAACAACACTATCCTGTATACTATACTATATACAATAAACAACACAATATACTACCTACTATATACAGTACGTTAAACGATATACTATAAACGATATACTATAAACAACACTATATACTACCTACTATATACAGTACGTTAAACTATATACTATAAACGATATACTATAAACAACACTATATACTACCTACTATATACAGTACGTTAAACTATATACTATAAACGATATACTATAAACAACACTATATACTACCTACTATATACAGTACGTTAAACGATATACTATAAACGATATACTATAAACAACACTATATACTACCTACTATATACAGTACGTTAAACTATATACTATAAACGATATACTATAAACAACACTATATACTACCTACTATATACAGTACGTTAAACTATACACTATAAACCGCACAATATACTACCTACTATATACTTGAAACTAGACACAACACTATACTATAACAATGCTATACACAATACAAAGAACCATAAAGTGACAGATGAATGATACAGAGAGAGTTAGGGTTAGGTCACGTAAAGAGAGGGGGGGAAAAGAGACCAACATGATTTGTACCACGAGGTTCCACGGAATGTTCCAGTGGTTCTAAGTTCAAAAAAAAATCACTCAACTTGTTTTCGCGGTCGGATTCTAAATTGTGCCCCGAAGGAGAGATTTGTTTAGAAGAGGAGGTCAGCTTAAATGCATTTAAGCTTGGAGACATGGAGGCATGGGCGTCCAAGGCCTGCCTTCAACAGGTCTGAACGGTTTGAATCCCCCCCCTCTCCACTACCCCCCCCTCCCCCTCTTGAGGCTAACGCTTAGCGATGTGACGCTCACATCTACGCTAACAAGGTGGACCGTAGCTTCGTAGCTAGTGTAAAAAAATGACCTTATCTCTATCTCTCTATTAGGGATATAGTGTGAAAACAACCGTATCTCTATTTAACTATTAGGGTGGGAAAAACAACCTTATCTCTATCTATTAAGGATATAGTGTTAAAACAAACTTATCTCTAGCTATCTATTAGAGGTATAGTGTTAAAACAACCTTATCTCCGTCTATTTATTATAGATAAAGTGTGAAAAACAACGTAATCTATATTTATCTTTTAGAAATATAGTGTGAAGATTTGCATCATGGAGGCAACATTGCTCATTTGCATATACTGCCCACCCAGGTATGTGTGTGTGTGTGTGTGCGTGTGTGTGTGTGTGTGTGTGTGTGTGTGTGTGTGTGTGTGTGTGTGCGTGTGCGTGTGCGTGTGCGTGCGTGCGTGCGTGTGTGTGTGTGTGTGCGTGCGTGCGTCTGTGTGTGTGTGTGTGTGTGTGTGTGTGTGTGTGTGTGTTTAGCCTGTAGCCAGTGAGCTGTGTGTGGGATCTCGGGTGAGTCTTTTGACCCTCAGATGAATAAGGCCTTTTTCCAGACTACAGTCTGGGGAGGAAAGCCTTAAAGTATACAAGTTAAACTCCAGAACAACCAACATTAACCCCCCCTGGACCCCCCACCTGACGATGTGGCGTTCATTTCCCACAAGGTCACATGGGGTCTGTTCAGGCCACTGGCGCTATTGTTGCTTCAAGTGCTAGCAGGAAAAGGACCCGTCGAGAGGAACTTTCCCGGAAGGGGGAGGGAAAACATTTTGGATCTCCAAGGCAAATCCCGCCGCTTGAAGTAAAGGTGTGTGGTGGTCATGTGACTTCTTGAGGATCCATTTCATTGGTCATGTGACTTCTTGAGGTTCCATTTCATTGGTCATGTGACTTCTTGAGGTTCCATTTCATTGGTCATGTGACTTCTTTAGGTTCCATAGCATTGGTCACGTGACTTAATTGGGTTCCAAAGCATTGGTCACGTGACTTCTGACTTTTGTGTATCCGATTTGCCTATACATTTTTCTTACTTTTCGTATCGGATTAGTTTTTTCCCGTATCTGTTGAGTTACGCTAATAACCGCAACACACAATCCCACCACGTCGACCCCGAAAAAGAAGAATCTGCAGAAATTCTGCAGAAACAGACGCCATGTCCATCGACACGATGGACTGGACGGACGGGCGCTTTAATGTGCCGTCCGATCTCCGGCTGTGTCTCTCTCTCTCTCTCTCTCTCTCACTGTCTCTCCCTTTCCAGATGTTCTCCATGACTGTTCTGAAGACAAACACATGGCGCCCGGTTCAGCACACATTGTCTTCTCCCCCTTGGTGTTGTTTATCGCTGTCAGGGGCCAGCTATGCTCCAGGAAAGACATTAGGGTCGAGCGTCGGCCCAATAACCCCAAACTCCATGCAAACTGTTTGGTTTCTTGGACAAATTAGCAGTGTTTTGAGTTTGTTCCTCCGTGGTGTTTTATAGTCCAGCAGGAGCACATCAGGCTCTGTTTATTTATTACTATTTATTGAGCGCCCAACGGACTGCCAACTGACTTTTGATAGTAATGACAGGAAGTCCACACACACACACACACACACACACACACACACACACACACACACACACACACCCGGGCCCTCTCTTCTTCTGCATAGATAAATAGTGACGGTTTGGGTGGATTTTTGGTGGTGGTGATTGATAGTGTTGGTGATAACCAACACTGACTAAGTAAAGATTTGGGTCACGTGAGCTGTGGTGGTCATGTGACTTGTTTAGGTTCCATAGCATTGGTCATGTGACTTCTTTGGGTTACATTGCATTGGTCATGTGACTTATTTGAGTTCCATAGCATTGGTCATGTGACTTCTTTCGGTTCCACAGCATTGGTCATGAGACTTCTTTGGGTTCCATTGCATTGGTCATGTGACTTCTTTAAGTTCCATAGCATTGGTCATGTGACTTCTTTGGGTTACATTGCATTGGTCATGTGACTTCTTTCGGTTCCACAGCATTGGTCATGTGACTTCTTTGGGTTCCATTGCATTGGTCATGTGACTTCTTTAAGTTCCATAGCATTGGTCATGTGACTTCTTTGGGTTACATTGCATTGGTCATGTGACTTCTATGAGTTCCATAGCATTGGTCATGTGACTTCTTTGGGTCCCATAGCATTGGTCATGTGACTTCTTTAGGTTCCATAGCATTGGTCATGTGACTTCTTTGGGTTACATAGCATTGGTCACGTGACTTCTTTGGGTTCCATGGCATTGGTCACGTGACTTCTTTGGGTTCCATAGCATTGGTCACGTGACTTCTTTGAGTTCCATAGCATTGGTCAAGTGACTTCTGTAGGTTCCATAGCATTGGTCATGTGACTTCTTTAGGTTACATTGATTGGTCATTCGGTATTTTGCGTTATTTCGGGGTCGCAATTTGATTAAAAATCGTTTCTCAAGGGGTACTCATATAAGGATGTAATCTACAGAAAAATTTGCCCTGAAAGAAGAGTAAAGTGTGTGTGAGATGATGTCTTTTTAATATATTTT
>CM051009.1:11007572-11015072 GCA_027704905.1 Muraenolepis orangiensis
TTCGGTTTGGGTGACAAATAAGGGGTTGTTTTGGTTATACAAAAAAACTGATATATATATATATATATATATATATGTAAAGAATTGAATTATTATTATTATTTAATTTTTTTCAACCAATTCATTCCACGAGGGGGAGGTGGGGCAGTGGTGCGGGGTATGAAAAGTGTGAAAAAAACTGCATTCTATATATATATACTGTATATATATTTATATATATATATATATATATATATATGATATATATATATGATATATACCAGAGTTTTCTCAGGAAAAATGGGGGGGGGGGGGGGAGTGGGGGGTTTGGGTGGTAAATATGTCACCTGTCTGCAGCTGAAAAACAAGCTGCAGCAAACAGCAAAGGCCTTATTTCATTGGCCTGGCTTCACTCCAGAGCTGCAGACAGGTCCCGGACGGGGGGGACGGGGGGGACGGGGGGGGACGGGGGGGACGGGGGGGACGGGGGGGACGGGGGAAATGCAGAAAGACACCTGCAAACTTTTGAACTTTGCACGCATTTAACCTGAAAATACCTAATTGATTCCACACACACCAGACACACACACACCCACACACACACACACACACACACACACACACACACACACTGTGTGTATTACATTCTGGATACTTCAGATTCTTCATCATGATGGTTTCTAAACCTACAGGTGAATCAACCACGGAAGGCACTGGAAGACTTTCCTTTGAAAAAGCCTCAATCTCCATTACTCCAATGTTTGCTGCTGAAGTATGCGTCCCAAATCACACAAAAAAAGGCTTATTTTGGGTTGTTTGTCGTTCGCTTGGTTTTCCATTGGTTTTTTCCATTTCCAACAGTCAAAGCTAATTTCAAGCTAACTTTTGGAAGTTTGCACAAAAAGGAAATGTGAATTAGTTGTGTTTCCATCAACTAGTTGCGGCGAACAAACTACGTCAGCGATGACGGATATCGGGCGGTGTCAGGAACGCTTGCGAAGAAGCCGACAGAAGCGTAAGTCACATGAGTTCAAAGTTCAATACGTCAGAGTTGATTCGGCAAAGTTGTTTGTCCATCTCTGCTTTTGCGAATGAACTCGATTCAAATCATTCAGAAACCACCTCAAGCGAGCGTATCAACTTTTATGCGAATCAAAGGAAGTTGACTAGAATTTGGCCGTTGCAATCAACATTTTTTTAATGCCGTCCTTCAAAATGCTAATCGAAATAGGGTGATGGTAACCCGACTACTGTTTTGTTCCTTTGGTCCTTCTACGATATCTTGGGGGCTTTGCACTCGTTTTGGATAATGATGCACATACCGCATGGTCCTTCACATGCTGGTCATGCTGGTTCTTCCTCAGCGGTCCGCATTCATGCTAGCGACTCCTGGCTTCTCATCCTCCAGCCTGAAGTCTTTCCTCTTATCCTCACTCTTGACGCTCACATATTCACCGTGCCGGTTCATTTGAAGCAATCCTCATGTTGTGTTTTTTTTTTCAAGGATCGAGGTGAGTGTGTGTGAACTGATCAAGCGTTGTAGGATAACCACAAATAAGTGTGATTTGAAAAATCGGCCGGCAATAGAATGGCGATACTTTTTTTGGTTGTGTTTTGGGCACTAGGCCCAAAATCAGTGCTATTTGGTTGGTTAGGATTCGCTTTTAGCGAATATTTGTAATATTTGTAAGTACAATCGAATGCTTACGCCATGACGCTTCCGCACTACTTGTGCCGCATCGGAATTTTACCCCCCGGCGGGCGCAAATATTTTGGTCCACTCAGGACCACATTGCTGGCGGTGAGAGGGTGATGGCTGTCTGTGTCTGAGCCCATAATGAGCAGTGTTGTCTGGGCGCTACGCCAGGTCCTTCAGGTGAGGGAAAACACACTGAGAGAGGGAGAGTGTAAACAGAGGGGGGAAACACACACACACACACACTCACTCATACACACACACACACACATACACACACCATACACACACACACACATACTCACACACATACATACATACATACATACATACATACATACATACATACATACATACATACATACATACATACATACATACACATACCATACACACACACACACACACACACACACATTCTCACACACACACACACACACACACACACATACATACATACATACACACACACATACATACATACACACACCATACACACACACACACACACATATATACACACACACCATGCACACACACACACACACACATACATACTCACATACACACACACACACACACACACACACACACACATACATACATACACACACACACACACACACACACACACCCACACACTCACTCAAACACCCACTCTGTCACCTGTTAACACCACAAATACACAACTGAACCACTTTCTTTCATATTTTCCTTCCTTGTAACTTTCTTTGGGTTAACTTTAGATCTTCCTGAACCTTTCTTTTGCATCTTTCTCGCTTTCTCGTCATTTCTTTCAAACCTAAAAGTTAATGCGATATTAAAAATCGAAAAATTATAATAATTAAAAAATCACTCCAACCGCTCCGTCACCCGGTAATGAGCTACTGGGGAAAGTATGTATCGGAAAGTATCGTGTGTGTGTGTGTGTGCGTGTGTGTGTGTGTGTGTGCGTGTGTGTGTGTGCGTGTGTGTGTGTGCGTGTGTGCATGTGCCCGCGCATGCGTGTGTGTGTGTGTGTGTGTGTGTGTGTGTGTGTGTGTGTGCGTGTGCCCACGCACGCGCGCATGTGTGCGTGTGTGTGTGTGTGTGTGTGCATGTGCCCGCGCATGCGTGTGTGTGTGTGTGTGTGTGTGTGTGTGTGCGTGTGTGTGTGTGCGTGTGTGTGAGTGTGCCCACGCACGCGCGCATGTGTGCGTGTGTGTGCCCACGCACGCGCGCATGTGTGCGTGTGTGTGTGTGTGCATGTGCCCGCACATGCGTGTGTGTGTGTGTGTGTGTGTGTGTGTGTGTGTGTGTGTGTGTGTGTGCATGTGCCCGCGCACACGTGTGTGTGTGCGCATCTGTGCGCGTGTGTCTGTGTGTGTCCGTGTGTGTGCGTACTTGTGCCCACGTGTGTGTGTGTGTGTGTGTGTGTGTGCTCGTGTGTGTGCGCGTGCACGTGTGTATGTGTACTAAAGAAGCATCGCCCCCCCGTCCCGTCCCGTCGCCGTAACAACCAAACCCACCCACCTGTTCCGCCAGACCATAATATAACCGGGGATTAGAAAGGGAACACTGGGGGAAAATAAACAGAGCGAATGTCTCGAGACGTCTGATTGGTTTAACCCCCTCCTTTGAAGGACACCTCGTCGTCCATTGCCCCCCCCCCCCCCCCCCCCCCCCTCGAAACGAGACCAACCCAAAAAAGCGATTAGTTAATGGATACTTCAGGGGTCCTTCCAATGGCAGGAGGGGTCGTCGTGACAACGGGATTTTTTTAAACAATAACTTCGCTGCATCACATGATCTCACCCCCAGGGGGGACCGCACGCATTCCAGGGCGGAGGGGGGGGCGGTGGTGGAGGGGGGGATGGGAAACATGAGCGTGAAAGCGGGTTACAAAAGTTAACAAATAACGCCATTCCCTCCCACACACACACACACACACACACACACGCATACGCACACACTTACACACACTTACACACACACACAGGCACACGCACATGTACACACACATTTACACACACACACACACATACGCACACACTTACACACACACACGCACAGACATACACACGCACACACACACCTGGCAGCGGAGACACAGACCCCCGGACCACACAGTAAGAGCCGTGGGTAGGGGAGAGCTATTAACATAACAAACCACACACACACCGACACACACACCGACACACACACCGACACACACACACACACACACACGTGCACTCGGGTTGGCGAGCTAGCTCCCACATTGCATGGGAATTCATTCTTTCTGGGATTCTGCCGGATGGGAGGATGAAAAACTCCCATGATGCCGGGCGTGTCCCCTATGCCGGAATGTTGAGATGCTGTGGATACGGCCTCTGCTGATTGGCCGATTTCCCTCCCCCCCCTCCCCCCTTGAGCGTGGAATAGCATTTTTTCGTACGATTTTTGTCGATATCTGCAACTTTATTGTTTTTGTTGATAGACAGTGTGTGTGTGTGTGTGTGTGTGTGTGTGTGTGTGTGTGTGTGTGTGTGTGTGTGTGTGTGTGTGTGTGTGTGTGTGTGTGTGTGTGTGTGTGTTTCCGAACTAATCCCGAGCAAACCGCTTCATCGGTAAAAATGTCGGGAAACGGTGTCAGTATCGCACGTAGCAGCTTGTGTGCTGGGGTTGGACCGTTTTGTTCGAATTTGTGACGTGGCAAATTTTCCGCGTACGCTGATGAAAATGGAAAAATGGTAAAAAGTTAAAGTAGTAAAAAAAAAAAAATGGGAACGTTTTCTTTCTTCTCTCCCTGAAGCGGCGGCACCTGTGACCTTTGACCTGGTGACGTCTCGGGGCGTTGTGAATGTGATGTTGACCATGTGCTTCACATTGTGCCCTCAAAACTGTGACCAGCAGCAGAACCTGGGTGTGTCCTGTGTATTCTGTGTGTGTGTGTGTGTGTGTGTGTGTGTGTGTGTGTGTGTGTGTGTGTGTGTGTGTGTGTGTGTGTGTGTGCGTGTGTGTGTGTGTGTGTGTGTGTGTGTGTGTGCATGTGCGTGTGTGTGTGTGTGTGTGTGTGTGTGTGTGTGTGCGTGTGTGTGTGTGTCTGTGGCTCGGGCTACGAGGCATTCTTCGCATTACAAGGGGAAAGAAAGTTGACTTCACACGCAAAGAGCCCAGGATTCATGGCTGTTTTTAGCACATATCAGCTATTGATTAGGTTAGCATGAGCCTCTACTTTATGCTAGGTGTTAGCAGTAGCACATGGTCAATAATGCCATCGGTATGTTTTTGTAAGACCTAATGGGACCGGGTAAAATTATAAATAAAGCCAAAAAAAGAATAAATACAACTAACCCTAACCCCTTTGAAACGGTTTAACTTCTTACGAATACATTACATATAATTATATGAATTGAAAACCTAACTTGGACACTTTGGAGAAGGCCAACAGTGTTCCCTTCCTCATAAATGTAATAATTTATCCCTTCCTAATTGACACACTACTCTATATATATAATGTACCATTGAACCATTGAGCAATGCAACAAGTGTTGCATTGCTGATATGTTTGTTGCAATGGTGCCCAAGGAGGTGGGTGTGTAAACCTAGCACAAAAACGCCAATAATGCAATCTGTTTATAAAGCCGCGTATTTTACAGCTCTCGTAACAAACCGTACGACTCTTACGACTCTTCCCGATTTGTTTCATTGTCTTTTCATTATTTTTTCACACTTTTTCACTATTTACGCTGTTCTATTCTCAGGTTCGTCTCGATTAAGTCTGGTAAAGATCGGACTTAGCTAAATACATAACAATTCAAGTCATTTAGAAACAAACAACACTGTTCGATTCATTTGGAGGTGAAAACTGTTTTCAGAAAAACACATTTTTATTCTAATACAACAACAAGATGTACTACAATTTAACCTTGGAGTTATTTCAGCGGATCGCTCTGATCCAGAGCGACTTTGAGGAATACAGGTCATGGATTAAGGAGAAGGTCCGGGGGGGGGGGGGGGGTCTGGCTCAAGGATAGACTTCCGACATACAGACATTGGGGGTTCGAACCCGGAACCTTTCGCCTCACGGGAGTCAAACACCCAGTACACTAGAATTCCCTGCCCCCCCTCAATTGAAACCAAATATACAACATTTAATTTACATTGGCTTGCGACATACAGTATGCATGGTCATGCATACACACACACACACACACACGCACGCGCACACACACACACACACACACACACACACACACACACACACACACACACCATAATGATATTACCTCATCAATTCTGGATGTTTTGATTCAAGACATATGAACATAATAAGAGTCAACAATCATATTTTCCCCATTTCCATAATTCATGAGGCACTTTGCGCATTAGAAAACTTGAGCATTACAAAGCATGACAGCATGAGGGAGAAAGTGAGAATGTTGTCAAGTTTGAGTTGTTGTTGCACACACACACAGTCACACACACACACACACACACACACACACACACACAGTCAAAACACACACACACACACACATTCACACACACACACACACACACACACACACACACACACACACACACACACACACACACACACACACACACACACACACACACACACACAGTCACCAGTCACACACACACACACACACACACACACACACACAGTCACACACACAGTCACACACAGTCACAGTCACACACACACACACACACACACACACACACACACACACACACACACACAGTCACACACACACACACAGTCACACACACACACACACACACACACAGTCACACACACACACACAGTCACACACACACACACACACACACACACACACACACACACACACACACAGTCATACACACACACACACACACACACACACACACACCCAGCTACCGTTTGTCCTCGAGTGCAATGTGTTACCAGCAGTAGCCTCCTCTTTCCATCGTTGTTGTTCCGGTGGAAAACTGCAGCTCACACTTCACAGTATTTCAAGCTAAATAATAATAATCACATTGACGTCCGGCCGAAACGTTACGTCTGACACTTAAAAGTTCACGAAGTTAGCGTCGACGGCGTCCCAAGGATATACGCCATCGACCGGCGGCTGTAAATGTGCGCCTCAACCGGAAGTCGGCGTTAGCTTGCGCGGGAGCACGGCCCGCGGTTCGATTCCAGTGTCGGCTGGTATTCGGATGTGTTTTCGCCAACATTGTTGTTGTCATGTGACAACATGTCACGCACGCTAACGAATGCACACAGAGAGAACGTGAGAGGAACCTTCCGGGTGTCCCATCTGTCAAGGTGAAAGCCGGCGTTAGCCTACGTCTCGGGCTACCTTTCCCGCGTGCGTGTGTTTCCATTCCCTTGAGGAAAGGGAAAAACAAGGAAACAAACAAGCAAACAAACAAACCCCAAAGTAGAAAAGTTTTCACACACACACACACACACACACACACACACACACACACACACACACACACGTCTGTCTTTCTTTTCGGGCAAAGGGCAATAGTGAGAAGGGGGGGTGGGGGGGGGGTTACCATGAAGGCTCCATCCACGGGCAACCAGAACTTAATCTCCTAACCATTTCCTCTCTGTGTCTCTCTCTGTGTCTCTCTTGTGTCTCTCTCCCATTCCCTCTCTTTGTGTCTCTCTTTGTGTCTCTCTTTGTGTCTCTCTTTGTGTCTCTCTCCCATTCCCTCTCTTTGACTCTCTCTGTGTCTCTCTTTGTGTCTCTCTGTGTCTCTCTCCCATTCCCTCTCTCTGTCTCTCTCTGTGTCTCTCTTTGTGTCTCTCTGTGTCTCTCTCTGTGTCTCTCTCTGTCCCTCTCTGTCTCTCTCTCTGT
>CM051009.1:11035072-11037572 GCA_027704905.1 Muraenolepis orangiensis
CACACTCACTCGTCCGTGGACACGCACACTTTTGTGAATATGTGTTACCAATCATCTACTGTGTCCAAACATCCCCATCCAGTCATCCAACCAAACACATCTCTCTCTGTATCTAGCCAAATGTATCTATCATCCATCCAATCAAATGTATCAATCATCCATCCATCCAAATGTATCTATCCATCCATCCAATCACATGTATCAATCATCCATCCATCCAAATGTATCTATCCATCCACCCAATCACATGTATCAATCATCCATCCATCCAAATGTATCTATCATCCATCCAATCACATGTATCGATCATCCATCCATCCAAATGTATCGATCATCCATCCATCCGAATGTATCTATCCATCCATCCAATCACATGTATCAATCATCCATCCATCCAAATGTATCTATCATCCATCCAATCACATGTATCAATCATCCATCCATCCAAATGTATCTATCATCCATCCAATCACATGTATCGATCATCCATCCATCCAAATGTATCTAACATCCATCCAATCAAATGTATCTATCATCCAACCATCCAAATCGATCAATCATCCGTCCATCCAAATGTATCTATCCATCCATCCAACCAAATGTATCAATCATCCATCCATCCAAATGTATCTAACATCCATCCAATCAAATGTATCTATCATCCATCCATCCAAATGTATCAATCATCCGTCCATCCAAATGTATCTATCATCCATCCAACCAAATGTATCTAACCATCTATCCAACCAAAGCCATCCAGTCATCCAACCAAAAGCATCCAACGTATCCATCATAGCACCCTTTGATCCACCATAACACCCCATGCATGCCCACAACACGTAGCGTCATCTCCCTGCTTTTCTTTATGTGGAACGTACCACTTAGACGCTGCAGGGGGGGGTTCCGACGATAAACCTATATAATAACCTACAATAAAACACATCTGTCAATATTTGTGCCGACCACAAGTCAATTTTGGGTTTTTATGAGCATTTTGTGCCGAGAGCCGTGTGTGGACGTGGAGTGAAAATCCACACACTTTTTAATAACTACAGAAATATCAAACGGAAGTCGGGTGTCCAAAGAAACGCACCGCTACACACCGCTATACGTGAGCTAGCTAGTCCAGCGCTCACCGCGCCACGCAAGACGGAGGCGACGAAAACAACACCGTAGGTCCTCATCTGGTCCCTAACATCGGGTCCCTCCTCCTTCCGATCTCCCTTACCCGAATTGGAGAAGCCTGTGGGGCCTATTACCAGGAATAAGGGTAAGAGGGGGGACGAGGAGGAGGTTCTTCCTCAAGTTCCCATGGCGATACACATCTCCTGAGCCATCGCCGTGGGAACCATTGCACAAATGGGACTTTAGACGTTTTTTTTTTCATCCAACGCGGCTTAGGGTCCATTTTTTTTTAAAGGAAGGTCAAAGGTCAGCCGTCTTGCTCAAGCGTCAACCCTTTTAAACTCTTAATTTTGCTCAGTCTCTACCGTCCTCTTTCTCTCTCTCTCTCCTCTATGGTACATAGATGTAGCACAAGATCGCACCGTGGACATACTGTAAGAATAGCATGTATGTGTATACATAGTTGTTACATAACTACTGACTTTGACCCCCTCCCCCCCCCCTCGGGAACAGAAAACACCCCGTGGAAAGGAACAGAAAAACATTCCAAGGGGGGGAACAGTGTCAGGAGGTTACACCCGTCGTCGTCCAGCTACATACATACAGACATACAGAGAGACGGACACATATTACAATATACTAACCCCCCCCACCCCTACTTCCCCCCCGACAACCCCTCCCCCGAAGCAAAACAAAGGCAAGAGTTCGGCATATTTGTGCTGCATTTGTGCTTCTTTGCAACAAAAAAAAAAGATTAAACGAAAAAGGCAAGAGACAGACGGATGACAGAAGAAGGAGGGGGGGGATGAAAGAGTGGTGAGGAAATTAAAAGGAGGGCGAGTGACAGAGAGAGAGAGAGAGAGAGAGAGAGAGAGAGAGAGAGAGAGAGAGAGAGAGAGAGAGAGAGAGAGAGAGAGAGAGAGAGAGAGAGAGAGAGAGAGAGAGAGAGAGAGAGATGGAGTGAAATAGTAATGAGACACGAGTACAAGAAAAGGCAAAGTGAGTTGAGTTGAGACACGGGCCAAAACAGACAAAACAGACAGGAGGTCACGAGAGAGAGAGAGAGAGAGAGAGAGAGAGAGAGAGAGAGGAGAGAGAGAGAGAGAGAGAGAGAGAGAGAGAAGAGAGAGAGAGAGAGAGAGAGAGTAGAGAGAGAGAGAGAGAGAGAGAGAGAGAGAGGAAGAGAGAGACAGAGAGACAGACAGACAGACAGACAGACAGACAGACAGAGTGAAATAGTAATGAGACACGAGTACGAGAAAGGGAAAAGTGAGTTGAGGAGACACGGGCCAAAACAGACAGGAGGTTAGAGAGAGAGAGAGAGGAGAGAGAGGAGAGAGAGAGGAGAGAGAGAGGAGACACACACACACACACA
>CM051009.1:11047572-11060072 GCA_027704905.1 Muraenolepis orangiensis
CGCTGTAGGACTGGTTATTAAAGGCTATTAAGAGATACTGTACTGGGGTGTGTGTTGGGTTGATTCACGTCTAGCCAAGCCAGCCGACGCATCCCATTTCAATCCATATCCGTATCTTGTATCTTGTATCTTGTTTCTTGTATTGTATCTTGTATTGTATCTTGTATCTTGTAGCTTTTATTGTATCTTGTATCTTGTATCTTGTATCTTGTATTGTAGCTTGTATCTTGTATCTTGTATCTTGTAGCTTGTATTGTATCTTGTATTGTATCTTGTATCTTGTATCTTGTATTGTATATTGTATATTGTATCTTGTATCTTGTATTGTATCTTGTATCTTGTATCTTGTATCTTGTTTCTTTTATTGTATCTTGTATCTTGTATATTGTATTGTATCTTGTATTGTATCTTGTATCTTGTATTGTATCTTGTATTTTGTATCTTGTATTTTGTATCTTGTATCTTGTATCTTGTATTGTATCTTGTATCTTGTATTGTATCTTGTTTCTTGTTTCTTGTATTGTATCTTGTATCTTGTTTCTTGTATTGTATCTTGTATCTTGTATATAGTTTCTTGTATTGTATCTTGTATCTTGTGTCTTGTATCTTGTTTCTTGTATTGTATCTTGTATCTTGTATATTGTTTCTTGTATTGTATCTTGTATCTTGTATATTGTTTCTTGTATTGTATCTTGTATATTGTTTCTTGTATTGTATCTTGTATCTTGTATATTGTATTGTATCTTGTATCTTGTATCTTGTATCTTGAATGGGGATGGGGGATATTTTGTGCTAATCGGATAGCACCTTTTTTTGAGAAACTGAACGTCTCCCGGGCCAGCGTGCGAATGCAAAAACAAAGGCGCTGCTTTAGGCGAAGATTGCGCTTCCACAAAATAAGCCAGCTGCAGAATTCTAAGAGAAGAAAATAACCCAGGTTTGACCGAGGGAGAAGGGGGAGTGAGATCCCCAAAAAACTCCACCTTGAACCACTGGAGCCAGACTCCAAATGCCAAAGTATGTGCTGGAAGTGAGTCTCCTGAAGTTCTTCGGGTTTCCCCCTCGAGGTACAACGGTGAAAACTGACAGTCTTTGACACGTTCTGAGTCGATACGCAAAGACCCTCAAAAAGTCAAGGAACGTTCTCCTGGAACCTCCCCGGGAAGATTGAAGAAATGGTGAACCGTGGGCCGACAGCCACTTCCTGTCAGCGCGGTAACACCTCGTGACCAGTGCCTCTTGCCCCGGTGGAATTTGACCCTCACTTAACCCACGCCCTTACCTCGGAATGCGATGTGTGGAGTTTTGGAAATGACTCTTGTAATTTTTCCACCGCGCTGCATGATTAAACATGCTAGGGCTGGGCTAGCACCGCTGGGCTAGCACGCTCGACCGAGTTCACCGTCGCTTGGCTGAATAACCACGACTCCCGGGCGTGATTTCAGTGAAAATTCTTTGAAACTACTTGTGCGTGGCAGAAGAATAAAACGGCGGGTGTCCGTCCGCGGCGATAGTGGACCAGGGGGGAAGGGGACGAAAAGCGGCTCTATCTTTTTAAATAATAAAACGGTTTGAAAGTGGCTTGTTACATCAAAGATGAGACAGAGGTTATGTTTTCACCCCTGTTTGTCTGTTTGTCTGTTTGTTTGTCTGTGAACAAGATCACTCTTGGTAGTTAGATTACTTATGGCCCAAGAAAGAGCTGATTTGGAAGAAAGAGCTGATTTTGGCGCAGATCCAGATCCGAAATCCAGGGGATCCAGGGGACTATTTTGGTGTGGTAGAGGTATGCACTCTACCGAGGGCCCTCTGGTTTTATATGTTTTGTACCACGTTTTAAATGACTTTGAACAGAAGCGATGGTGGAAAGGGGTCAGAGGGTCGTAGGGAGCACAGTATCCCCAACTTTATTACTTATATAAAACAAATAAATACATAAAACTAACGCAAGTTAGTATCAGCTGCTAACGAGTATCAGCTGCTCTCTGATTTTTAGTGCATGTTAAAAAACCAGAGTCTAAGTTCATCACATCATAATATACAAATACTAATTTAACAAATATAAAGTTGTTAATGTTTTCGGCCCGGTCACGGTCCAACCCAGCTCTTCCCGCTCCTAGTCCTGGATTACCGCTGGCTTCCTGGATCCGCGATATCACTGGACTCCGTTCCGAATGCCACTACGTGTATTCCCTGTGGTCCGTGTCAGACTGGACTCACCTGTTTTCAATCACACCTCATTACAAGCTGTATTTAAACCATGTCTTGTCTGCCATTCACCGCTGGATTATCACACGGATTCTCGGAAAGCCTCACGTCTGTTTCAAGTCAAAGTAATCACGTATTGCGTGCTGTTTTTGATTCACCGTGTTTGACCATCGCCTGGATAACCACTTTTGTTGTTGCCTCAGCGTTTTTGTACCATTGCCTCAACCCATAACAGCCTGTTAGCGACTCCTGCTTGCCTTGACAACGTTTTTGGACTGCTATCTACTCTCTCTAATCAGCGCATCCGCTGGTTGATTCAAGTATTTTTGTTACCTTGCTTCTATCACTCTGCTTTTGGGTTTTGATTCAATCAACGTTTGTTTTGTACCTCGTTTTAAAAATCATTTTGGACTGAAATTCTGGCTATAAAGGGTCAGTAGGTCGTATGGAGGACAGTTTCCACAACTTTTATATTTCAAATGAATACATAAAATCAATCCCCAAGTATCAGCTTATCTCATCTTGAGTCTACACACACACAAGCAATGTATATATATATATATATATTTTTACATTTCTTATCAAGTATCACAACATCTCAAGGGGTCGTGTAACAAACGTGTGGGTCTTTTGTTCTCGGCCACCTCTTTCTGTACCGGCGGGACTCTGGAGCATATTTGTGGCACATTCTCCACTATCTCTTTCCACGGTCCTGCTCCCTGATTGGTTGTTCGCTTCCTAGCGGCCTAGAGGTTGTTGCCTCGCCGTGTATCTCCTTACACCTGAACATTTGTTCTTCATTTCCCCTCCTCTCTCTCTCTCTCTCTTGTCTTTTCCTTCGCTGTGTGTGTGTGTGTGTGTGTGTGTGTGTGTGTGTGTGTGTGTGTGTGTGTGTGTGTGTGTGTGTGTGTGTGTGTGTGTGTGTGTGTGTGTGTGTGTGTGTGTGTGTGTGTGTGTGTGTGTGCGTGTATGTCGGTGTGTGTATGTCGGTGTGTGTCTGTGTGCGTGTATGTCGATGTGTGTGTGCGTGTGTGTATGTGTGTGTGTGTGTGTGGGTGCATGCGTGTGTGCGTGTGTTTCTAGTACTGCTTTTAAAACGCAATCACCTCCCGTAATCTTTATCTGGTTGTAAAAAATAATAGACGCGCATTTTATTAGAGCCCCGTTTTTGATAGAAACATAAAAAAAAGGCATGTTTGTACAAATAAACTTGGAGCTTAAACGTCATGAATCAACATTGTTCGGTTGTGTTTTTATGTGCTTCTGACCACCGCAAAGCAATAACCTTTTAAAGGCTCTACTCAATAAACTCTATGCAGGGGTTTTATTAAAACCATTTTAACGAGCATGCGATAATTTCAGTCGGGCCCCTTTGCCAGAACAACCCCATGTCCCGCCCGTGACTGGACTGTGAAGCTGCTCTGTGCTCCGCTGCTCTCCCCTTTAAGGCTCAGTCACACATCCCCGATGTGTGACTGCCATTCCTTGATAGGACCATTCCCGATAAAAAAATTGTCCAAAAGTCGGATCAAGATCCTGTGATTCGTGTCTGGAAATTCACACATTTGTAAAAAAACATTGATTTAATCACGACAATCAGATGTTGCCATTCGACAGAGATCAGACCGTGACCGGACAGTGAACTGACGCTGACAGAAGACATGCGTTAGACATTCGGCAAGATCTGGACTAAATCTGGACTCAATCGGCAAGAAACGGCAATGAAACATTTCTCCAAATCATGCCCGTTCTTCACGACAGCGTCCCGATCCACAGGACACCAGATCCACAGATTTTGATCCGATACAGCAGAATCTGTCACGACATAGTCACGATTGTAATCCGACTAGACCAAATCGGCTGAGTTTCCCGAATGTTCCCGAATGTTACGGGACGCACTAAACTGTCGTGAGTGCTTGGGCCGACCTCTCGGACCTTTCCCGATCCGTAAGACTCTGTTACGGACGTATACGACTGCGTTTTAGACAATGATAGGACATTCCAGATCATTGAGGATAGCAATCCGACTTTTTCACTTTTCGTGTCGCTGTAGCGCTGTCTGATCTCAAACGGGAGCCAAAATCGGGTGTCAGTGTGACCTTTAGAGTCAGCGGAATTTTCCAGAATGTCGGAATACACGCTGGTGTCTTTCATGTCCCTAGCCCCCCGTAGTCTCAGTGACTGTTGTGTTTTGTTGTGTACTCACTCTCTGCTCAGGGGGGATTCCAACCGACGATAACAAGACAACAAGACAATGGCCTCACTCACCCGCTCAACCAATCAGTCAACGGTCAATGTTCGTTGGATTTTCTTGGTTTGTTTTCCGATTTTGACGCGACAGGTGCATCACTGATCGGTAACCCGCCGTTGTTTAAAGGATGAGGATGAAGACGAGGATGACGAGGAGGACGATGCTGATCAAGGTCCTCTGTGAAAAGCCATCACTTTACATTACATTACATTACAGTCATTTGCTAGACGCTGTTGTCCAAAGCCACTTAACAATAAGGTCATTCAACATCAGGTAGACAAGAGAACTAGATCTCTAGTCTGATCTCTGTCGGATCGCATTCGGGAGAATCGGGACACTTCCTGAACAATATCTGATTGTTGTCGTGATTAAATCAATGTTGTTTTTTATACATCGGGGATGTGTGACTGAGCCTTAAAGGGGAGAGCAGCGGAGCACAGAGCAGCTGCACAGTCCAGTCACGGGTGGGACATGGGGTTGTTCTGGCAAAGGGGCCCGACTGAAATTATCGCATGCTTGAAGTCACCAGAAGTCATAGGTGCATTTAATTCCTTCCGGCGAGAAGAGCTATTGCACTATGCTGGAAGGGCATGGACACTCCATCACTGGGAATGTGGAAGAGGGAGCTCTCGGATGGTAAAGGTCTGGAGAGACTGACTTATATTGCTGAAGGCAGGCAGAAAGACTTTGATCAGCTCTGGGAACCATATATGAACATCATGAAGCCTGGGAATATAGGATTTGTCTGAGAAAACAGAATTTAAAGTAGAGGAACTGTTTTTCTTTGTATTTAATCCTGTATTGATGCAAGTTGTATGTGTGTGTGTATGTGTGTCTGTGTGTTCTGGTCTTTGTTACTGTATGTATCTTTGGTGTTACAACTGGACCTTCTGTAGTTACGTTAAGTCTTTTCACGTTAAGCGATGCAAAGGAAGAACAAGTCAAAACTCTCAATTGAAATGCACAACAATGCTTAACAAACTCAAGACAGCCATTAACTAATCATTCAACAAGTGTGGAAACAAAATTCAACAACCAGCTCAACGAGACGCAACACTGAGACAAAACCAGCAAAGACAAATTAGTCTCACTCACCAATGATGAAAAGTCTAAATCCATTCTCCTGTCCTTCTGGATGAATGTTTCGATAGCTGATCACTGCTTTTCAGATCCAAAAGAAGTTGCCTTTCAATAGCTATGGAAGCTAATGCAGTGAGTCGGGATTGTCCTGTTCTGTTCCTCCATATGTTTTTATAACATTAAAATGTCCTTTCCACAGATGCAGTGGTGACGGGAATCGTTAAAACTTTTTTATAATGTCAATCTTTTCACTGAATGGTCGTCTTGAAAAGGGTACTAATAACAATTCCGCAACATCATCTTCACCTGTTGCCATTTAGATGTAAAAAACCTACATAGGAAAAAACCAACGTAGCACTAAGCTAGATCCTCTGTCTGGAGCCAGTGAACTAAATGGACCTTCTAGCGTACTATGGAACTGTGGGGAAATCTGAAAGAATACACCCATTGGCTACATACCAATATATGATTGCTTGATCAAATTGTCAATCCAATGCTCTCATTCAGTTTAAGGGCCAAAGCATTTGCAAGTACTTTGGTTGAAGGATATTCTTCCCAGCAACCCAGAAAAATATCTGATTGGTTGCATTTTTTTTCTAACACAAAACCACTCAAATGCGTCGTGCATGGACCGAGAAAGACAAACAAATCAACGTAACACTGTAATATAACAGATAACAACACAGATACCATTCTCATTTATTCATTTTATTTAAATTGTATTATATGTATATATACAATTAATATACAATTAATTCAAAAAACGAATTTGTTTCATCTGAGGGTTCCAGGGTCTTCTCTGAATACCTTGAAGGCCCTGACGCTTCACCACTTGAAAATTACAATAAACATAATTTAAGTAAAATCATTTAAGTGCTTTTCCGTCCAAGATCAGAACCTGTGCTCTGGTTTAAAGTGTAAAAAGGTTGGCTCCCTAGCACCTGTTAAGAACCTGTTTAAATAGTTTGATGTCTCTTGTTTCCCGCTTGAGCTCTGACGTCTGGGTGACGTCAGGAGACGAGGGCACGAGGCGTAGGGAGGGAGGAGGCTAGGTGCTCTTGCTTCAGGGTTGTCTGGGGTGGAATTCCTCTTACTCGAAAGAGACAGGCAGACAGGCAGACAGGGAGAGAGGGGGGGGAGGGGGAGAGAGGGGGAGAGAGGGGGAGAGAGGGGGAGAGGGATGGAGGGAAGGCCGAGAGGCCGGGGTGTAATTACGACGTAACTGGCGTTAAGTACACAGGGTGATTACAGCCGACCCTGACAGGTGACTTCTGAGCTGTTTTGGGTCATCCTTCAACACTGAGCAAATTAGCCTCTTTTTTTTTTGCGGTTGGTTATTCTTGTTCTCTCTCTCTCTCTCTCTCTCTCTCTCTCTCTCTCTCTCTCCTCTCTCTCTCTCCTCTCTCTCTCTCTCTCTCTCTTTCTCCCTTTATCTCTCTTTTTTCAATCGTATCTATTTTTCTTGTTATCACACTCTCTATCTCTCCTCCCTTTACTTTTCTTTCTCTCTATCTCTCTCTCTCTCTCTCTTTCGCTCTCTCCCTCCCTCTCTCTCTCTCTCTCTCTCTCTATCTCTATCTCTATCTCTATCTCTATCTCTATCTCTATCTCTCACTCTTACTCTGGGACGCGAGTTTGAGAGAGAGAGAGAGAGAGAGAGAGAGAGAGAGAGAGAGAGAGAGAGAGAGAGAGAGAGAGAGAGAGAGAGAGAGAGAGAGAGAGAGAGAGTTGGGGAACGAGGGAGAGCTGGAGAAAGGTTAGCTGGGGGGGGGGGGAGGAGGGGGAGATAGTTTGAACTGAACAAGGATGTGAAGAGAGACAGGGGAAGGAAGAGAGAGAGAGACAGACAAATAAAAAGAGGTGGAGAGAGAGGGATGAAGACAGAGAGGGAGAGAGAGAGAGAGACAGGGGGAGAACTGTTCTCTCTCTCTCTCTCTCGCTCTCTCTCTCTCTCTCTCTCTCTCTCTCTCTCTCTCTCTCTCTCTCTCTCTCTCTCTCTCTCTCTCTCTCTCTCTCTCTCTCTCTCTCTCTCTCTCTATGGATGACATTTTATTGAGGGGGAGGGGGGGGGATTTCAAATCCCTTCTAATGGCACTAGGTAACAATAAAAAAAACAAAAAATGAAACGCTAAAACATTTTTAATCAGCTCCCTCGAGCCCCTGGGGAGAAGTTAAGGTTCCGGGGGGGACCGCTAGAGGCCCCTGGGTGTATGTGAGTGTGGTTGCCATGGCACCGGGGTTAGACCGTCTGGTCAAGGGCAAACAATAGACTCTATATAGCACACCTCTAAATTGGGCATTTTATTTGGACCCCTGGGGAGCAGACAAGACCCGGGGGCCTGTGTGTGTGTGTGTGTGTGTGTGTGTGTGTGTGTGTGTGTGTGTGTGTGTGTGTGTGTGTGTGTGTGTGTGTGTGTGTGTGTGTGTGTGTGTGTGTGTGTGTGTGTGTGTGGTGTGTGTGTGTGTGTGTGTGTGTGTGTGTGTGTGTGTGTGTGTGTGTGTGTGTGTGTGTGTGTGTGTGTGCGCACGCCTGTCTGTCTGTCTGTGTGTGTGTGTGTGTGTGTGTGTGTGTGTGTGTGTGTGTGTGTGTGTGTGTGTGTGTGTGTGTGTGTGCCTTTTACTACTTCCTGTCTCTAGACCCTCCCCCCCCCCCGCCTCATTAATGTCACACGTCGGCCAGCCTTGTAATGCGATAGCCCCTCGGAGCCCCTCGACATATCGAGGTCAAATAGCGCGCTATTAAGCTATAGCTCGGCGTGAGGCTGTCACTCACTCACGCTTTAAGGATGGCCGTCGTAGGCTAAAGACAAAAGATAACTGTTGTGATGTTGTTTCTTTGCAAGCCCCGACGTGATTGGCGAAACTGGATAAGGGATTTGGGAATTCAAGATTGAACAACTCTATGCGTCACATACACACCCAGGATGAGTAGTCAACTGGAAAGTAATACAATTCTGTATATATTTAATATATTTAATATATTTATACATACCCATACACACACACACACATACTATATAAATGCACATATAAATATTTATACAGTATTTACATATTTATTTATTTATTTTATTTTATTTATATATATATACAAACACACACACATATATATGTATATATATATATATGTATATATATATATATATATATATATATATATATATATATATATATATATATATATATATATATATATATATATATATATATATACATATGGATTAGACACACATATATATGTATGTTTCTGTGTGTCTCATCCACCTTCTTTCATCAAAGATGTCCTGTGAAGCACTTTTACCAGGCATGTTCTGGTGGCTGGCTAGTTAGCTAGGAAGTAAGTTAGTTAATGAGTTGGTCAACTAGCTAGTTAGAGGACTAGCTAGTAAGCGCTCGAAAGATAGTTATTCAGTGAGATATCCTGCCACTATTGAAGCCACTGCTTCAGCAGTTCACAGGGTGTAAGGGTATATACATACACACAGTTACACATACACACAGGGAACACACAGTTCTCATTGTTTTGGCTATCGTTCTCGCACTAACAAGCGTTTCACACACACAGACGTTTATAGCGTCTACAGCAATAGCCATGTTTCTCACAACGTCACAGCCACAGCCAAAGTCACGTGTGTTTGTTATGGGTTCCGGTTGGCAAAAAGCGACGCGTGACCTGAACTTGACACACAAATGACTGCGATTGTTAGCAAAAGTAACCATTGTTTTAGGCATAATGCCGGCAAGTTTTTATGGGTAGCACAAATTGGTTTAAAAATGGTTCTAGTAAACGTTTCCTGAGGATTCAGAACGAGAACCAAAGCGAGAGGTCTGGATAAATGCAATTCGGTCAGTCCCGACTCTGCGGTATACACTCAAGATTCAAGATTCATATTGTCCATTTGCAAAAAGTACAATAAAATACTTACTCCCCATTCCCTCCCGCAGTATGAATTTTCTAAAAACACTAAAGGCCTACTATGAAGATACTGAACACAATAAAAATAACAATAAAGTGACTGATGGATGATATGTACATTCTGTCAAGGACTGAACTTCGGACGCAAACCCAATTGCACGACTCGATGACACACGTATCAAAGTAAAGAGTCTTTACTGATAAATGCTAAATACCTAATCACAAAAACCTGACGGTGGAAACATGACGCTTGTTCATAAACATGAAACAAGTATGAACTCTAACATGAAACAAGTAACAAGTCTCAAACGTGAAACAAGTACGCTGGCTAGTAACAAGTAGCCTAACAAGCAACAAGTAACAAGTCTCAAACGTGAAACAAGTACGCTGGCTCGTAACAAGTAGCCTAACAAGCAACAAGTAACACGTCTCAAATGTGAAACAAGTACACTGGCTAGTAACAAGTAGCCTAACAAGCAACAAGTAACAAGTCTCAAACGTGAAACAAGTACGCTGGCTAGTAACAAGTGGCCTAACAAGCAACAAGTAACAAGTCTCAAATGTGAAACAAGTACGCTGGCTAGTAACAAGTGGCCTAACAAGCAACAAGTAACAAGTCTCAAACGTGAAACAAGTACGCTGGCTAGTAACAAGTGGCCTAACAAGCAACAAGTAACAAGTCTCAAACGTGAAACAAGTACGCTGGCTAGTAACAAGTAGCCTAACAAGCAACAAGTAACAAGTCTCAAACGTGAAACAAGTACGCTGGCTAGTAACAAGTGGCCTAACAAGCAACAAGTAACAAGTCTCAAACGTGAAACAAGTACGCTGGCTAGTAACAAGTGGCCTAACAAGCAACAAGTAACAAGTCTCAAACGTGAAACAAGTACGCTGGCTAGTAACAAGTGGCCTAACAAGCAACAAGTAACAAGTCTCAAACGTGAAACAAGTACGCTGGCTAGTAACAAGTGGCCTAACAAGCAACAAGTAACAAGTCTCAAACGTGAAACAAGTACGCTGGCTAGTAACAAGTGGCCTAACAAGCAACAAGTAACAAGTCTCAAACGTGAAACAAGTACGCTGGCTAGTAACAAGTGGCCTAACAAGCAACAAGTAACAAGTCTCAAACGTGAAACAAGTACGCTGGCTAGTAACAAGTGGCCTAACAAGCAACAAGTAACAAGTCTCAAACGTGAAACAAGTACGCTGGCTAGTAACAAGTGGCCTAACAAGCAACAAGTAACAAGTCTCAAACGTGAAACAAGTACGCTGGCTAGTAACAAGTGGCCTAACAAGCAACAAGTAACAAGTCTCAAACGTGAAACATGTACGCTGGCTAGTAACAAGTGGCCTAACAAGCAACAAGTACGAACTGGCCTGAACAAAAGCAGAACAAGTGAAACAATGTTGTCCCAGGCAGCTAATCAGACAGGCAGGAAAGATAGGGGGAATGAGGGGAGAAGATAAGGTGATGCACTGCCACTGCGGGGGAGAACTAACAAGGGGGCGTGGCTACCTGGGCGAGGGCTGTGAACTGCAGAACTGCCAGAACTGCCAACCCTGACACATCTTCCTGTCCGGTCAGTATTTATTGGGTAACGATTATGTTCAGTTTATAAACTTTTGATGACAGTTTGCTTAATTCAATGTGTTGGTACCAGTTATTGAAATTGAAAACGTTCAAAAACTCATAATAAAAAGGCATTTTGCATGAAATAACGGTTAAATAGCTGTTTAACGTGACCACTAAGGACCAACTGGTGAGCTTCCAGTGATTGTAAAGCCTTGAGAGACTCCTTTGTGTCTCTCTCTAACGTATCGATCAGGTGTACATATCACCAAAGCTCCAATCTGGCCTAAGAGGTTATTTAGCCATCCGTTCAATGCGTACGAGTCTGGAAGTGAAGCCCACCCTTTATCATACGTTAGTTTAGAGGAATATCTAGAACTAGCGACTTGATAGAGAGTTTTTACACACTCAGAGATGCGTGAAGCAGTCGAGCACGCCGTACTTTCAATGTTAAGATGCCAATAACAACAACAACAAGGACCTTCTGCCGACCGTAAAATTGCGCATTCGTGAAAATTACGTCACCGTTGGTGAACAAGAAACATCGCTATTCTAAGTAATTATAACACATAGTGTTAATATATGTGTTGACATGCATGTAGCCTTTAGCCTTTTCATTGCGCCAAGTGGGATGTTGCTTTGATTTAAAGGATTTTTTCAAAAAGCTCCACATTTATTCTACTTGTTGTCTGTGTTTGTCTTGTCTTCTTGTCTTGACATGTTGTTATTATTCTACTGTCTACTGTTGATTTGTGTACGCGGCTCATAAGAAGTGAAAGGAGTGTGTGTGTGTGTTTGTGTGTGTGTGTGTGTGTGTGTGTGTGTGTGTGTGTGTGTGTGTGTGTGTGTGTGTGTGTGTGTGTGTGTGTGTGTGTGTGTGTGTGTGTGTGTGTGTGTGTGTGTGTGTGTGTGTGTGTGTGTGTGTGTGTGTGTGCGTGTGTTTCTTGCGGCGGTGTGCACGTGCAGTGCAGTGTGTCATGTTGTCCAGCTTTGTGTGTTTGTTCTACAACCCCATGGAGGAAAAAGCACACACACACACACACACACACACACACACACACACACAGAAAAGCTCCTGTTTCCTTGTGTCTGTGACGTTCCCTTACATTCAGTAAGAGAGCGAGAGAGAGAGAGAGAAAGAGAGATACAGACAGACAGACAGACAGACAGACAGACAGATAGACAGACGGACAGAGCGGGTTGTGTTGTGGGGAGTGGTGTGGGTTAGAGGAATGGTGACCTAGAGCGGTATAGTCTCTGTCGCTGTGAGATAACACAGAGCGCTGCCATGGCCGCCACGCCCACCGAGGGCCAGCCCAGCATCGATAAGTGGGCATCAACTACTCACACATAACGGTATCACAGTGAAAGGCAGAAGGCTGCAAGGTGAGCTCTCTCTCTCTCTCTCTCTCTCTCTCTCTCTCTCTCTCTCTCTCTCTCTCTCTCTCTCTCTCTCTCTCTCCATCTCTCTGCTA
>CM051009.1:11062572-11065072 GCA_027704905.1 Muraenolepis orangiensis
GTAATGTTAATAACAATGTTATGATAGTGTAATGTTAATGACAATGTTATGATAGTGTAATGTTAATGACAATGTTATGATAGTGTAATGTTAATGACAATGTTATGATAGTGTAATGTTAATGACAATGTTATGATAGTGTAATGTTAATGACAATGTTATGATAGTGTAATGTTAATGACAATGTTATGATAGTGTAATGTTAATGACAATGTTATGATAGTGATAGTGGCAGCACTCCTAGCAGTTCAGTAGGTGCACTGCCTATCCTTAAACCTGGAAGTCCTTGGTAGACATGCACTGTTACTTTACATTCCATAACATTCATTTAGCATTCATTTCGCTTTATCCAAAGTGTCATACAATAGTGTGTTTCAACAAAGGAAGTGTGTTTCACCAGAAGTCAAAAGTGCATTTCATTCCTAACAAGTCTCCAAGAACTGAGCCAGCCTAAACTCAGGTAAAAGTACAGTACGGTAAAGGTGCCAAATTCCTCTTGGCACCTGTGTCTTCTTAGCTCTATGGTTTGCCGTAGCCCCTGTTTGAAATCTAGGGAGCCAACTTATTGTACTTTTGACCTGAGCACTGAGGTTCTGCTCGGGCTTGTTAAGAAGGAAATATTATCGAGGCTATTTCAAAACACCTGTAACATCTGTAGTCCGTTTTAACATAGGCTACATTCTGCAGGGAGAAGCCCCTCTCTCTGGTCGCTTGACACGGGCAGAACACAGGTCCTTTAGCCAGTGTGGCCAAGTCGGGGTACAGCTCGCTGAACTCAGAAATGAGCACTTGGCAAGCTGTCGCAAACATTAAAGCCCCATAGCCGTGGAGCGTTAACATTAAACCCCCATAGCCGTGGAGCGCTAACATTAAAGCCCCATAGCCGTGGAGCGCTAACATTAAAGCCCCATAGCCGTGGAGCGGCCATCACCGCACCTGCATCTCGTCGGGTGGCTTGACGTCATGAGAGGAGCGGCAGCTGATTGGTCACTTCATTCGGTCACCCTTCCGGGGGGAAGGGGCAGTAATAAAGCTGTCAAAACTCAAATGTCCAGGATCTAAGTTTAGTATGAGCATTATTACCGGACATTTTGACCGGCAGGTTTTTAAATTACCGTTTTTTTATAATTTTTACCCGCTAAAAACCGGTAAATACCGGCTAACGGAAACCCTGGTATGTATATATTATGTTATTTTGACTTGTTAGGAAGAAAATTCACTAGTGACTTCTGGTGACTAGTCGTTCTCTTGTCTCCACCTGTTGAATGACCGAATTGTAATGTAATGTCTAAGATATTATTTTATCATATATGTATATATGTATGTGTATATATTATATTATTATGGCTTGTTAGGAGGGAAATGCACTGATGACTTCTAGTGACGAGTAGTTCTCTTGTCTCTACCTGATGTTGAATCATCTTTTTGTAATGTAATGTATAATATATTATTTTATCATATACTGTATGTGTATATGTATGTATATATCATATTATTATGGCTTGTTAGGAGGGAAATGCACTTCAGACTTCTGGTGACTAGTAGCTCTCTTGCCTACCTGTTGAATGACCTAATTGTTATAACTTTAAGTTGCATTGACCTTAATGACCTTAAGTCACTTTGGACAAAAATGTCTGCTAAATCACTGAAATGTAATGTCATTATTTAAAAAACAGGTATTTATTTCCCAAAAAAGTAACGGTTTTGGACATACAAGGGGACACAGTCTATTCATATTCAATCGTTAATAACTTTTTAACGACTTATACCTTATAACCAGGACCTTGTGAAATACATAATATGAAGATTAACTAGCCACTGAGACCCTTACCACACACAGAAACAATGTATTAGCTTTGTATTACCGTTCCGTTTTCATTGTGTGTGTGTGTGTGTGTGTGTGTGTGTGTGTGTGTGTGTGTGTGTGTGTGTGTGTGTGTGTGTGTGTGTGTGTGTGCGTGTGCGTGTGCATGTGTGTGTGTGCGTGTGTGTGTGCGTGTGTGCGTGTGCGTGTGTGTGCGCGTTTGAATTTCAGATGCGTGTGTTTTGTTTGATCAACACAATCGATCAAGCGGTGTGGTTTTGCCCAAGAATGCCACCTCACCGGTGATGGAGTTCTGGGAGTGAGTGAAGCACTTTTACCAGGCATGTTCTGGTCATGGCTAGTTAGCTGGTTCAATAGTTAATTCGTTGGTCACCTAGCTAGTTGGCACAATTTGTTTGCTTTTTTTTTTTATAATAACAATTTGTTATTAGGGAATTAGTCAGTTAGTTAATTAGGTAGGAAGTTAGTTAGTTAATCAGTTACTTTGGTTTCTTCTTCTTTATTTTTTTAGTTTTGTCTAGTTTGTTAGCTAGCTAGTGTGAAAGCTAGTAAGATAGTGAGCTAATTAGCTAGACAATTATTGAGCTACCCAGCAAGATAGTTGTTAGCTGGTCAGTTAGTTAGTTGGGTTAGTTAGTTGGTCTGTTGGTCTGTTAATTGGATAGTGGATTGACA
>CM051009.1:11079994-11084994 GCA_027704905.1 Muraenolepis orangiensis
CCCCTGGGGGGTGGAGGTGGAGGGATCAGGCCCCTTCCGGAGAAACCCTCCAGAGTTTGGAGGGACCTAATTGTGGGGCACAAAACCCTTTCTGTGACTCCCTAATCGGCCCCTGAGTACCAGGCTGGCTGGGGCCCAAGGGAACGCTTTCCAGGGATCGGTATGAATCTGGTTTTCTCGAGTCTTAAATGTAATTTATTTTAAGACTCCATATGGGGCCTCTAGCAAAAGTACAAAGTACGTGTGCTTGGTGTGTATGTCGTTTATATTAGTGTTGGGGTTGTTGTTGTTAATTTAATTTAGTACCGGCAACTTACTTGGCGCTTTTCTCCAAAGCGACTTCTAAGCGAGCTTGAGAAATATTAAAGCATTCAATCTGAATTTGGAGTGACGATCGAAAGTGCCGGCATGACGCATTACGTTTCTGAGCACACAAACTGGATCACAGCCTTTCTTTAAATGTATTTATTTGTATTTATTTCCTGGTGGTCATCGCATGCACACTAACTGTGTAACTCAGAGATACAGGGATGCCGTTACTCAACATCACGTGTTTACTCAATTAAACAGAAATCGGCATGAATTCAAGCATTTCCGTGTATATGTTGCAGCTACGCTACGGCTATAGTTCCTATACTTACTATATTAGTAATGTAGTGCTTCCATAGTACTTTCACTTTCACTACTGCTCGAATGCAATGACAATGTCTATGTGTAGCCGCTGCCATGTACTGTATCTATACCACAGCTACTTCCTCTGTTACTTAGTAATGGTAATACTATAATCTACTTTTACTTTCACTTCCTATCTTCTTACACTTTCAGTCCCTATCTATTTTCACTTTTCACCACTGCTCGAAACCCCTTGGTGCCATGCCAATTTCAAACAATGACATTTCTACCGTGCGTTACCATGTACAGTATATGTATACTGTATGTATTGGAGTATTGTTTTGATCGCGCTGACTGGCACACTCCGCGTTGCCTCGGACAATAACATCCACTCCACTCTGGAGATATTCAAGAGCCACGACGCGAGGGGTATGTGGCAGGGGCTACAGACGATAACGAACTTCTGAGGGAGAACCAGTTGTGTAGAGAACTCCTCTACCTCCCTCTCAGGAGAGCTAAATACTTTTTTTGCTCGGTTTCGACGTGAACGGCAGCCCGCCGAAGCCAGCGCTGCCTGAGGAGACCAGCCTGCTGAACATCTCGGAGGCGGATGTGCGCCGCACCTTCAAGCGGCTGAACATCCGTAAGGCGGCAGGCCCCGACGACATCCCGGGCCGTGTCCTCAGAGCATGCGCAGACCAGTTGGCAGGAGTCTTTGCAGACATCTTCAACCTCTCCCTGTCCCAGGCTGTTGTTCCCACGGTCTTCAAGATGTCCACCATCGTGCCTGTCCCTAAACAACCCAAGGTAACATGCCTGAATGACTATAGACCTGTAGTTATCACCTCGATTGTCAGCAAATGCTTCGAGAGGTTGGTCAAGGACTTTATTTGCTCCGTGTTACCTGCCACACTGGACCCATGGCAATTTGCATATCGTCAAAACAGATCCACGGACGACGCAATTGCCATGGCCCTCCACTGCCCTTTCCCACCTGGAGGGAAAGAACTGTTATGTGCGAATGCTGTTTGTGGACTACAGCTCAGCGTTCAACACAATAGTTCCTGCCAAGCTCGACACCAAGCTTAGAGGTCTAGGCATGCCCCCATCCACGTGCAGCTGGATACTGGACCTCCTGTCGGACCGCCGCCAGGTGGTGAGGATGGGCAGCACCACCTCAGAGCCACTGACCCTCAACACGGGAGCCCCCCAGGGATGCGTGCTGAGCCCTCTCCTCTACTCCCTCTACACCCAAGACTGCATGGCTATGCACAGCTCCAACGTCATCATCAAGTTTGCTGACGACACGACAGTGATGGGCCTGATCGCCGGCGACGACGAGACAGCCTACAGGGAGGAGGTCGGATCGCTGGAGCAGTGGTGCCAGGAGAACAGCCTCACCCTCAATGTCAAGAAGACCAGGGGCTGATCGTGGACTTCAGGAAGCAGAGAGGAGAGCACAGCCCTATCTCCATCGACGGTGTTGCATTAAAGAGGGTCAGCAGCTTCAAGTTCCTCGGTGTACACATCTCCAAGGACCTCACATGGTCCACGCACACCACACACGTGGTGAAAAGGGCCCAACAACGCCTGTATTTCCTCAGGCATCTGAGGAAATTCAGCATGGGCCCCCGCATCCTGAGAACATTCTATAACGGCACCATCGAGAGTGTTCTTACAGGGTGTATCACCACCTGGTACGGGAACTGCACCACACTCGAGCGCAGAGTGCTTCAAAGGGTGGTGCGGACGGCCCAGTATATCGTTGGAGGTGAGCTCCCCTCCCTCCTGGATATATACAACCAGCGGTGCGTGGCCAAGGCCAAACTCATCATAAAAGACATTGCCCACCCCAGCCACGAACTGTATTCACTTTTACCATCAGGCAGGCGATACCGCAGTATCAAGTGCCGTACAAATAGACTCCGGTCTATTGTACAAATAGACTCCACAGTCAGGCCATCAGGCTGCTGAACAAGGGCGTATAGCATATAACAATGTATATTTTATTATATTGATTTATATATACATGTTGCTCTTTTTCTGTGCCGATATATTGCATTTTATAAATTGCATTTTTATTTTTTAACTTATTCTATTCTGTTTTATTCTATTTTTTTCTATTTTTATCTTATTGTTATAACTGCTGTCTGTCGTCGGGTATTGCACAAAGATCCCCACTGCTTTATACTTGTGTAAATTGTGAAGTGACAATAAACTTGACTTGACTTGACTTGACTTGACTTGTAGCCGCTGCTGTGTGTCTTAGAAATGGTAAGCTTAGCCACCTCTGCTACTTAGTTATGGTAATATATGTCCATCTCCTTTCACTTTCACTACCTAGCTACTTTCACTTTCACTTTAACTACTGCCTCGAACCCCTCGATGCAATGCCAATATCGTTCCATAGTAACATCCTTCCCGGGTGTCCCACTCTGTCCCCCAAGAACATCTCCTTCCTCTCCCTTACATTCTCTTCCTTGATCTCCCTCGCCTCCCTCGACCTCCTCGACCTCGCCGCAGGCCCGGAGAGGTTCAGCGACAACATCCGCGATATGATCGGCTACAGCCCCCAGCCCTACTTCAAGGTCTGCTGGAGATACTTGACCCCGATGGCCTGCATCGTGAGTGACCCTTCACACCCCTGTGAAACCGCTTTTCAAGCACTGTTTTTGTGATATTGACTGGTTGGTGTTGTGATGTGCAAAGCTGTATACAACCACAGAGGTGTGACATATGTTCTATTCATATTTAAGAGAAGATAAGATCATCTTACTTGGTCCCAGGTGACAAATTGTGATTTGTAAAAATGTTTTGGTCTTTATGTTTAACCAGTTGTTTCCATAATTTATCGTCGTGTTTCGCTAATTTAAACACACTCAATTTTGGAAAAATGTACGATCCGATGAAAAATGTGGCAGTTGAGGTAGCTAGCATCTAACGCTGAGCTAACACTGCTATCTCTCCCACCACCGCCTCCGACCCCCAGGGCACCTTCATCTTCGCCCTGGTAAACTGGAGCCCGCTCAGGCTGACCGGAGGGCTGGTGTCCCCGGCCTGGGCCACGGCGCTGGGCTGGCTGCTGACCCTCTCCTCCGTGTCCCTCATCCCCATTTGGGCCCTGTACGCCCTGGCCAACACACCGGGACCCCTGGCGCAGGTAAGAACACCAACCGGAGGACTTCGGGTTCTGATACGAGGACCTTAGAGGGGAAGGGGATGAAGTTTAATGCATCAGGAGTTTCGGGTTTCCAGGTTGGACCGCAATGCATGCTGGGGTGGTGGGCCCAGAAAAGTGAGCACCAACAGGGCCGCCATGTTTTTTGTTTACCTTGTATTTGGCTCGTTATTTTCAATCATATAGCATATCTGGCTTGATTTTAATTCGTCTAGCATATAGTTATTCTAACGATGGGAATCCAACACCGTAATTGCGTGATTAAAGACTGCGCTAACAGTGGAAAGAGGCAAAACAAATGTTTTTCATCACGCAATCAAGGTGTCTGATCGATATGCTAGACAAATTAAAAACAAGCTATATATGCTATATGATTGAAAATAACGAGCCAAATATAACGTAAACAAAAAAAATATGGCGGCCTTGCTAGAGTCATGCTGGGCCCGCCACCCCAGCATGCATTGCGGTCCAACCGGAAACCGGAAACACCTGATGCATGTATTTGAATAATTTAATAGTGTACTCGCTTGGTACGCGTGTTGTAAAAGAAAATTCGGACTGCAATATTGCTGTCGGACGGTATGACGGACCTGGGTATTGGGGACTGTGATATTTCGTAGAAAATCCCGTTAGAGCTGACCTTACCTTTGACTCCCCCCCCCCTACAGCGAGTCCGTCACCTGTGCCGCTCTACGATAGACCAGCTGCCGTCGAGGACCGAAGCTCCGCCCCTAACTGCCGAGCAAACCAAGAGGCCAATCGCTGACATTATCTAAAAGTCATGTGACACACCATGCCATGTTCCCTGGACAAAATGGCACTGGTGAGTGTCTAGTTTTTGGTAAGTGTCCGGTCTTTCTGGATGTAATTTCGTAATTTCATGTTCAATTCAATCAATCCCGTGTTTTCTTTGATGTTGTTTATTTTAAATATGCTAAATGTGAAAACCTAAACCTACGCCTTAGGTCAATCTTACAAACTTGGCTAAATGTCAATGTGTGAATGCACTGATAAAACGTTAGCTACCAGCTGCAAGTTGCCAAAGTGTCAAAAGTTAGCCAAAGTTAGACTATCTTATATATCATTTTCAAAATATGTATTTGGCCAACCGCTACCAAAAGAATAAAACCTGCCTATTTAGCAGAGCTTCGACCACTCCCAGACCGTCCTGGTACCCCACTGTGGTGCTATTTTAAGCCCATTTGTCTTT
>CM051009.1:11097494-11102494 GCA_027704905.1 Muraenolepis orangiensis
CACACAAGTACAGTACAGCCAAAATAAGTTGGCATCTAACCAGAGTGCAAATGTTGCAGTAAAGTGCATGGTAATATATAATGTACAGTGGTTCAACTATGTATTAAAACAGGTTTAAAATAACTTATAGAGTAGGTAGTAAGTATACAAGTATCAACAGGTAGTGAGCAGGGGTATGCAGTTGTATCAACAAGATACATATACAGTATATACATATATATAAATGTATATACAGCAGATCACCTCTGTCTCTGTCTCTCTCTCTCTGTCTCTCTCTGTCTCTCTCTCTCTCCTCTCTCTCTCTCTCTCTCTCTCTCTCCTCTCTCTCTCTCTCTCTCTCTCTCCTCTCTCTCTCTCTCTCTCCTCTCTCTCTCTCTCTCTCTCTCTCTCTCTCTCTCTCTCTCTCTCTCCTCTCTCTCTCTCTCTCTCTCTCCCTCTCTCTCGCTCTCTGTCTCTCTCTGACATCGAATACCTTTCAGCACATAACACAGACGGATGGAGACCAGTAACACAATCACTCTTTAATACATCACTCGTGGATGCATTGATCCACGGGTACCTTCATACCTTTTCTTAAGGGGTACGCTAGCGGCTAGCACATCTTGACTACAGGAAGACAGGTTGGGCGACCTTTCCGACTTTTTCCGCACTATATAATGAAACCGACATATAATATACAGTACAGGTACCTGCAAAACAGGTTGTGTTTTGCGTCTATTTTCTGTCTGTCGCAATTCACTGAGGATGGAGGTGGTTGTTGGGCCTTGTTCTTCCCTTTATGTTTACAACAAAAAAACCCCACCTTGCCCCCTTCTGATTGGTCAATATCTGGTCATGCTGGACATTTGCCGTGTAAATTGCAAATTGGGGGGGGTCGCAGGGGTCACCGAGAGGGGTTGATCCTAAACGCTAGTGCTCTGGACCAAGATGACCACAGATTCACCTCTGGCAATATGTGCAAAACAGCACAGTGAGGTCGTGACCTTTCCACGCGCTGGCAAAGTACCAAAAAAGGGGATTTTGTCTCTGTTCATTAGCACACAACAGCTACTCGGGGGGGGGGGGGGGGGGGTTGTTGACGTCCGGTCTAGTAGTAAACAAACCGAGAGAGAGAGAGAGAGAGAGAGAGAGAGAGCGAGACTAAAGTCCTGGAAGGTCTAAAAAAAGGTTAGTTTAAAAGCCCTGCGTTTAATAGGGCGCTTTAGTATTTACTTGTTTACACGACACTGTGTTGTGTTGTGTGTGGTTCCGCTAGGTTCCTCCTCGGTCTACTCGGGTCCTCACTTTGTGTGTGTGTGTGTGCCTGTGTGTGTGTGTGTGTGTGTGTGTGCTGTGTGTGTGTGTGTGTGTGTGTGGTGTGTGTGTGTGTGTGTGTGTGTGCGAGTTTGTGCGCGCGAGTATGTCGATTTACGAGGCCCTTGGGGAGCAGCTACCGGCTTGTGAATCGTGGGTCAGGACGGGGTGGGGGGGAGGTGGGGGAGGGTGAGGTGAGGTGGGGCGGGGGGGGGGGAGGTGGGGGGAGGGTGAGGCGTTTATCGTACACCGCTGAGCTAGAACTGAGTAGCCATTCAGTCCTCCTCCGTCGCCCGTAAAGTCAGACGGGCCCATTGTCCCTCCCGGACCAGGGGTGGGGTGGACGTCGAGAGGGGTTGTGGTGGTGGTGGTGGTGGTGGTGGTGGTAGGGTGGTGTGGTGGTAGGGTGGTGGTGGTGGTGGTAGGGGGGTGAGGTCTTTGAGGCCCGGTCCAATTACCCACCAGAGCCAAACACCCTGCGCAGGGGGGCCGGAGGGAGATGACCAATGTGGCGGTGACACCAGGACCCTCACAGACCAGCCAGCACCCCCACAGAACAACAGATACATTGAAGACAGATACAGAGAGAGAGAGAGAGACAGAGAGAGATAGAGAGAGAGAGAGAGAGAGAGAGAGAGAGGGAGAGAGAGAGAGAGAGAGAGAGGAGACGAGAGAGAGAGAGAGAGAGAGAGAGAGAGAGAGAGAGAGAGAGAGAGAGAGAGAGAGACGAGAGAGAGAGGAGAGAGAGAGAGAGAGAGAGATAGAGAGAGAGAGATAAAGAGGGGATGGAGAGAGAGAAAGAGAGAGAAAAATGTGTATGTGTTGTTTTGTGTGTGTGTGTGTGTGTGCGTGTGTGTGTGTGTGTGTGTGTGTGTGTGTGTGTGTGTGTGCTCGGCATTGATCTACAAATGTGCACGTGGACGTGTACACATGCACACATTCCTGTTCCATTATACATTGGTGTGTGTGTGTGTGTGTGTGCGTGTGTGTGTGTGTGTGTGTGTGTGTGTGTGTGTGTGTGTGTGTGTGCGTGCGTGCGTGCGATGCGCGCACACCCCTACATTAGCCATGGCGTCATGGGGGTTAGCGTCGCTACCTCCCGCATGAAGCAGCAGCAGCAGCGAGACAGTCTGGGACAAAGCTCTACTGTACTCTGGCAGTTCATTATCCGGCAAGACTGGGGAGGGGCCAAACTAAGACAGAAAACACACGCACACACACACACACACACACACAGACAGACACACAGAGACACAGACACAGACAGAGACACGCAGGCAACGCCTTCACACTGCGGATCTATATGTCTTCACACTGTAACACCGGGCTATTCTGAATGGCGCCTGTAATTCCATAATATTTGAACAGCCATCGCCGTGCTAACGGCGGGAGGAGGAGGAGGAGGAGGAGGAGGAGGAGGAGGAGGAGAGAGAGTAGGAAGAGGTCACGGCTCTCCAGGCCCCTGCTGTTTGCTCAGGAGGTCAGGTGGAGTTCAAATGACTGGAAAAATACCCTTTTTAAAATGCCCCCATTTAAATACATACTCTTTCCATGAACGCCACAGAAAGGTCGAAAAGGGGGGGGGGGGGTCACAGAAATACTGTCCTTAGTAGAGAGGAGCGCATTCCTTCCGCCACACCACCAACACAAAGAAAAAGTCCCCCCCCCGGATCCGGAACCGGAATTCGGATTCGGATCCGCGCCAGAATCGGATCAACCGGTTCTTGTGCCATAAGTAGTCCAACCACCAAGTTGTGTTCAATTCCGTCCTGAACTTGTTGGAGTTATCTTGCTGACAGTCAAAACAAACAAACAAACGTCACCTCCTCCCACCTTCAATGGGCGGAGATAACGAAGGTTACGTTTTAAGGTTTTAAGGTTAAAGTACAGGTCGCCGTAGCGGAGACCTGTACTTTCAGTCCCAAAGCTAGTTCATCGATCGGTGTACAGTAGTTAGATGAGCAAAGCATTGTCCTCTCTATAGATTAAGTAAAGCATGAGGTGGTCTCCCATTTCTACCTAGCATTAGATTCAAGATTCAAGAATTTGATTTGCCATTTGCAACAAGTACAACTGAATGCTTCCTCCCCATTCACTCCCGCAGTAGGAAATTCTAGAACAAAATACTATAGGAATACCACACACAATGTGCAATGAGTGGTTCAAGTTGTAACGTTTTAAGTCTTAAATACTACATCTGATTTCTGAGTTTTTGCTATGGTTTTGCTATTATGGATTATAGATAATAGAGAGATAGTATCTCCCCGTCACGGATCTGAAGCCTAAGCCGTCGTCCAATCGGCATCCAACAGAGCTGCGGTCCGCGGTCGTCCTTCGAGGAGGAAGAAAGCTGGCGTCTTAACGTGAGGAGAAGGGCAATGGAGTGAAGGAGGTTCCAAGGAGGTTCTGAAAACATGTTGTGTGGCGGCTGTACCTCGTCTGGGTGGATGGAGAGGGGGGGCGTGGGCCCCTTTGACCTGGGGGGGGGTTTGTTTCCATCGCTCGCTTATGCATACCTGTGGGTGTCTCTGTGTGTCTCTGTGACTGTATATGCTGTAGTATGGATGTGTGTGTGTGTGTGTGTGTGTGTGTGTGTGTGTGTGTGTGTGTGTGTGTGTGTGTGGTGGGGGGGGGGGGGGGAGTGTATGCACGCAGACATGGTTACATGGCTACGTGAAAATCTGTTCATGGGAACTACTCTGTGTTTCTGAGTACATAGTACAGATGTGTTTAATGGATGGGTGTGTGTGTGATTGTGTGTGTGTGTGTGTCTCAGCATGTGTGTGTGTGTGTGTGTGTGTGTGTGTGTGTGTGTGTGTGTGTGTGTGTGTGTGTGTGTGTGTGTGTGTGTGTGTGTGTGTGTGTGTGTGTGTGTGTGTGTGTGTGTGTGCATGTGCATGCATTCCCCCTCCTCCTCCGCCTCCTCCTCCTCCTCCTCATCCTCCTCTATTTGTTTTAACTGTTCTCGATATTTCACACAAGCTTCGTTTCGTCTGCCATGTGTTGACAGCCCGCAGGGAGCTCTTGGATCCAAACCATCATCCCTCCACAAAGGGGTGTGTCGCGCCCGCCTCTCATTCCATCTCCCCAACCCCCAGCCCCCTGGCCCCGGGCCCCAGGGCCCCCCCCTAGCCCCCCCAGAAACCTGGGCTCTGGTAGCCAGGGGCCTTCAGGCCCTCATGGCATTGGTTGGGCTGACCACATACGATGTGTGATCCACATTTAAATTGTACTCCCCCCCATACCACCGAGACAGTCTGGGGAACAGAGAGAGACACAGAGAGAGACAGAGAGAGACAGAGAGAGACAGAGAGAGACACAGAGAGAGACAGAGAGAGACAGAGAGAGACAGAGAGAGACAGAGAGAGAGACAGAGAGAGACACAGAGAGAGAGAGACAGAGAGAGAGAGACAGAGAGAAAGACAGAGAGACACAGAGTGAGACACAGAGAAAGACAGAGAGAGACAGAGAAAGACAGAGAGAGAGAGAGAGAGAGAGAGAGAGAGAGAGAGAGAGAGAGAGAGAGAGAGAGAGAGAGAGAGAGAGAGAGAGAGAGACGCAGAGAAAGACAGAGAGAGACAGAGAGAGAGAGAGAGAGAGAGAGAGAGAGAGAGAGAGAGAGAGAGAGAGAGAGAGAGAGAGAGAGAGAGAGAGAGAGAGAGAGAGAGAGACACAGAGAGAGAGAGAGAGAGAGAGAGAGAGAGAGA
>CM051009.1:11107494-11112494 GCA_027704905.1 Muraenolepis orangiensis
ATAGGCACCCGGGGTGAGAGTTCTCTCTAATGGTGGAGGGGGAGGGATTATGGTTATGTTCATTATTTATTTTGATTCAAGCCGAGGGACTTTTAATTTGGAGGAATGCTTCACGCACTGTAAGAGCTCTTGCAAACTCTTAAGGAAGGTCTATTTAGTAGCACCGGGAACCCATTAGATCTAGGCCTTTATCCGTCTAATCTGTAGTTACTGTTTGTGGCAAACCTAGTTACTGACTGTTATTGATCTGTCTGTTATTGCCTGTAAGTTACTGACTGTAGTTACCGGCTGTTACTGACTTTTCTTGCTGACTGTTTCCGGGCCGGAATCTCTTTGGACCAGTGTGGCCATCACTGCTGCTGACTGTTTGTTACTGACTGTTCTTGCTGACTGTTGCTGATTCTCCATTGGACCTGAATAGTCGTTGGCTGACTTGTTGTGGGCCTGTTGTGACCTGTGGGCACCACTGTTACTTACTGACCGCCTCTTGCTGGCTGTATCTTACTGGCTGCTCCTCCAGGATTTGTGTGGGCACCATATATATCTCTTACTGGCTATATCTTACTGGCTGTAACTCCAGGACCTGTATCTACAGGACCTGTGTAGGCACCATGTCTCTAACTGACTGTATCTTACTGCCTGTATCTTACTGGTTGTATCTCCAGTGCCTGTGTGGGCACCATGTTTGTTACTGACTGTCTCACTGCCTGTATCTTACTGATTGTCTCTCCAGGACCTATGTGGGCACCATGTCTCTTACTGACTGTATCTTACTGACTGTTTCTTACTGACTGCATCGTACTGCCTGTCTCTTGCTGCCAGTATCTCCAGGACCTTTTTGGGCACCAAGTATCTTACTGACCGTATCTGACTGACTGTCTCTTACTGACTGTATCTCTCTGCCCGTATCTCCAGGACCTGTGTGGGCACCACTCGTGTGACACCCTGGGCATGGCTGACGTGGGGACGGTGTGTTCTCCAGAGAGGAGCTGTGCAGTCATCGAGGACGACGGCCTGCACGCCGCCTTCACTGTAGCGCACGAGATCGGTGGGCACACACACACATGCACACACGCACACACACACACGCACGCACACACACACACACCACCACGTGCCCCAAACACACATCCATACAAATATCCATACCGCTTGCTTTAACCTCTCTATCTAGGTTCACATCCTTCATAGCACTCTCTCTCTCTCTCTCTCTCTCTCTCTCTCTCTCTCTCTCTCTCTCTCTCTCTCTCTCTCTCTCTCTCTCTCTCTCTCTCTCTCTCTCTCTCTCTCTCTCTCTCTCTCCCTCTCTCTCTCTCCCCCTCTCAGCTATCTATTGATTTGAATGATTTATATCGTATCTGTTTAAAGTATCTGTATACACACACACACACCCTGGGTGTATTTACAACAACCAATCCTAACCAATTCTCTCATTTTCTCTCTCTCTCTCTCTCTCTCTCTCTCTCTCTCTCTCTCCCCCAATCTCTTTCTCTCTCCCCCCATATATGTCTCCCCCCATCACTCTCTCCCCCATCTCTCTCTCTCTCTCTCCTCTCTCTCTCTCTCTCTCTCTCTCTCTCTCTCTCTCTCTCTCTCTCTCTCTCTCTCTCTCTCTCTCCCTCTATCTGTGTGTGTGTGTGTCTCTATGTGTCTCTCCCCCCCCCCCCCCCCCCCCCAGGCCACCTGCTGGGCCTGTCCCACGACGACTCCAAGTTCTGCGAGGAGCGCTTCGGGGCGAGTGCCGACAAGCGTCTGATGTCGTCCGTTCTGACCTCCATCGACTCCTCCAAGCCTTGGAGCCGCTGCACCTCCGGCACCGTCACGGACTTCTTCGACGACGGCAACGGTGAGGAGGACGGCAACTTGTCGTTGTTTTATTTTTTATTGCGTATTATTGAGGTTGTTTGTCCGACCAGACACACACACGTCAAGCATCGAGCTCCCCCTCACGATTTCTTTGAACATCTTTGAACAATTTGACTCATTCTGCTCTTTGAATCATCATCATCATCATCGTCATCGTCAGTCATTGCGGCCGGCTCGTGTTTCCAAATGCACAACACATCGTTCTACCATGGCGTTGGTCAGCTGGATATGTTGAGTCATTCTTGAGTCAGTCACGCCATGTATTACGCTGACTTGTTGTTCTATTAGTATGTTAGTAAAAAAATTAAACGGTCCAGATCCTGGAGCAAAAGTCCCTGAGAAAGACTCTCTTTGCTCCGGACTGCTCCTGGTGAGAGCCAACAGACAGAGGCAAACGCTAGCTTGCTAGTTGCCTAGCAGTGATCACTTATGCGCTAGCTAGCTGCGAGACCTAATGTGACAGCAGAGACCAAGCCGGATGTTGGTTAGCGGGTTAGCTGGAAGCCGGACCTAATTTGCTATCTAGCTAGCGATGTCACATGTCACAGCAACCCATCTAGCAGCAACCTATCTATCTATTTATCTTATCTATCTATCTATCTATCTATCTATCTATCTATCTATCTATCTATCTATCTATCTATCTATCTAGCTAGCTAGAGAGCTACATGTCACAGCAACCAATCTAGCAGCGATATATCTCGATAGCTAGCTAGCGAGCTAGAGAGCTACATGTCACAGCAAACAACCTAGCAGCGACCCCTCTAGCTAGCTACATGTCACATCACCCGACCAATCAGGCAATCGCAGCACACACAAAAACCCCTAACCTTGTTCTTCCACCCACAGCCGAGTGCCTCCTGGACTCCCCGCGGACGCCCCTCCTGGGCTCGGAGGAGCTGCCGGGCCAGAGCTACGACGCCGTCCGCCAGTGCCCGCCTGGCCTTCGGGCCCGAGTACACGGTGTGCCCCGGCATGGACGTGTGCGCGCGGCTGTGGTGCGCGGTGACCCGCCAGGGCCAGATGGTGTGCCTCACCAAGAAGCTGCCCGCCGTGGAGGGCACGCCCTGCGGCAAGGGACGCATCTGCCTGCAGGGGAAGTGTGTGGACAAGACCCGCAAGAGGCTGTACTCGGTAAGGCATGGAAGACATGAGGATGGGGGTGTGGGGTCTGGGTGGTGGTGGGTGGCTGTACCTAGGTAAGGCATGGAAGACAGTGGGTGGGTGGTGGTGGTACTTGGTAAGGTATGGAGGATGGGTGCATGGGTGGGGTCTTGGTGGGGTTTGGATGATGGTGGGTGGCTGTTCTCGTTAAGGCATGGAGGACGGTTGGTGGGTGATGGGGGTCAAGTCTTTTAAGTTTATTGTCACTTCACAGTTTCACAAGTATAAAGCAGTGAGTGAAAATTGATGTGCAATACCCGACGAAAGACAGCAGTTATAAAAATAATATATATAATAATATATTTATAAAATAAAAACAGAATAGAATAAAAGAAGTAAAGTGGTGGTGGTGTTGGGTGAATGGAGGGAGGAAGAGTCGAGGGATGATTGGATGAATGTTTGGTTGGGTGGATGGATGGATGATAGACAGATGAATGATATGTATCTTTGGTTGGATGGCTAGATGGACGGTAGATGGGTGGATGATAGATATCTGTGGTTGGATGGGTTGATGGATGATAGATTAATGGCTGTGAGGACGGGTGGACGGACGATGAAGATGAACGATACCTGAAGATGAATGGTGCATAGAACATGGACCGATGTATCAATGGGTGATAGACAGACGGATGCATATATATAGTTGGATGGATGGACACATGCATAGTTCCTTATCCAAGCTCATTCGGGAGAAAACAAGCACCAGTGCCAAAGACTCGAAAAAAATCAATCCCAAACTATTAAGCTTTCAAAGCCATATGTCTTTGGGGATGAAGTGATTATTTAAAGCGCATTTATTCACACCACAAATAGAAGGAGATCAGCTCAAGGCTTACACGAAACGTTGGTCGGTCACGGTAAAGGGAAGACGAGGCCTGGGAAAGACAAAGAGTGTTTTTAGGGGAGTCATGCGATATGTGCATGACTCCATCGTGTTTCTGAGATATTTTGGTGTGACGGGAACTTTTTTTTAAACGTTATTGCGCTGGCCCTGTTTGAACTGTCCTGATATTAGAGGTAGCTTGATTTACGTCGTTGATTGAACTTCCAGTACACGAAAAAACAAACTCTGTTCCTTTCATCCCACACAAACACTGCCAAAGTCAGCTATATGTCATAGCGGGATTGAATCGGAAAGCTAGCATTACTAAGGTGACACAACTGCGCGCACAAAGTCGGGTTCCATCTCTGCCGAAAAGCACGTGCCAAATGATTTCACATGGACAAATTGGAAATGAAAAAAAACGACAATATATCGGAATGTGAATCACATTCCGATATTTCATACTTACCGTAAACCCCACACCCGTCATGGCTTGGATAAGAATCAATGTTTTCTTCATGACTTATGAGTGTCCTCACATGAGAAACGCCCTAGGTCTGCACCCTCGCTCTCTCTCTCTCTCTCTCTCTATCTTTCTCCCTTTCTCTCTCTCTCTCTCTCTCTCTCTCTCTCTCTCTCTCTCTCTCTCTCTCTCTCTCTCTCTCTCTCTCCTCTCTCTCTCTCTCTCTCTCTCTCTCTCTCTCTCTCTCTCTCTTTTGATCCACACTGGGTCTCTTTATTCTTATACTTTATGTGACTATTTTGGTCAGCTGAGTAAATAGGGGGTCCCAGTGCATCTTATGGTTTGGCCGCTATCCAGTCTGGCTGCCTGCCGGTCTGATAAGCTCTAACCATCCCCTCTCTCTCGTCTACCCTCCCCCTCCTCCTCCCCTCCTCCCCCTCCTCCCCCTCCTCCCCCTCCTCCCCTCCATTTATTTTCCTTCTGCCGTCTGATCTCTCCTCTGTCTTTTATGGAATGATTTATCTCCTCTTAACTGTCTCCTCCTCCTCCTCCTCCTCCTCCTCCTCCTCCTCCTCCTCCTCCTCCTCCTCCTCCTCCTCCTCCTCGTGCTTTCTTCTCCTCCCCCTCTCCTGCCCCCCCCCCCCACCTCCCTGTGTCTCCTGCCTCTTATTTGACTCCCTCGCT
>CM051009.1:11117494-11124994 GCA_027704905.1 Muraenolepis orangiensis
GCGCCCACGGGCCCGGGGCCCTCCACACCGGCCCCCGGGCCCCAGTGGGTGACCGGCTCCTGGATGACCTGCTCCAGGACTTGCGACACGGGCTGGCAGAGCCGCACGGTGCAGTGCAAGGACCGGCTGGGCAAGCTGGCCAAGAGCTGCACGCTCACCGCCCGGCCCTCCGTCTTCAAACACTGCCTGGTGAGGAAGTGCTGAGAGGAGGAGGAGGAGGAGGAGGTGGAGGTGGAGGTAGAGGTGGAGGAGGCAGTAGGGGTGGAGGAGATCAGACAGACGACCCGGGGACAGGACAGGAAGTGGTAATAAATGGAGAGGAAGGAGGGGGGGGGGGGGGGGGGGCGGGGCAACAAACATTTTTGCAATAAGTGTCACATGGAGGACATGGACGACCATCGTCGGGGATGAACCAGATTCACAACACACACATACATACTATTTTGTATTTCTTAAGCAATGGCTGGACAAACGCATATGCCGTGTGGACAATTGGTGCTGGAGTAGCCAAAGACTTGAGAGTCGCGTGTCCCGAAGAAGTGGACCAATGTAGGTGTGTCCGACGCCCCCTCCTCTCCCCCGAGGGTTAGCGTGTGTATCCCTATGTAACGACACCGACTGTTGTGTTGTGTTGTGTTCTGTTGTGTTGTGTTGTGTGTGGTTGTTGTTATGCCGGTCCACATGTTGTTCATCACCTCCAGGGCGGGGGGGCGGGGGGGGGGTTGCCAAGGTGACGCCTCGCATCCGCTCGTCCTGTATCTCACCCGTGTTGACCGTGTGAAGAGAGCCCGAAACCGAAAGGGAGAGCAGCTGTTGTTGCCCATGGCCCCTCCCACACAGCGTGTGATTGGTCGGAGTATAGCTGTCACGTATAGAGATCACGCAATTACAAAGGAAGCGTAGTGAAAAGGGTGAGCAAGAAAACGGGGAATAACCCAGAAGTCCTGGCAAAGTACAGTGTGGATTAACATAGGTTGGGTTACGGTGGCCTTCTGAAGACAAACCTTTCAACTATGAGATTGATAAAAGGCGCAATATGACAATGACACTCTTTAGGCTGTATGCAGGTTAAATGACAGCATAGCATGGAACCTGGATTTGGGAAATGCTTGATATTGTTTTGTTCAGTGTGTGTTTGTATGTGTGTGTGTGTACTGTATGTGTCTGTTCAAGTATGTCTGTTTGTGTGCACACCATCTACCTGCTTACACATGGTGTGTTTGTGTGTGTGTGTGTGTTTGTGTGCATTACAAATCGTGCTTGTGTGGAGGTCTTGGTGTGTGTGTTTGTCTGCCTTCAACTGTGTGTTCATCAAGCACAAATGCATTCTGGAGGTGAAGAACAAGGCCCGTGTGATTCAGTGTTTTTCTCTCATTGTTGATGTTCCCTCGTAAACCAAGCGCACTAAGATTTGCCGCTAACCGCTGGCGCCGCAGACATACCATCGTCAAAAGACGGTGAAAGCCGTTTCCGTTCTACCATCGGACGTGCATTCCCACATACAAACGTTTGCACTCAGCTACAGTGAGGTCCAACGCGGGTTAGCTAAAGCCTCCCGCGTTTTAGCTAACACGCGTTGATTTGCAAGATCAAGAGCATAGGTCTACCTTTATGTCATAATGTTTTGAAGACAAAAAAAACAAAATAGAAAAATGAATAAATATAAATTTTTTAATCCCATCACGGAGTTTCGATCGCAACAATAAGCGCAAAAAACGTTGAAATACACCGGCCTTGCCCTTTAACCCTTCATGGTATCACTCACTACACTGGTGCTGGGAGGCTACTTTCCTCATGGTGTTTGTCTTCATTTGTTTACATGTTTGTCAGTTGTTGTATCCATTTGTATGACAAGTAGGGAGGTTTATTAATCGATAATCGATGAATGAGTGTGCGGCCAACACAATATATAAAACGAAAATGTAGGTTATGTACTATTCCTCTTTTCCGCACACAAAAAACGACATTTTTGTAACTGAGCTGGAAAAGGATTTTCCAAATGAAGCCTACCATTTTATTGTCGCCAACATGTGAAAATAAAATCATTTGCTCTTTATATTCAGGAAAAATTGCCTACAAAGAAAAAACGTAAGCCGAACAAAATTGAGCTTGTGAAACGTTCCCGTACGCGAGTGTAAATGAGGACATTGTCAATGGCGATGAAATCATTGGCCGAGCGTACGTTCAGGATTCATCTCTCTTTCTGTTTGTCTTGTATTTCACTCTTTTCCAACTTCCAGTCATCAACATCAACGAGTAACTTGCTTTTCCAGGGATTATAGTCGGGTTCGACAGAACCAACCAGTACCACTGGAACAACGAGAGGACAGAAAGCACATCCTTAATGGGTTGTAACTTGGTTACAGTTAGCATTTAACTGTGAGCTTTCGCACTGTGTGTGTGTGTGTGTGTGTGCCGTTGTTCTGCTGTTTCCACAGATGACTAAGATTGACGACATTCAGCGCCGCAACTTCGTCCGATACTTTGTCAAACTTTGTTAAACACATTATGTTGACGCATATATGCAAATATTTTTTTAATTCAAATGGAACGCCAAGAGGAGACATTTCACCATTGCGTCATTAAACCTCTACCCCCCCCCACCACCCCCCGCCCACTTGAGATTAACGAAGAGTAGAAAACGTAAATATATTTTATTACGAAAAAGTACATCGCATGTGAGTGTACGTGTTACGCATACGACGAATAAAACATAACGCGCAAACACAATTGTTAGCCTACACTCACTTAGCCCGAAACACATGTAGGCCTACCCACTCTCACACACACACACACACACACCACAGATCACAGACGTTTCTAACAACACAATTTGTTTCGGAGTCACAGAGAGAGCGAGCGAGCGAACGCGAAAGTCCGAAGAACGATAGTGCCACTCCATTTCCGTAATGCCTTCTTTGTCTCGTGTCTCACGCGCGTAAGAAACACCAACGATCGGCTAAACGCATCCTCGCATCAAACGACCGCAGCGCCGCACTGAACTTGTAATTTATTGTTCGTACAACCGCTACGTGTGAATCTGAAAGTAAAAAAACGGGGCGATGACTTTTTATTTATTGTAGTGGTTTTGTATCAAATTACTATCGATGATTATGCTAAATAGGAAAAATAAAGATTGTGCGGAATCAACCCTTTGTACGAATTTGTTTTTTTTTTTTTTTTTCTAGTCTTCCACGTCAATATATGTACATAAAAATATATGTATTTAAATCCTCCCGTTTCAGAGTATTTTGTTTAGTCCTGTATGGGATATATATTGCAGAGCAAACAATGCACAACGAGTATATATGAATATATTTAGAGGATATATTTAACCACAGAAGAGTAGGTGACTGACATCAACTCAGCAATATAATATCATAATACATCAATATACAGTACACATTTGGTCAAAGAAAACCCAACAATATTCCAAATTAAAATGATAGTCTTCCATAAGCACACACTGACACATCTATCTATCGTTCTATCGCTATCAATCTAGAGTCTATATTTTACTATACAGTGTGTGTGTGTGTGGTTGGAGCAGCCTCACCTGACCCCAGTCAGACTGATTAGAGTCTGGTTGGAGCAGCCTCACCTGACCCCAGTCAGACTGATTAGAGTCTGGTTGGAGCAGCCTCACCTGACCCCAGTCAGACTGATTAGAGTCTGGTTGAAGCAGCCTCACCTGGCCCCAGTCAGACTGATTAGAGTCTGGTTATAGCAGCCTCACCTGGCCCCCAGTCAGACAGATTAGAGTCTGGTTGAAGCAGCCTCACCTGGCCCCAGTCAGACTGATTAGAGTCTGGTTGAAGCAGCCTCACCTGGCCCCCAGTCTGACTGATTAGAGTCTGGTTGAAGCAGCCTCACCTGGTCCCCAGTCAGACTGATTAGAGTCTGGTTGAAGCAGCCTCACCTGGCCCCCAGTCAGACTGATTAGAGTCTGGTTGAAGCAGCCTCACCTGGTCCCCAGTCAGACTGATTAGAGTCTGGTTGAAGCAGCCTCACCTGGTCCCCAGTCAGACTGATTAGAGTCTGGTTGAAGCAGCCTCACCTGGCCCCAGTCTGACTGATTAGAGTCTGGTTGAAGCAGCCTCACCTGGTCCCCAGTCAGACTGATTAGAGTCTGGTTGAAGCAGCCTCACCTGGCCCCCAGTCAGACTGATTAGAGTCTGGTTGAAGCAGCCTCACCTGGTCCCCAGTCAGACTGATTAGAGTCTGGTTGAAGCAGCCTCACCTGGTCCCCAGTCAGACTGATTAGAGTCTGGTTGAAGCAGCCTCACCTGGTCCCCAGTCAGACTGATTAGAGTCTGGTTGAAGCAGCCTCACCTGGCCCCAGTCAGACTGATTAGAGTCTGGTTGAAGCAGCCTCACCTGGCACCCAGTCAGACTGATTAGAGTCTGGGGCTGGAGGTGAGGCTGCACACCTGTGGGTCCTTGGTAATCAAGGCCCAATCAATGCTAGACACTTGGAATAAAATGATACTGCCTGTACCCAAGATCAACCACTAACCGACGAAGAGACCAGCCTGGTTTGTGTTCCTTTAGAAACCCGTCTGAGAAAGAAAACCCAGAGAGGATTGTGGATTTCTGCTGTTAAACGCACCTCCGTCCTCAGGGAGGCCAAAGAAGGAAAGCCATCAATGTACACGTGTACATGTAATAAACTTTGTAAACCTGGTAAGTCGTGACAACAACAATACGACAAACTATAAATAAATGTACCGTCTCCGCTATGAATCCATAGATTTTGTGTCACAGGACGTCGTATTTAGTAGTAGTTTAAACACTAAGACAGCAGTGTTAGCATGCTAGTTAGCCACCAGCTAACTAGGAGCTCCTTTATGATTTCTAATTAACTTTCAAGTTATTAACTTTCACTCACTTTAAAGTTGTTAACTCTCACTTTATAGTTATTAACTCTCCCTAACTTCACGCCTTTAGTCCCAATGACCATGTTAGTGTCCAGTATGTTACTTTCACCCCAGCTCTTCACAGAGGTCTCCATGTGCCAAGGGTTTTTTCTAGTGGAGTAATGTATTCATATTTAATGATATATTAAACATGAAGCACCTTGTACCTCTTCTTCACCGACCAGAGCCCGTTAACCCTTTTCATCCTGTAGTTTCTGTTGTGGCTCATTTCCCGTCTGGGTTATATAAAGTACATATTTTCTTCACACACACACACACACACACACACACACACACACACACACACACAGGTCAACAAATACAGACAAAACACACAAGGTAAGGCTCTGGGAGAAGCAGAGCATGATGGGAGATGAGGTGTGTCTGTTTAAACTACAAAAAACAAGTTCACCTTGACTTCTGAGTCATGAGAAAAGATGTACTTTATATTCCCAGATGGGAAATTTCACACGTCACAACAGAAACTACAGGACATTAACATCATTAAAAAGTACTAAAACTAACAGAAAGTAGACACATAATACAATCTTAATAGACAGTGACATGTTTCATTCATTTTTCTTGTCAACGTTATCCCCTAAACAACAAAAACAACCACATCATCACACAGCGTTGACCTGTACAGTTTAGGCTGAACATTAAGTTAATATGAACTCTGACCATGAAAAGGGTTAACGGGCTCTGGTCGGTGAAGAAGAGGTACAAGGTGCTTCATGTTTAATATATCATTAAATATGAATACATTACTCCACTAGAAAAAACCCCTTGGTACATGGAGAACTCTGTAAAGAGCTGGGGTGACAGCAGGGACGGACTGAGGCAAAAAAGCGGCCGGGGAAATTTGCACTCTTTCAGAAACAGAGAGGTTATAATATTGCGTATAGGCTTTCACACTAGCCATTCGGGGTCGAATCCGAGCACGATCGCACCAAAATAAGTGTGATGAGAACGCCCCCCCCCCCCCCCCCCCGTCACCGGGGACGCTGATTCGCTCCAAGCCGGGACCGCTTGAAAAGGTGGTTTTGGGTGCGCGCCAGCGTCCCCGACGACGGAGCGGGGCGTGGTGTGCAAGCTAACCGTACCAAAACACGGAAGAGGCTTGCTGTATACAAGTATACCCGTGTGTTCATTGGCGATCATTGGCGATCGCAAAAACCAACTAGGTGCATACGGCACCTGCTGGAGGGGGGGGGGTTCGCTCCCGAGGACGGAGCGAGGACGGAGCGGAGCACCCGTTCCTAATGAGAAGACACCCTAGGACTACTTGATAATAGGATATTTTGAATATATTGAAGTTGATGGATGACAGACATCAGGACGTCATGGCATGCAGAGGATATGCAACCGAATACTAAACATGAGCTTATGTGGGCTTGCCATGACAAATATGAACACTGCAATGCAATGAATATATTTCTGTTTTTATATTTGGACTGTGCTAGGGGGTGAATACTTTTACTACTATTCTACTATACTTACCATGCTGAACCTTGAGATTCAATTCACAGTTATTTCCATTACGAGTTACGAAGCTTCTTCGCATTGTTTGCACGTTCACATTCAAATTTGAAACTACTAGCATGCTAGCAGCGTCGGTTAGTCAGATGCTGGAATTAGTCGTTTTTTCTCACAACATACGGCACAAAAAACGTTGATACTAATGCGTCCAAATGAGAATATAGCATCATCTGCCTCAAGCAGACTTCCTTTTCTTCTCCCTTTTGCTTTTCTGCACCACCCTTACTCTTTGTAGCGTGTTCAGTTTGCTCTATTTAACACAAACAACTTAGCTAGCCTAGCTTAGGTCCACAGGCAATGCTGCCACATGCATCTCTCTGCACACGCAGTATCTGATTGACAGGTGACAGCCTGAAGGGAAAAGGGGAGGGACAAACCCACGTAGACCAAAGTTAATTGGCCAGCCACTTACTAGTGATGGATTCCAGGGCGGGACACTCACGGTTGCATAATCACACTGACTATCTGTGGAATCAAAAGATCTGTTGTTTGGTATTTTTGTATTCCATCTAATCTTGGTTCCATAAGTATTCTCAACTAGTTTGATTTAGTCATTTGTTTCTGAGTTGTTTATCATTATTAATCACTATTGTTCCGAGACATTGACGTTAGCGATTTATGTCTACACAAACTAATGGAATATCACAGCCAAACTGAGTTTGACCCCCCACGTACAGCCCTGAAGCATTCTATTACATTCAACATTTGCATTTGCCATATGCAACAAGTACAATGGAATGCTTACTCCCCATTCTCTCCTGCAGTATGGATTTTTGAATGAAAAGCAGTGTAATGTAATGAGTCCAGAAAGTCCAGCAAATGATATGAAAGTGTATGATAGTGTAATGTAATATGGAAGACAATGTTATGATAGTGTAATGTTAATGACAATGTTATGATAGTGTAATGTTAATGACAATGTTATGATAGTGTAATGTTAATGACATGTTATGATAGTGTAATGTTAATGACAATGTTATGATAGTGTAATGTTAATGACAATGTTATGATAGTGTAATGTTAATGACAATGTTATGATAGTGTA